>CM068386.1:82626713-83228164 GCA_034770075.1 Aralia elata
AGAAGAAGAAGAAATGTGAACAGACATTACCTAGAACTATTGAGGAAGGACCAAACATTAAACACAAACAAAAATGTTCTGCACAAATCAAACACATTTGTCTCCACTGCATAGTCATCATTGTCTACACCAGAGTCTCTCTTTAACACCCATGTTGATGCATGTAGTGGTTGCAATAACTTATGTCTAATCAAATCCTAGAACAGCTATCTCAAAGGCAATTATCTCCTTGGGACAACCTACAAATAACTTACTCTAGGTGAATGGTTAGTGGGGGCATTGCATGTGTTTAAATTGGCTTAAGTTCACATGGTGCTCACCCGTACATGTTATTTTGTCTTCTTATGGCAAAATGATATCTGGTCTACATGTTAGAATCTATAAAATTGAAAGTTTTACTAAATTAGAGGCTATTCAATCTTGGGACTCAGCAAAAATCAATTTGTTCGGGTGTCTTGATCACGTGACTCAAAGTGTTGATAAAGAACCCCAAAAGCATGAAATAAAATTCTAATATAGACAAGTCTGTTTAAGAGTGTCTGAAGTGCGCTAACAATCCATCAAAGAGTCTTCTAAATATAGCCATTATGTCACATGTATGGACTAAATGGTTCAACCAAATTATCCTAGTCTTGTCTTCATCATGCTCCTAATTACTTTCAATGGAAATACCAATATAATAATAATAGGCACGGATAGAGTGATGCCCATGAGGAAATAGCTTCCTTATACAATTACAATAATAAAGCAATTAACCAAATACCTGAGTGGTGTGGGGCAGATGACCCTGGATGGTGTCCAGCAGGAGGATACCCTGCTGGTGGGTAACCTTGAGGGGGATACCCAGACTGTGGATAGCCCTGTGGAGGATATCCTCCAGGCGCTGGTGGATATTGCCCTGGAGGATAATGACCACCGCCAGCAAGATGAGAAAACAGCCCTTTATCGTCATGTGATTCGTGTTCTTTGCCCCCTCCCATTTTTCTTCACCACAAAAGCAATGTTAACGAGCTGATTATTTTTACCTGTTTAGGAAATATTAAATCGGTTGAGTCAAGACTAGAATATAAAACAGAAGAAAATACTAAATCCTCTAACCTATTATATCCAGCCAAATTATCGAGCTTATCTGTCCACTAATATTTGATTACAGACCATAAAGTTCAGGGGAAAACTATTTCCACGTGTGTTTTTTATTTTTCCACATGGTTACCTCCCACATGATTATGTTCACGTGAGAGAGAACAATGTGGAAATATCAAAAACACATGTGGAAATATCAGTTCCCTAAAGTTTATTTCAAACAAGGGAGGCAATTGGCTAGTAAGACATTTGGTTCTTATAAGGTACACCAGAATATACATGCACAATATTCATAAACATACAACTAAATTTGATGTTTAAAATCACAGCTCTAAATCTTATGCTCTCAAAATGTACCAGCGAATAATTTTATTTAGGATCTGCTTCTTAGAGTAATGCTAAGGGTCCCAAATGGATCTCGAATTTTAAATACACTAATTAATAGTAAATTGGTTGGCTATCTATATATGGTTCATTAGACCATCTACCATGATGTTGAGCAACAATATAATATCGACACATGTATTTGAGATACAAAATTTGGGATATCCCATCCTTATTATGGCACCAAAATTAAAAATCGAAATTATAAATTTGACCAAATGTTGTATCCACATTTTTAGTATGAATAAAATTTAATTGCAAAACAAAATAAGATTAAAAATCAACAAAACAACCATCATTCCTGTAATTTTGAGGTACAAATATCCATATATAATTATCTATCAAAAACAGATGTATCACCAGAAAAAAAACACCCATATGAAGATGGATTATTTTGATTCCACAACAAAAACCTACCAAATCAAAGTGAGAACCTTTCAAAATGCAAGCAGAACAGTTTCCCCATTCCATTCAAAGAGGAGACTCACTAAAGTAATAATATATCAAAATCCAATGGAACCCAAATTCATATCTTCTTACAAGACACAAGCCTAATCAAATTGAATATCAGAAATCTGCCCACAAAATTCAGACATCCATTCGAGCTTTTTACCAAAATCACCATTCTACATTAATTTTTACCCATTAATGATAAATCCCCCGCTATAAACTAAACACCTCATAGATCTATCCATTTCACATACTTAACCAATAAGATTCCCAAAATGACCAAAAAAATTAAAAAATGAAACATGGAGCCAATTAATCATAATACCAGTTTCTTTGGTTCTCCACTTTATTATTTTTTAAAAAAAAAAATTACCAAAAATTAAAATCAAAATCACATAACATGAAAATTGAAAGTGTTGTGCGGAAGCTATTGCGGAAGCTACTAAATCAAAGTGGGAATTATCATACACACAGAAACACAAAGATTTACGTGGTTCGGCAAATCGCCTACTCCACGGAGGTAGCACTGAATATATATAAACTGAAGATTGAGGATGATTATACAAGGAGGATACATGGGTTTATATAGGAGAGTAGAGCACACCTCTGTCAATAATGGTGTGCTCTATCTTCAACAAAATCAGCCACCACCAACCCACTACCCACCAACCCACTACCCACCAACCTTCTAGTGAGCCACCGCCGCCTAATACCAACAATCTCCACCTTGGCGAACTTTCAAGGGTTCGTGCTACCTCCAATGCACCCTTAGGTGCCAAAAACACAAGAGATATTGACCAAGTCCAAACAGTGCTGGAACTTGATCCCTGAAACCACCTTTGTTAGCATATCTGCAGGATTATCTGCAGTTCCGATTTTCTGAAGTAGAATGTCACCTTCTTCTACTATTTCTCGAACAAAGTGGTACCGTACGTCGATATGTTTGGTGCGACCATGATGAACTTGATTCTTTGCCAGACATATGGCACTTTGACTGTCACAAAAAACCTTGATGTTTTCCTGACAGATTCCCAAGTCTCTGACCAAATTGTGAAGCCAAATAGCTTCCTTAATTGCTTCGGTGATCGCCATGTATTCTGCCTCTGTAGTAGATAAGGCAACAGTTGACTGTAGCGTTGATCTCCAACTCACTGGTCCTCCTGCCATAGTAAACACATAACCAGTAGTTGATCGACGCTTATCGAGATCACCAGCATAGTCAGAATCGACGTATCCAACTAGACAATTGACAACAGTCTTGTCTCTTTCGAACTTCAAACCAATATCTGCAGTACCTTGAATGTATCGTAGAATCCACTTCACTGCTTGCCAGTGACCTTTGCCAGGATTATGCATATACCGACTCACCATGCTGACAGCATGTGAAATGTCTGGTCTTGTACACACCATTGCATACATCAGGGCTCCAACAGCATTGGCATATGGGACAACATTCATCTGTTGTTGTTCGTCATCTGTACTTGGAGACATGGATGCACTAAGTTTGAAATGTGGGGCTAACGGAGTGCTTACAGGTTTAGTCTTATCATCAATACCAAACCTCTGTAGTACATTTTTCAGATACTGAGTCTGTGTCAAACAGACTGTCCCTTTTACCCTGTCTCTCTTGATTTCCATTCCAAGAATCTTTTTGGCCTCTCCAAGATCCTTCATTTCGAACTCTGAGCTTAGCTGAGCCTTCAGCCTGTCAATCTCCACCTTGCTCTTAGATGCGATTAGCATATCATCCACATATAAGAGCAGATAGACAAATGTACCATCTTGGAGTTTCTTCAAATAGACACAGTGATCAAACTGACTGCGTGTGTACCTTTGATTCTTCATAAAGCTGTCAAACCGCTTGTACCATTGTCGGGGTGACTGCTTCAAACCATATAGTGACTTGTTTAACTTGCAAGCCCAGTTCTCACGTCCGGGAACTTTGAACCCATCTGGCTGAGACATATAAATCTCCTCGTCCAAGGTTCCATGGAGAAATGCAGTTTTGACATCGAGTTGAGCTAGCTCGAGATCAAATTGTGCGACCAAAGCTAGTAATAAACGAATAGAGGAATGTTTAACAACAGGTGAGAATACCTCATCGTAGTCTATTCCTTCCCTCTGTGCATAGCCTTTTGCTACCAGTCTAGCTTTGTACCTGATGTTGTCTTTTCCTGGAGCACCTTCTTTCTTAGCATAGACCCATTTGCATCCAATCACCTTCTTGCCTTTTGGAAGTGAAACCAACTTCCAAGTCTGATTCTGATGAAGAGATTGCATTTCTTCATCCATTGCTGCCTTCCACATACCTTGTTCTACACTAAGCATAGCTTCTTTGTAGTTGTACGGAATGTCATCTTCAGTTATGGGAAGTGCAAATGCAACCATATCAGTATATCGAGCAGGTATCTGAATATTTCTCTTCGGTCTCCTGTTGGCAATAGATTCTTCTTGATGTGTGGTCTCTTGTAGTGGTGCTTGTGCTAGTACCTCTGTCTCAACGGAGCTATCATCCCGATCGTCATCATCTTCAGGATGATCAACTATTTGAGTTGGTTTTTCTGGAGTTGCAGGATTATCTAACTCCACCTGGTTTTGATTCTCCTTTTCTACAGTTGTTTGTTTCAACATAACAGACTCATCAAAGGTAACGTCTCTGCTTATCACGATCTTCTTTGACTCATGGTTCCATAGACGGAATGCTTTAACTCCTTCACTAAAACCCATGAAAACAGCTTTCTTGGCTCTAGGATCCAGTTTTGATTCCTTCACATGAAAATATGCAGAACACCCAAATATATGTAGACAATCATAATCAGAAACGGATTGTCCAGACCATACCTCCTTGGGAATTTTCCCATCTAGTGCTGAAGCAGGGAGTCTGTTGATGATAAAAGAGGCATATGACAAAGCTTCTGCCCAAAATGCTTTGCTCAATCTGGATTGGGATAACATGCATCGAACCTTATCAACCAAGGTACGATTCATTCGTTCTGCTACACCATTTTGTTGTGGTGTGCCTGACACAGTGAAATGTCTGACTATCCCTTCGTCCTGGCAAACTTTCTGAAATGGATCTGACTTGTATTCCCCTCCATTATCAGATCTTAGCCTCTTGATTTTCTTACCTGTCTGGGTTTCAATCATTTTCTTCCATTTAAGGAAGATATCCAGAACTTCATCCTTGTGCTTCATGGTGTACACCCAGACATACCTGGAAAAGTCATCAATAAATGTCACAAAGTAATGTTTACCTCCCAATGAAGCATTTCTAGAAGGCCCCCAAACGTCAGTGTGAACATAATCAAGTGTTCCTTTCGTACGATGCATAGCAGTGCCGAACTTGACTCGTGTCTGCTTTCCCAAGACACAGTGCTCGCAGAAGTCGAGTTTTCCACTCTTAGCACCTTTTAGTAGACCCCGTTTCACCAAATTCTGCAAGGCCTTTTCACCGACATGCCCTAAGCGCATGTGCCACAGTCGTGAAGTATCAGACGAATCTACTTTTTCGATACAGTCGGAGACGGATGCACTCCCAGAGACTGTGTGACCATCAAGGAAATATAGATTTCTTTCTCGTATTCCCTTCATAGCTAAGAATGCACCGCGTACAACCTTCAAAACTCCACCTTCTATGGTAACCTTGTAACCACTGGAGTCAAGAACCCCTAGAGATATCAGGTTCTTCTTCAGATCAGGGACATACCTGACGTCTGTCAGTCGTCTGATTGTACCGTCGTGCATCTTCAAACGTACAGTTCCAATACCTTTTGTCCGACATGCATTGTCATTTCCCATCAAGACAAGCCCTCCATCAATGTCCTCGAAACTTGAGAACCATTGCCGATTTGGACACATGTGGTAGGAACATCCAGAATCCAGAATCCATCTATCAGATGAATCAACTGAGGAAGAAACAGAGAATGCTGAGTCATCTTCGTCATCAGCCTTTCGTGCCATATTCGCATTAGACTTGTCTTTGTTTGGACAATCTTTCTTCCAATGCCCTTTCTCGTGACAATAGGCACACTCATCCTTTGCAAGACGTCTCCGAGATGATCCTCCTGACTTCGAATGGGATCTACCTCGCTCTTCAGATCCGCCAGATTTTCTATTGTTCGTCCTGCCTCGGGTAATAGTCAGAGCTTCTGGTGTCGAATCTCTATGATCATTTTGATCCTTCTTCCGGTACTCATTATTCACCAAAGCATTTGAAACATCCATGAATTTAACCTCATCTTTACCATATAACAGAGTCGTGGTTAAGTGATCATATGTTTCAGGCAGAGAATTTAACAATAGCAGAGCCTTATCTTCATCTATAATCTCAACATCAAGATTTTGCAGATCGGCAAGTATTTTGTTGAAATTATCAAGATGCTCAATCATAGGCGTACCTATCTTGAAGTGGAATCGAAAGAGTTTCTTTTTCAGATAGAGTCGATTCTCTACACTCTTTGTCATATACTTATCTTCCAGCTTCTTCCAAAGACTTGAAGCCATTGTTTCTTTCATGACAAAATATTTTTGATCTTTGGCGAGACACAATCGAATTGTGCCACAGGCTTGACGGTTAACATATTTCCAATCATCATCAGAAATATTTTTCGGTTTGGATCCTAGTGCAATATCGGATCCCTCACGGAATAACAGATCCATAACTTCGCATTGCCACATGCCAAAGTTGTTTGTGCCGTCAAATTTTTCAATATCAAACTTAGCATTTGACATTGAACTTCTTTGCCAAGAACTGCTGGTGGATGGTGGGCTTTGATCCTCAACTTTTTCTTCGCCTTTTGAACCATCCATTGTGCTTCAAAACAAACTTATAGAGCTCAATTAAGTAACAACAGTACTTTAGGAGCGTAATTAGCAGAAACGGATGGCACGGTTGCGTCCGGAATGATCCAAAACCTTGGAAATGATACTGAGTTTGTCAAAAACGGACTTAAAACGAGCTCAAACGGATCAAAATACCAAAAAAATGTTAAACGGAATATTCCGTTATCTTTAACGGAATATTCTGACGGCGTTTGCTGATGCAGTGCTGATGTCACTGGGTCAGCCCAGCTGCTGGGTCGGGTCGGGTCCTGGGTCGGGTCGACCCACTGGGTCGCTGGGTCGGGTTACCGGGTCGGACTGGGTCGGGTTTTTGGGTCGGGTCGGGTCGACCCACGGACTTCTTCTTCTTCGCCCGATCTGCTGAAATTTTTTTTTTTTTTTTTTTTTTTTTTAACTGAACTTTGACCGCGATTTCCGGGAGCATACGACGTCGAAATGACACGCCGTTTGTTCCGTTGGACTCCTGGCGACGAGGGCTATCACCTGGTATGATCAAAACAAAATTTCGACCACTTTGATTTCTGGGTGGTTTGAACAACCGTGGCTCTTGATACCAATTTGTTGTGCGGAAGCTATTGCGGAAGCTACTAAATCAAAGTGGGAATTATCATACACACAGAAACACAAAGATTTACGTGGTTCGGCAAATCGCCTACTCCACGGAGGTAGCACTGAATATATATAAACTGAAGATTGAGGATGATTATACAAGGAGGATACATGGGTTTATATAGGAGAGTAGAGCACACCTCTGTCAATAATGGTGTGCTCTATCTTCAACAAAATCAGCCACCACCAACCCACTACCCACCAACCCACTACCCACCAACCTTCTAGTGAGCCACCGCCGCCTAATACCAACAGAAAGAACAAACAGATAGATCATAACAGAACCCATCTTTAGTTTCATATACATGTTCATCATCATTACCCCGTATATGATTTAAATTTCGTAAATGAATCTTGAACAAAACCATTAAAGCAATCAACTCTGTGTGTTTGTGTGTGAGAGAGTAAAGAGAGCTTACGGATTATCTTGGGTAAGCTACAGATTCGTCAACCGCGAAAATGGAAATTAAAATGAACGGATGAAGAAACATAAATAAACGTAAATACACGCGTTTATGACGCGTGTAAGCATCTGCTTTATGGACACGTGTTGGGTTTTGGATCAACTTTTAATTTCAATTTCTTGGACAATTAAACACTCTTTTTCTATACCAACTATGGTAGTATAGTGATTTTTTTTCTTCTTTTTTTAAGGCAATCTTATATATATAATAAATAAAATAAAATTATCATTCAATTTTATTTTTTAAAATTAATCGTTATTTTTTAAAAGTGATCATTCAACTCTTAAATTTAATAATATATTCAAGCTATATATATAATAGCACAAAATAGTATGTTATTTAATTTCAAAATATTTTCATCTACATTCTTAACATAATTATTTATTTATCATTATCTCTTTATTTTTATACATTTTCTAATTTAATTAAGATCTTTAAAATTCATATTATTGATAACAATAATATTTTATTGTATAATAATTTTTTTTATTAAATTATATAAGTATAACTATTTGAGTTTAATTAAGATTTTATTATTACATAAATAGATGAATATAAGAATATAAAAATAAATAAATCATTTTAAAGAGGAATACTATCATTTATATTATATAAGTAGAGGAATTATTATTGTAAATTTGTAAATTTATTTAATTTTTTATCAATAATTAGTTATACATTATTAGTTAAATAAAATATTTCAAAATGAAATATTTTTTTATATAAAAATTATTGTACACAATATTAATTTATTATTAATAAAAATAATATATTAGTATAATATAATATAAAAATTATAAATAAAATAATAATTTTATAATAAAACAAAGTCAGTACTTTGCTCGGAATCATAAGCCGGTTGATATTAACAAGACAAATTTTATCGGGACAGGACAATTATTTTTTCAGACAATATTACCCTCATCATGCCATTATCAGAAGATTCATAACGAAACAATCCCCACCCTCCTTTCCTTCCCTTCCCTATGAAAGTAAATTTGATGCTTCTGAACAGATTCGTAATCGAGTTAGTAAATCAAAATTCCCAATTGATTGGTCTCTCACAATTTTTGTCCAGTGACTCTACAAATAAATCTTGTCATTATGTCCCCTTATCTCTCTAAACCTCTCTCCCCCTCTAAAGCAGCCACACCTGCATCGTCGGGGGGCCGCTGTCTCCGAAAAGTCAACGTTAGCTGCTAGCCCCGAAAAGTCGGTGAGCAAGGGATTATCGACGCGAATTGATTCCATCTGCCGACTTCCCTATTGCTAACAATACGGCGGAGCTCTTCCAATCGGCTACGTCACTACTCACTACTTGTTAATTGTGTTGGCTTACATATAAGGGTATTTTTGTCAATGTAAAAATAATTGTCATGTCCTTATAATTTCGAGTAAAATACAAAAGTGTCCCGTGTGCTGTACGGTTATTGGGTTATTTGGATATTGCGCCTTTTTTTTTTTTAGTAGTGTGGGGGTATTTGGATATTGAGTCTTTTTTTTTTGTCAATGCAAAACGAATCTTATACTATCTGAAAATTTAGATTGTGAACCCTCTTGTGTCATGTGTGTTGACTTGTACATATGGCACGTTGACATGTCAATTTAATATATTTGGGCTAAAAACTTAACACCTCATACTTCTAACACTAACAAAACATTGATTACCAACTAAATAAAGAATTAATGTTATTTTTAAAAAAATTATTACTAATTAACACTAATAGTATTGGTACAATTTTATTAGTTATTAGTAATATTATTAATAAGTTGTTAATAATTACTTATAAGTTATTAATAATTCTTTTTAACATGATGTTGTTTACTTGGATAAATACTTGTAATATATTATCTTAATAACATTACTTATTAGATATTAGTATATATTAATCGTATTAGTAACATTAATATTCTAATAGCATTACTGTTATAGTCTACATTAATGTTAAAAAAATGAACTTTATTTTATTTTATTATTTATTTTTAACAAAATAATAATTAAAATGATGTATGCTAGTAAGAATAATTTATGATAATAACAATAATACAATAGTTATAATAAATAAATAATTTAATCTTGTGACCGCATATTTTGTAAAAATAATAAGTACTTTATTTATTCTGTATATCTAAATGATTGTTTAGATTTTATTTTTTGCAATAAGTAACTCCAGTAAAGTTGGAGAGGTAGAATTAATAGAATAACAAATAAATAAACAAATAATAAAAATTTTAAGATGACTCTTATTCACGGTCTTGACTCTTCCCACCAGTTTCTACAGGAGAAACTAGACAAAGAGAAAGAAAAATTGAATTTCTTCCTTCCTCTTGTCAAAATTATCATATTTTTTTAAACATTAATGTATATTGAAAACAATAATATTGTAAGTATATTGATATTATTAATAACATTAATATATCCTAATATCTAATAAGTAATATTATTAAGATAATATATTTTGTATTTAGCTAAGAAGCAAAATAATGTTAAAGAGAATTACTAATAACTAATAAGTAATTACAAACAACTTATTAATAATACTACTAATAACTAATACGTTGTGTTAATACTATTATTGTTAGTAATAATTTTAGAAGAGATAACATTAATATTCTTAGCTTAGTTGGTAATCAAATATTTTGTTAGTTTTGGGAGTATGAGGTTTTATGTTCAAATTTTGAGATAATAGATATTTTTAGCCCAAATGTGTTAAATTGATATGTCAATGTGCAATGGCACAACATGGTTCACAATCCAAATTTTTAGATAGTAAAGGGTTCATTTTGCATTGACTAAAAAAAAGGGGTGCAATATTTAAATACTCCTATAGTACAGGGGTCACTTTTATATTTTACTCTTATAATTTATGCTCTGTTAATATCAATTGCCTTTTTTTAATGTACACGATCTAAAGTTCGAGGATAGGCTACAAAAGACTAAATGTAAGTTTCAATTGATCAAGAATTATTATGGGTAAATGATGCTAAAAATTAACAAATTTACACTTATTTTCTATTTTAAACAACCAAGTACAAATTTTTACAGTTAAACATTAAAGTCAAGGGAGAAAATCTATTTTTACCTCTCTTTTTTTATAGACGTTAGTTGACCAACGTTGACCATTTATATTTTAATATGTGGCATTTATTTTTATTTATTGACACCAAAATAATGACATGGACATTATGACATGGAAAAATCTATATAAAGAAATAAGATGAAAGGACAAAAAAGTAAAACAACAAATTAATAAAAAGAAATATCAAAAAATTATTATCATTCATTCAATTGCAATCTGAAAACTCATACATCAAAAGCTACATAATCTAAAACACTGATCGCATCATCTTCAATTCAAAAATTCAAAATTAGGAATTCAACATCTCTTCCTACAATAAAAAATCTAAGCACAATCCATATTATCTCTAAATCAACCCAAAAAGTGAAGCTTGTATGTATGTATACATACACACACAGTGGCAGAATCAGAACGTTTTTAGAGGGGGTCAAAATACATCAGTAAATTTTTTTTTTATTTATTTATCTTCTCTCCCAACCTTTTCAAGGACTGAAAAAAACTGACAGGTTAAAAGTTAAAAAGATGAAATACCTAATTTTTAATAGTCTAACAAAATCCAAATATGAAAAGTCTGGTACTGAAATTAACTATGTACATGTAGATAGAAAAAGGGCCAAGCAAAAAGTAGCAAATAGGTGACAAAATTTTCCCCGGCAAGCTGTAGTAATATTACCATTTATACAAACAAGACACAATACTATTAGATTCCCCTGCCGGTAACATCTGATTATCTTCAGTCAATCCACAATTAACAGCTCAATGCCTCTGTATTTCACCGCGATTGGAAGATTAAACCCAGTCCATGATAACAAATTCCCAACTGTTACAATGTCTCTACAGAACACTCCTTGAAACACTGATGATGCAGCTGATGCTGCTGCAGCAGCTGATGTAGTGGTTTTGTTATCGGCCCCGATTGAGATTCGACGCCTCTGAAGTAACCATCTTCATTAAAGTGGTATTGCTCGATTCTGCTTCAAATTTTGCATGGTCTTGTGCCTGCTGAACTTGCTGCATTGCTGCAGCAGCTTGCAATGCAACAAAAGCCTTTTTCCTTTGTTTATTCGCGGCTTCCTCATCCATGATCGTACCCATTACACTTGTGTAACCCTTCTGAATCAATCGGAATACCAGGGTCATATGACCCCCCGCCCCTGGTTCCGCCTCTACGCGCGCGCACACACATAGCTCGTGTTAGCTATGGACACTATTTCAACTAACTCATCTCCTGCCGTCCAATGGAAGATCTAAGGGTTGGCTGGGGCTTGGCCGCTACTCTCTCCTACGACCAGCCAAATTCTTTTATGTTAGTCGCTACTCCCTCTAGCGGCCAACATAAAAGGTCGTAGACAAAAGTCTAAAATACCCTCACCTTAGTTAGATTTAAATAGTTTAATGTATAAAATATTTGGAGTTTAAATTTTAAACAATCAAATTATCATAATAATTCACAATGTTAAATTATATTAAATAAGAAATTATATTACAAATATTTTATATAAATAAATAAATTGAATATATTTGACAATTTTTACAAATAAATACGTTAACTAGTTTCTATGTATTTATTTGTATAAATTGTCAAATATATTCAATGTATTTATTTATATAAAATATTTGTAATATAATTTTTTATTTAATATAATTTAACATTTTGAATTATTATGATAATTTGATTGTTTAAAATTTAAACTCCAAATATTTTATACATTAAACTATTTAAATCTAACTAAGGTGAGGGTATTTTAGACTTTTGTCTACGACCTTTTATGTTGGCCGCTAGAGGGAGTAGTGACCAGCATAAAAGAATTTGGCTGGCCGTAGGAGATAGTAGCGGCCAGGCCCCAGCCAACCCTTAGATCTTCCATTTGACGACAGTAGATGGGTTAGCTGGAATAGTGTCCATAGCTAACTCAAGCTATGGATCATTCCTCATATATATATATATATATGATGAACCACAAATGATAACCCATAAATCACAACGATTGGTGAGAGCTGATCATATACTGGCCATCTACTTCAAAAAATCTTCAAGATCGATCCCCTATCTCACTTCTAAGATGCTAAAATCAGAGGTTTCAATTTTGGTATTTTGAGCTTTGATCGATTTCTACACTTGGGGGATGATTGAAAAACAATTGATATCTTATATGAATTTGATATCTTTAAGTATGTGGGCCAAAGTGTAAATTAAGGTTTGCATAATGACCTAATCGAATTAAATGAATAAACAAAAAAAATTAAAATAAATGTACGAGACCCGAGAGAAACTTCCACGTGTCCCGAGGTAGAAGACTCATGGAGACGACTCATTTTGGGAAGTGATTAAAGGATTGGATTGGTGGCTAGAAGGACAAGACGATTTGGACATTATTTGGGTAAATAAGGGTATTTTTGAAATTTTTCCCAAGGGCATGTACCTGGCACATGAACACCTTCCAGGAAACCCTATAAATACTCTTTCCATTCCTTTGAGGAGGGGACTTTTGATTCTTGACCTTTAGACTCTCTCTGGATTAAAAACGCTCAAGAAGGCTCTCTGGATCCTAGTTACTCTAGTAGACACTTGGATCCTAGGAGTTCTGCCACGTGTTACTGGAGTAATCGCTCACCTGTTCTTCTCCCCTCTTCAATTCATCAATCAATTCCGTACTCTTCGTGGATTTCTCTCCTTCTCAGTCAACATAAAACCATAACCCTAGCAATGTACGATTTCCTTGCCCATAAAGTACAAAAATCTATTTTAATTTTGAGATATGAGATTGGATTTTTGGAGTTTCTCGATTGTGATATATTAGGGAGTTTCTAGGTTTTGATTTTGGAAGTTATTGGGTTAGTGATTTGGTGGTGATTTTATTGAGATGTTGTCGGCAGCGATGGTGGATTGCTTGGCTGGTACAATGCGATGGTTGGGATGGGTAGATGATCAGTTTGGATGGTGGTTTAATGACTTTGCCTTGGGTGATGAAGAAGAGCCACGATATGGCGTTGATGGCCGACCACGACAAAGGAGTTTGGGATGATGATAAAGGTTTGTTTACAATAGCTTTAGTTAATTTTGATTAATTTTATTTCCCTTCTACCTATAAGTTAATATCCATATCATTATTTTTTGAAATAATAATAATAATTTAGTGCTTAGAAAATAACTTAAAAGCCTGCTCAATAAAAATAAATAGTCAAACTTGGTCAACTAACGCTTGTAAAAAAAAGGTAAAAATAAATTCTCTCTCCTGACTTTAATGTTTAACTGAAAAAATTTATACTTAATTATTTAAAATAGAAAATAAGTGTAAATTCGTTGATTTTTAGCGTCATTTACCCAATTATTATTATTAATCAAGATTTGTCACAAGTTGTCAATAAATTTGTGATTTGTTTCGAGAAATTAAAAGAATCATACACGAGACGATTCTTAATTTGATTCATCAGTAATTTATTCAATTCTCATTACTACATCATATATATATATATATATATATATATCATTTGAAACTTCAATTCGTCAAAATTATGACAATTGGTCACACAAACCTATATATACTTTAGTCGCACTCGATTTTTGAATATTGATAGACGATTCTTAATTTGATTCATCAGTAATTTATTCAATTCTCATTACTACCTCATATATATATATATATATATATATATATATTACACGACTAATTATGGTAGTAATACCCAAAATTTTTAGTAAGTATTATAAATAGAAAAATATAATTATAAATGTAAATCTTAATGAAGTCTAATTTATAATTTTGAATGTTGTAGTAGAATGTATATGTAAGTATATATAGATATGTGTGTGTGTGTATATATAGGGAATGATCCATAGTAAGTAGTTGCTATCAATACAAGAAAGTAGGGTTATGGCTACGGTACGGGCCGTCGCTGTTAGAATTTGAGCAATTTTTAAATGGGTGCTCAAATCTATGAAGTAATGAATGAGAAATTAACTCCCAAAGAATTGTGTGTTCACGGGTCCAAGTCCGAATGGTTACGTCGTTTCAAGTCCGAATGGTTACGTCGTTTCAAGTCCGAACGGTTACGTCGTTTCAAGCCCGAACGGTTATGTCGTTTCAAGTCCGAACAGTTACGTTGTTTCAAGCCTAACGGTTGCGTCATTTCAAACCCGAACGGACGCATTCCATGCCTTTTCAATGGCATCCAAATCTTTTCAAAAGGTTGTGACCAATCTGAAGGGTCACTTAATTCACCTATAAATAGATGGTGAGGGTCGTCATTCAATTGATTCAATTTTTCAAGTATTCTAGCATTCTAGTGTTCATGATAACATAAGTTATACATAGTTTTATTTAAGAGAGACAAGAGCATAAATTTTGGTTTATTGTGTATACTATTTGGAGTGCTACTATAGTATACGTTGTCATTGTATTTGGGAGACAAGTACTATTAACTCTGAGCACCGTAAGGAGTGCATAATTGTCTTAAGGACATAGTACCGAGTACCAACCTTGACATACAATTTTTTGCGTTTACAAGTTTGGTTCAACATATAAGTTTATATATATATATATATATATATATATATATATTAAGCATTATATATATATATATATATATATCAGTTTCAATTATTATTAATTTTAAGTTCAAATATATATTTCTAAATATATATCTTCGCTAACAATCTTAAGACAATTATAGTATATATTTATTTTATATTTGTAATAAATGGCTACTGAATCTGTAACCATAGCCGGTTCATCTTCTACAACAATGATGCCTAATGTGTTTGTGAATCATAAAGAAGGAAATGCGAAATCACCTTAAGTGGCTAAAAATGTATATTTATTTTCTTCCAAGTATAATATATGTGATTATATTATTCAAGAGGAAAAAGTAATACATATTATATATGAGAATTTGAGTTCATAATTTAATATAGTATATATATGCTTGTTAATTTATTATTGAAATTGTTGCATAAGAATAACTTGCATATATGTATATATATTTTGATTAATCATGCCATGAAAATGTGTACTAAGTTATGTGTTTTAAAATTTATGAATATTAAATTTGCACATGTACAAAATTTGGTATGATAAGTAATTTTTATGGTTGATGACCATATCATATGATCATGGATTATAGATTATGGTGAATGATCAATGCTACCTAATGTGCTTGTAAACCATTGTATGGAGAAATTATCAAAGCGGTAACATAAATTTTACATTCATGAGAGGTATACAATTTCAGGAAAAATTGTATATGTATGATATATTTTGTGCATTATGTAAATACAATATGTATATGATGATTTGCGAATGAAAGGAAAAATGTGATTTTTCGGTTTGTTGCATTCGTAAGTTTAAACATGTTATCATTGTATTTACTATTAGAGTCATTCTCTAAATTTTGGTTATTCAATGTGTATTAATTATAATATATTGAGATATATGTATTCCAAAAATTTAGTGAAGAAATGAGAAAGTTACGATTCTTTAAACCAAAAAGTTGTTTGTCTAATTAAGCGATTAATTGAATTTAAGTTTGAATATGTAACATCCATAATAAATATGGAATGTGAATTGTAGAGTATGCTATATATCATAATTATGATTATTTTCATACTTAGAAATATGCATGTTTTAAGAGGCATAAAATTAATTATGTCAATTTTGTGGTATAGAAATTGCATTATTTCCGAGGCATAAAATAATTTAGGTTGGATCATTATTTTGTGAAAATAATCTAGTTAAATTATTCGTATGTTAGTCTTGCGAAATATAACAATATATTTATGTTATAAATGAGTGGTGCACATGCATGATAATATTTTAAAGTGTGTAGTGCACATGTATGTATAAATCTACATGATGAGAATTATATGTTAAAAGTATGTTACTATTTTGTAGCATGTAAATTATTAGCGTATTAACTAATATTTTGTGATATGTGTCTTTATTTGTCAAAAATATGGCGACACTTGAAATGCATATTATATACATGAAATAATTTCTTAATGAAATTACTTATTTCTGCTTATATGATTGAGTCATATAATTTATGGCATGGTAGATTTGGACATATTAATTATAATATTATACGTAGATTAATTAATATGAAATGCTTGCCAAAATATGAGATTAACTTAAATTATAAATGTAAAGTTTGCGTTGAGGCAAAGTTTTTGGAATGAGATTAACTCAAATTATAAATATGAAGTTTGCGTTGAGGCAAAACTTCGGAAATATTTTTATGTTTGCTTGTTAATAAGTAAAGAATGAAGTCTTGGAAATGTTTATACATTACAAGAATGAGATTGAAAATTAACTTGATAAAAGGTGGGGAATATGAGTCACTTTTTGTTGTAATCTGTTAACAAAATGGTGTTGCTGAAAGAAAGAATAGAACTTTAAAAAGAAGTTCTGGGCTACCTCAGAATTGTGGGGGAAGAAATACTTTTAGTAAACTAGATTTTCAAGCGAATACCTCATGTATCCCCTTATGAATTATGGAAAAGACAAAAACCGTCCTATAAACACTTAAAAGTGTGGGGGGTGAAAGCGATCATAATAGTTTTAAGGTATTTAAAATACACTCAAAACTTTAGATTGCACTACTCAAGATATCCAGCAGTACTTGATAGATACTGTGATGCGAACTGGATATCGGATACAAAAGACTCTAAATCCACAAGTGGTTTTGTGTTTACACTAGGTGGATGAGCAGTATCATGAAAATCTTCTAAACAAACATGCATTGCTCGATCAACGATGGAATCTGAGTTTATTGCATTGGATAAGGCTGAAGAAGAAGCTGAGTGGCTTCGCCATTTCTTAAAAGATATTCCTATGTGGCCAAAACATGTGCCTGCTATTTGTGTCCATTAAGATAGTCAATCAGCAATTGGAAGAGCACTTAGTCACATATATAATGGTAAGTCTAGACATATTCGTCGTAAACACAATACCATAAAACAATTGCTCTCTAATGACATTATGTTTATTAAGTACATAAAGTCGAAAGAAAAAAATATAGCGGATCCGTTAACTAAAGGTTTGACTAGAGAGCAAGTAAAAATAACATCGAGGGGAATGGGTTTAAAAGCCTATAAATAAGGATTGTCATGGTGGATACCCAACCTAAGTTGACTGGAGATCCCAAGATCTAGGTTCAAAGGGATAATTAAATTGTAAATGATTCAACCAAATCACTATGAACAAATTAATTTCTTTTTCTCATTCCTATGATATAGGATAGTGATACATGCAGCGCTTTTAGGATAAGCTATGCTTTTAATGATTCTTATATCTTGATAAATAAGTGGAACATGGCAGGATACTCTTAATAAGGATCACCTATGTGAGTGCGAACTGGGCCAATTCTATGAGAATGATAAAGGCTATACTTCTTTAGAGCACTCATAAATCCGGGATTGTTCAGGGCCAAAATGAACAAAATCATGAGAACCAAATAATGTCTGAAAAGATTTTGTGTGAATTTCTATTGTCTCAGTTTACACAAACGGTTGGACAGTTCAAGACATCATGTTCACTGGACAACCAGTAAACCCGTTAATCTTTCACATGGACAACCAGTAAACCCGATAGCCTTTCACAAGGGAAGGTTCAAAGCCAAAAACTATCTCTCTATACAGATGATTTCCAATTCTGTCTCTTTTAGAGTCTGCATAACATCTGCATAAGGCTGACAATCAATTTCATTCATGTGGGGGATTGTTAGAATTTGAGCAATTTTTAAATGGGTGCTCAAATCTATGAAGTAATGAATGAGAAATTAACTCCCAAAGAATTGTGTGTTCACGGGTTCACGTCCGAATGGTTACGTCATTTCAAGTCCGAATGGTTACGTCGTTTCAAGTCCGAACGGTTATGTCGTTTCAAGCCCGAACAGTTGCGTCGTTTCAAGTCCGAACAGTTACGTCGTTTCAAGCTGAACGATTGCGTCATTTTAAACCCGAACGGATGCATCTCATGCCTTTTCAATGGCATCCAAATCTTTTCAAAAGGTTATGACCAATCTGAAAGGTCACTTAATTCACCTATAAATAGATGGTGAGGGCCGTCATTCAATTGATTCAATTTTTCAAGTATTCTAGCATTCTAGTGTTCATGATAACATAAGTTATACATAGTTTTATTTGAGAGAGACAAAAGCATAAATTTTGATTCATTGTGTATACTATTTGGAGTGCTACTATAGTATACGTTGTTATTGTATCCTGGGAGACAAGTGCTATTAACTCTAAGTACCGTAAAGAGGACATAATTGTCTTAAGGACATAGTACCGAGTACTAGCCTCGACATACAATTTTTTGCGTTTACAAGTTTGGTTCAACAGATAAGTTTATATATATATATATATATCAGTTTCAATTATTATTAATTTTAAGTTGCAAATATATATTTCTAAATATATATCTTCACTAACAGTCGCCATAGAACCGAAAGTCGTCGCCATGTGATATGTCGACGGTATCTAACTGTTGCCCTTAGCGTCGTGGCCATACACTTATACCGATATTAGCATACCCATATGTCGACGGGTCTACCATTGCCACACAATTTTTGCCGCTAAGCTTTAGAACCTAAATGGCGATGGTCTTGTCTCCAACACCTACAGATCCCAAACGTCGGTAAAAAGTGCTATAGCGACAGGTGCTATTTCGTCGGGGCTTAGGGTGCCCTAAGGAGACAACGTTTACCATCGGCGTAGAGCTAATGACACCTATTGTTAATAACACTATGGCGACTACAATACTGTCAGCATAGACCTTTCTATTTTAAAATCTGTTTAGCAGGTAGCTATAATATAGACTTGTTTATGTAACACCACATACATTAAACTTAAAAGTCAACCAATTTCAAATATTAATTATATAAATTCACTGTGCATACATAACCATAACAAGTAATTAGTTAAGCTTAATAAAAATTATCTAATATTCAAGTTAGCTAATATAAAAGTGTTAGGTTTGTATATAGCGCGAACATGTAATCAAATTACATAAATAGTGCGGAAGCGCAATAAAACGGATTTTAAAATTTTTCATACAAACCATCACCATGATCATCCATGTGCTCAATTATCAATTAAACGAAAGAGATAAAGTATGAGAATCATACCCTTGTAGAACCATGCTTCCACAGGTACGAGCTCACCTCTAAATCCTTCGCGTTCTCCTTGAATTCCATCGATTAAATTCCTTCCTTTGATCAACGTTAGCCACCCAAGTGTTTGGCCTCTAGAGGTGATCCACCAAGGAATAATAGTTGTTCAAGAAGATGGGTGTTAGCAAAACCCTAATTTCTATCTCTATAGAAATTGCAAGTACTCTCTCTCTCCAATTCATATGGAAGAGTGTGTAACTGTCTAACACTAAATCATGATAAGACTCCTCTTATTTATAGATATAGAGAACCCTCCTAAACTATTTAGGATTAGGGCTTTTATTTTAATTAAACTCCTTTAATTAATTAAACTCTTAATCTAATTAGGAATTTATGAGAGAGAACTTCTATTAATTAATTTCCAATCCCTATTAGGAATTAAATAATAGTAATTGTAATAATAATAATAAGACTCTTCTTATTAATTTATATTTAATATTTCCAAAATATTAAATAATAAATATTAAGCTATTTAATTTATTTTATCTCCATAGATTAAATTAAATACACTTAACTTATTATTACAATTATGCCATTTACTTCTTAAACAAATATTTTCCTTTTGCGGCATGACCCTTTAGGTTCTCCATATTAAACCGGTTGTGAATAAATAAATTAGAACAATTCTAATTTTATTTAAATAAATAAATTAAACTATTTAATTCATTTAAATAAATAATATTTATTCTACAATAAGAGTAAGTCCCCTTAGCGATCAACGACTTTCCAGACAATATAGATTTCAACATTAATCACAAAAGAACCTTTCAGTGAATAGTTACCGTACAATTTAATCCTTCTACCATACAATGTCCCAATTAAATATAAGACATGGAATTACTGTCAAGTCTTATTTTATTTAATTATATATATTTCGATTCTCAAATGCACAACTCTGATAATGCAAATTAGAAACTCCTTTCTAATTTCATTCTGCTTTGGCCAAAGACTTCTGAGTCGTCATTTATCGAATCACATAGGACATTCTCTCCTTTTACTAGAAGTGGTAGATTCTTTGTTGATCATTCACCTATCTTCATGTATATCTTATTATACCTAATCATACCCTTTGATATACCCTAAAGGTCTTAAGGGACATGTCAAAGTATAACTCATCATATACAAGATACTATGATGATCTCAAGTCCAATGATCACTTGTACTACTATCACTAGAGGAATTCCTATAGACAAGTGAGTAAAACTCCATTAGGTATTCCTTAGCGAGCCACATTCAGTGAACTTATTCTCTAATAAGCACCTACATACTTGCTTTAGTGTCTGCACACAAATGATTATGAGATCAATCATCCTCTTCATAACAGCAAGCAACGTATGTACTAATCTATCCGGATTCACTAATCCCCTTTTTAGTAATCCATCGATTAGGAACGATTTTAGTTTGTGAGCTATCTAGAATTTAGATCTCATTAGCATGATCACCATCATGATTCTAAAAGCATTGCTCAAAACTATGGGTTTATCACATTCAGTATAACAACATCATGTAGATAAAGTAAAATGCCTTTAACAAACGAATAAGATTACAAAGTATATGCTACATCATATCAAATATGATTGGCTTGTGTGCATATTACTTTCAATCTCCCACTTGCACTAAAGCCAATCGCCATGGTATCTAATACCCTTCTTCTCTAAGTGACGATTATCCTACTGTTGGATAAAGCTTCAGTAGATGGATATGCAATGTTGTTCTCGAGAGTCCACTATCTCTATAGTGACTTTTCCTCTTTCAATGATTCCACTAATCAAATAAAAGTGTCGCAACACATGTTTGAATCCAAGATGAGACTTAGGAACTATTCCTAGTTCTATAATGAACTTTTCATCCAAACAATCAAACTTGCAGCTTCATTTACAGCTATAAACTTTGTCTTTGTCACTAAACCAACAACTCTTTGCTGTTTGGAACTTTTCCAATTCACTGCACCACCTTTCAAGGTAACGATTTACCTTAAAGTGGATTTGTTATCTTCTTGGTCAGTCTGAAAAATTTGAGTCTATTTAGTCCTCTAGTTTTAATTTAGACCTACCATGAATCATGATCACATCTTCAGTACCGGTTAAGTACTTAAAGATATTTATCACTGTCTTACAGTGATCATCTCCAGAATATGACTGATCAACATCAGGCCTTGTATATTCACTGCATACATGATAGTAACTCATGCGATCTCTCTTTTAATTGGAGACAATTTTAGAGAGATACACTCCATGGCTCATCATCATGAGACCTCTCTTGGAGTTTTCCATGCTAAACGCCTTTAACATCAAATGAATATACGTTCCTTGGGTCAAGCCGAACATCCTTTTAAATCTATCTATATAGATTTATATCCCCAATTTATAGGATGCTCCTCCCAAGTCATTCATGGAGGAATGTTTAGACAATTTTATCTTTACTGATTGTAGCATTGGTGTGTTATTCGTTATCAGTAGTATATCAACATATAATACTAGGAATGTCACAGTGCTCCCACTGACCCTTTTGTACACACTAGGTTCATTCTCGTTTTTGATAAAATCAAACTCTTTTGATTGTCTCATCAAAACGAATGTTCCATCTTTGAGAAGCTTGTTTCAATCCATCAATGGATCATTGTAGCTTAAAACACGATTTGCTTCAACCTTTGAAACAAATTCCTCTGGCTGTATCATACATACATTCTCCTCAAGTCTTCATTGAGGAAGGGCGTCTCCACATCCATTTTGCCAGATTTCGTAATAAGCTACAATCACAAGCAAAATCCAAATGGACTTGAGCATTACTCGGTAATAAGGTTTTATCACAGTCAACTCCTTGACTTGAAAAACTTTTTAAACAGGTCTGGTCTTATAGGTCTCCAGCTTGCCATTTGCCCTAGTCTTTCTCTTAAAGATCCATATTCACACTCTAGGCACTATGCTCGTTTGTGGAGTAACCAGAGTCTATACTTGGTTCTCATACATGGAGTCCATTTCGGATTTCATGGTCATCTGCCATTTCTCTGAATGTCTTCTACTCATAGCCTCATCGTATATAACTGGATTATCATCCTCTATGATGCGTACCTCATCATCATCCTCTATGATGAATCCATACCTCCCAGGTATCTTCGGTACTCTTCCAGATTTACGATTCGGTTGTGGTATAATAGGTCTATCTATAGGTTCCTCAGTTCGACTTAAAGTGCTTTGTGGTTCTTGAACTCCTTCAAGATCTATTACCCTCCCACTAACTCTTTTAATGATAAACACATTTATCTAAGAAGGCAGCGTGTAGGATTATAGTAATAATACCCTAAACTTTCTTTAGGATATCCCACAAATCTACACTTGTCAGATTTTTGTCCCAAACTTATCTTTGAAACATTTTCACATAAGCTGGACAACTCCTTATCTTAACATACTTAAGATTAGGAATCCTCCTTATCCATAACTTTTATGGAGTCTTGGGGCCGGATTTTGAGGTTACCTTATTTTGTAGATATGCAGCCGTTTCTAGGGCATAACCCCAGATGGATACTAGAATGTCGGTAAAAATCATTATGGACTGCACCATGTCCAACAAGGTACAATTACTCCTTTTAGATACACCAATCAATTATTGCGTATCAGAAAGTGTCCATTATGAGAAAATACCATTTTGAGATGATCTAGAAACTCATTGCACAAGTATTCCTTCCTCGATCTGATCAAAGAATCTTAATACTTTGTCAATATGTTTCACTTCTGAATTCTTTGAACATTTCAAATGATTCAGACTTGTATTTTATCAAATACACACATTCAACTCTTTGAATGACCATCTCCTTTTCTTTTACTAGTTTGTTCAATTTGCAAAATTATTTTTCATGTAAGTCAAGTTTACAAAGTCCATCAAGTGATCTTCCAGTTTCAAACAAAATATTATCATTATAAATAGAACAACAAATATTCTTAAATATAATACCAGAACCTTCCTTGTCCAACAACGGAAGTAATAATGTTTCTAATGAGAACTGGAACATAATAACAACTTATTAACTTAATAGACTTGCCCGTAGGCAATGCTAAACTATAAGTTTCTATGGTTAATGCAGCAACCTTTGCTCCATTCCACACATAAGATTACTTACTCTTTGTTTAGCTTTCTACTTCTGCTTAGTCTCTGCATTAGATTGCATACGTGAGAACTACAGCTGGTATCCAATACCCAAGTAGAACCTTGACTTACAGAAAGATTTATTTTTTAATCATGAACAAACCTGTATTTGTAACCGAAGCTTCACTAAGCTTCTTCTGGTTAGCCTCTGTAAGAATCTCCTTACAGTTTTCTTTCTAGTATCTAGGCTTATTGCGGTGGAAGCAAACGTCCTTTGCTATCTACTTTAGTCTTGTTCTTATTGTCCTTTGTTTTTGCCTTTTCATTTACCTTCTTTGAATTGTTCTTCTTTTAAGAAGATCCTTTGGCCCTCTTCCGCTTCCTGGAAGAATCATCTACCAGTAAGATTTGGTCTTTCTTGGTTGGAAAGTGACTCTTTTCAGTTTTCAACATGTTTAAGCAATTCAGGCAGGCTGACATATAGCTTGTTCATGTGGAAATTCACAACAATTTGTGAGAAAGAGTCCGGAAGTGATTGCAAGATCAAATCTTGGATCATCTCTCCATCCATTAAAATTCAGTTGTCCCAATTGTTCAATCGAATTGATCATTTTTAGGACATTTGTCTATACTGTAGTGCCATCGGTCATTCTAAATCGGAAAAGCTTCTTAGATATCTGATATCTAATAGTCCTACTTTCCTCACCATTCAACTCCTTGAAGGTGCCAGAGTACAGTAGGAGCATCCATAGTTTAATGCTGACGCTGAAGCTCGTTACTCATGGATGCGAGCATGATGCATTGAGCCAACTGTGCATCATCTTACTACTTTCTAAAAGTAGCAATCACTTCCTCAGAGGCATTGTCTGCAACCATTGCAGGGATAGGCATATTAAGGACATAAGATAGCTTTTCAGCCTTGAGAACTATTCTCAAATTTCTTAACCAGTCCGTTTAATTTGGTCCGGTATTAGCATTAATATGCTCCGCAGTGATAGTAAATTAGACATTGTAAAATTCTGTAAATGAATTTGTAATTTAACAACATTTTAGCATACATTCATTTTTAATTAATTACCAAAATAAATTAGGTCTTTATTTTAAATCGGTATCTCTCACTTTTTCATTAAACTATATTACCCTCATTATATAGTTCGGCAATTCTAATTAAAGAATTGCTAGTGAGACTAAGGATCCCATTTCAAATGTATATAGCCTTGTGGTGACACAACAAACGATATATAAATAAATAGGTAGACAACTATTGTCAATTACATCTCTATGTAACTCCTTGTATTTTGCCTCTTAGATTATTTTGATCAAGTGGTGACACATCCGAATCAAAATTATCCAAGTTAAGTCCATCCTAGCACTTCCATATATTCGAAAGAAAAACACTGTCCTTGTGGTGACACAACAAAACAGCATCGTTCAGTCTATTTATAAGCATCAAATGTGATAATGCAACATCTTAAATATTTAATACTTGCCTTGTGGTGACACAACAAACTCATATTAAATATTTAATACTCTATTGCTTTACCATGCTAGAAGGCGATGTTCGATATTCCAAATATCTTTGAACGCTTAGGACTTAATATAATTTCTTTGAGGGGTTTGTTATTATTTGTCTCATCTTGTTTAGCGCATGCACATATATATATATAATACGCGTCATATTATTTAACATGCGAAGCATGCTGTATAATATATAATATATACATAGTAAGCATGCACATATAGAATACTATATTCTACCCGGATTGATTATGGACTTTTATTCTAGTTTGGTTCACTAGAGCCACCAAGTGAACCAAAAGGTTAAACCTAGGGTGCAAGAATTAAATTTAAATATAACTATTATATTTAAACCCGGGCTCCATCACAAACGGGTCTTCAAGCGCTCCTTGCTCCTTTGTCTCTAATTCTTCAAGTAATTCTAACTAAACCTATTACATAAACTATTTACAATAAATAGAAACCTTGATCAGCAGTCAAGGGGAGGTACATAGGAGGAAGATAGAATTTACATCAAGAAAAAACTAGAGAAGACGAGGTACGCAGACCCCATTTATAAAAAAATTCATTCATTCAAGCATCCACTAAAATAAATCCAATCACACATTGGTCACTAGTCCATAATCAATCTCTATTTATTATCATACATATCTCCATATGTATCAATAAATAACATTCATCTCATAAAACTATTCCATATATGCATTAATATCATTTAATGGGCAATTAAAAGTTTACTAGAAATCTAATTTTGAAACAAAATAAACTCCTTTATTTTGATCAAAATTTAAATCATAATAAACTTATTTATTTTATTTTATCCAATTTTGAATAAAAATAAACTCCTTTATTTTTAATCAAATTCCAAATCAAAATAAACTCTTTTATTTCAATTAACATGGAAACCAATTTCAAGTTCAAAATAAACTCCTTTATTTTAACTTAAAATTGCTTGGAAAAAATAAAATATGTTAAATCCTATTCCTTATCAAAATAAACATCTTTATTTTTAAGGAAACATGGAATCCTATTCCATATGTGAATAAACTCCTTTATTCTAAGAAACATGGAATCATATTCCAAAATAGAATAAACTCCTTTATTCTAGTTAACGTGGAATCTCATTCCAAGTTAAAATAAAAACTTTTAATTTTAATCATATTCCAATTCAAAATAAACTTTTTATCTTAATTGAAAAATAAATAAAATCAAAATAAAAAATTTTCAAAATTTGCAGACCGGCGCGACCGCGCTCAAAAATGAACTAGGAGCGGCGCGGCCGCGCTGCACCCCCAGAAACGTTTTCTGGGTTCAGGCGCGACCGCGCTCCAGAATGAACTGGAAGCAGCGCGGCCGCGCCGCGTAGCAGAGTTCGAAATTTTTTTTTCTTTGCCCAGAAAATCGATCCAATCGCATACCCATACATACATGGAATCATAATAATCGATAATTAGCACAAGGTTAGGCTCTGATGCCACTGTTACGTTTGTATATAGCGCGAACATGCAATCAAATTACATAAATAGTGCGGAAGCGCAATAAAACGGATTTTAAAATTTTTCATACAAACCATCACCATGATCATCCATGTGCTCAATTATCAATTAAACGAAAGAGATAAAGTATGAGAATCATACCCTTGTAGAACCATGCTTCCACAGGTACGAGTTCACCTCCAAATCCTTCGCGTTCTCCTTGAATTCCACCGATTAAATTCCTTCCTTTGATCAACGTTAGCCACCCAAGTGTTTGGCCTCTAGAGGTGATCCACCAAGGAATAATAGTTGTTCAAGAAGATGAGTGTTAGCAAAATCCTAGTTTCTATCTCTATAGAAATTGCAAGTACTCTCTCTCTCCAATTCATATGGAAGAGTGTGTAACTGTCTAACACTAAATCATGATAAGACTCCTCTTATTTATAGATATAGGGAACTCTCCTAAACTATTTAGGATTAGGGTTTTTATTTTAATTAAACTCCTTTAATTAATTAAACTCCTAATCCAATTAGGAATTTATGAGAGAGAACTTCTATTAATTAATTCCCAATCCCTATTAGGAACTAAATAATAGTAATTGTAATAATAATAATAAGACTCTTCTTATTAATTTATATTTAATATTTCCAAAATATTAAATAATAAATATTAAGCTATTTAATTTATTCTATCTCCATAGATTAAATTAAATACACTTAACTTATTATTACAATTATGTCATTTACTTCTTAAACAAATATTTTTCTTTTGCGGTGTGACCCTTTAGGTTCTCCATATTAAACCGGTTGTGAATAAATCAATTAGAACAATTCTAATTTTATTTAAATAAATAAATTAAACTATTTAATTCATTTAAATAAATAATATTTATTCTACAATAAGGGTAAGTCCCCTTAACGATCAACGACTTTCCAGACAATATAGATTTCAACATTAATCACAAAAGAACCTTTCAGTGAATGGTTACCGTACAATTCAATCCTTCTACCATACAATGTCCCAATTAAATATAAGACATGGAATTACTGTCAAGTCTTATTTTATTTAATTATATATATTTCGATTCTCAAATGCACAACTCTGATAATGCAAATTAGAAACTCCTTTCTAATTTCATTCTGCTTTGGCCAAAGACTTCTGAGTCGTCATTTATCGAATCACATAGGACATTCTCTCCTTTTACTAGAAGTGGTAGATTCTTTGTTGATCATTCACCTATCTCCATATATAACTTATTATACCCAATCATACCATTTGATATACCCTAAAGGTCTTAAGGGACATGTCAAAGTATAACTCATCATACACAAGATACTATGATGATCTCAAGTCCAAGGATCACTTGTACTACTATCACTAGAGGAATTCCTATTGACAGGCGAGTAAAACGCCATTAGGTATTCCTTAGCGAGCCACATTCAGTGAACTTATTCTCTAATAAGCACTTACATACTTGCTTTAGTGTCTGCACACAAATGATTATGAGATCAATCATCCTCTTCATAACAGCAAGCAACGTATGTACTAATCTATCCGGATTCACTAATCCCCTTTTTAGTAATCCATCGATTAGGAACGATTTTAGTTTGTGAGCTATCTAGAATTTAGATCTCATTAGCATGATCACCATCATGATTCTAAAAGCATTGCTCAAAACTATGGGTTTATCACATTCAGTATAACAGCATCATTTAGATAAAGTAAAATGCCTTTAACAAATGAATAAGATTACAAGGTATATGCTACATCATATCAAATATGATTGGCTTGTGTGCATACTACTTTCAAAAAGATACTCCAATTCACTTGTAGCTTAAATTTACATATGATTGACAAATGCTTGACAAAAGGTGCCATCAACATTAATAATCCTACTTAGATTCACTTGTAGCTTGTGTAGACATATGGATCATTAATATACTTGAACAAAAGGTGCGTTAATAATCCTACTCCGTTTCACTTGTAGCTTCATAAAACTTTAATTCTGACATACACCATCCATACCATTAAAAAGAAGAAGGAACAACCAGGATTAGAAACTGAAAAATCGACGTTCGCTACTATTAGTATCGAATGGTTAAAAAAATATATACCATCCACTACTAATAATAACAGACGCTACTCAGAATAAGGGTTTGACTTTATTAACCAGGGTTTAGGGTTTATTAACCATGGTTTAGGATTTATTAAACATTGTTTAGGGTTTATTAACCTTATTAACATTTAGTTAACAAACCCTAAACCTTAGTTAATAAAACCTAAACCCTAATTAATAAACTCTAAATCCTAGTTAATAAATCATAAACCCTGATTGATAAATCCTAAACCTTGGTTCATAAACCCTTAACCCTAGTTAATAAGCTATAAACCTTAGTTAATAAACTCTAAATCCTAGTTTATAAACCCTTAACTCGGGTTAATAAACCCTAAAACCTAGTTAATAAACCTTTAACCCTAGTTCTGATTAGTGTCTGCTATTATTAGTAGTGGATGGTAGGTGTTTTTTTAACCGTTCGCTACTAATAGTAGCGGATATCGATTTTCAGTTTCTAATCCTGCCCGTTCCTTTTTGTTTTCAATGGTATAGATGGTGTATGCCGTATAAAGATCTGTAGCAAATACGTGCTATAGATCATTTCTATATATATATATTTATATATATATAGTAAGCATACTTGGTCAAAATGCCAAAGCTTCTAAAAAGATTTAAAAGTAAATATCTAGAAAAAATGAAAAAAAAATGAAAAAATAGGGTCAAGGATCCGGCTATAAGGCTATGGGTGGCCATGTGAAGGAGCTAACCACTCTTACTGTCATAACCCGAATTTTGTTTATATAATTAAATATTTATTTTATTTTATTTTTTAAAAGCGTAATTAAATTGGAAAAGGTAAGTTACTATTTTTTTATTTCGTTTGAAAAGCTAAATTTTTTAGTAGATAATTAAATAATTAAGTTTATTAAAATTAAGGAGTCCATTGGTGTTTTGATAACTCCTGTATTGTTTTCTTTTTATATTTAAAGAGTAGAGGTGAAACCCTAATCATATTCTAACTTGATTAGTTGAATTACAGAGTAGAATTCTTATGTGCACTACAGTCCCCTAGAAAAATTATAATTAATTCATCTGATATCGGAATTGAGTGAATCTAAAGTTGTTTCTTCAATTTTTCGTCCTCTACAATTATGAAGAGGAATATAAGTTATTTGACATCATTTTCATGCCTTAAATTGCTAAAAACCGCAACCTATCTTGATTTTGTCATTATTTTCAGCCCTAATTTTGAAAATTTATAATTCAGTCATATCAACTCCGAATCGAGTGATTCTTGAGCCTATTTCATGTATCTTTTTTAGTGCTACAATTTTCGTGCAGAAATAAAAAAATTTTGAAGACTCTAAAAGAATCAAAAGTCACTTTCTTTACTGTTGCGTATTTAAAAAAGACGAACAAGGAAGGTGAATATTATTTTGTATTATAATTTTAAAATATTACTATACGAATTTTAAATAAGAGATTACTTTTAATTAAAATAGAGATATAGAATTAGAAATCATGATGTGAAGGGAACGATAAAGAGTATATATACTAAACCAGTTCCCTCGCGGCTGACTAGTATCTGGGGTTTGTAGTTGTTTAAAGGAAAATGAGTCTTTTATACTAGAAGATTTAACAAACAAACAAACTTATGACCAAAAATATTTATGTTGATATTAAATGTTGACTGATGTGCCAAAAAATTAGTATATCCTAGCCTGATAATTTATACTTTGGAGAGTGCATATTATTACAATTGATGTGATTAGTGTTTCTCAGGTGTGTGGAATTTAATAGAGAAATTTGGCTTTTGACCGGAGTAATTTAAAGCTTAGAAGCCAACTATTTCAAGCTGTGGGCCAAGTCCATTAACTTAATTAAAGAAAGATCAGTAGGCTTAGCTTTAAAGAAGCGATCTAATAGTCATCAAATAGAAACCAAGTCCTCAGAGCTTTCTAATTAAAAAGCCCAAAAAAAGAAAAGAATAAAAGAAAGCCGGAGGGTTTGAAAGGGAGGGGATATCATCAATAAGAAGAGAGAGCAGCGACGACTTGGGAGAGCAGTGTCTTCTAATTTTTTTTCCTTTTAATGGTAAAAAGTAGTTTATTGTTATTTTATCTTCTTCTAGCAATTCATGAGCACAATTCCTTTATTCAGTTTACTTTTTGATTTCGAATAGTAAGGAGAGTATTGTTTCTGATTTTGATCTGTTTGGATATTGCAATTCAAAATTTATTTTTTTATTTTTTTATTTTTCTCTTCTTTTTCAATTAATTGGTACATTGAAATAAGTATTCTGCTTATTTAAGTATGCATTATTTAATTATGTCTTGTGTTCTAACTTCAAGCATGCGAGGCTAAATTATTTTCTAGGGTTGAGGATGAGTATAATTGATTGATTCCATTGCATATATTCATGCTAATTGACTTTACCAATTTAGTATTTTCACGTTAAAAAAATAATTCTTTCTATTGGATGCCTATTTTTACTGATAAAAATAACAGTTGGATTCTTATTATTACTTTTTGGATTCAGTTTATGATTTGTTGAAAATGAATATAAATTGTGTTTTAATAGTAATAGTGAGTGTTTTGACCTTGTACATACGTTTGGCTATAGAAGAATTAACAATTGAATTTTAAAGATTAATTGGACTTAATTGATTTTATTTTCCGTATTCGATAGCGTCGCGAGACCAAACTAGTGCGTGATAAATGGTAGAGTTTATTGGACATGAATGTTAGGAAGATGATATCAAATATATGACTTCGCCACCATATTATTTTATTATTGATTATTTTATTTGCGTATTTTTAGTTGATAAATTTTACCTCGAAATTTCTAAGCTAGATTAGGAATTAATTAGAATTAGTGAGTGAGTTATGTATGTTCCATCCGTTAAGTCCTTAGGGTTCGACCTCGCACTTGCCTAAGCTATACTAGGTAATCGATTCGTGCACTTGCGAGTATATAAAATATTGACAACAAGTTTTTTGGCGCCGTTGCCGGGGACTTGAAAATTTTTCCCACTTGCTCACTAATTTAGATTATTTCCTTCTAGTTTCTTGAAAAATAAATTAAAAAAGTTAAAAATAAATTTTAAAAAATTAGGAGTTGAGTAGTGCATGATTATTATTTAGAAGCACGGTATTAAAAGATGAATAGGATATATAACTTAGAACTCAATCCTTTATTAAAAGATCCTTACCTCCATATTAAGGATTTTCTAAAAATTTGTGCCACTTTCAAATCTGATGAGTCGGATTGCCCACGTTTATTTCCTTTCTCCTTGAAAGGGAAAGCAAAGGCATGACTTAACTCACTACCTTCTAGATCCATCTTTGGTTTCCAAATTTTTAACTAATTTTTTCCCCATGTCAAAGACAAATGAACATCGAAAGCAAATATCCGATTTTTGTTAAGAGGATCATGAAAAATTCTATAAATCCTGTGAAAGATTAAGGACCTACTTTTGAGATGTCCCCATCATGGTTTTAAGACATGGATACTAGTCCAATATTTTTACAATAGGTTAACTCAAACCAACCAAAACATGATTGAATCCATGAACAGTGGCACTTTCCTTAGTCTCACAAAAGAGGAAGCTTACAATTTCCTTGAGAATCTGTCCGAGAGCTCTCAGCAATGGGATTTCTCCTCTCATAGGAAATCATCATCCCAAGTCAAGAAGGAAGGCAAGAAAGAAGGCATATATGAGCTAACTGAAGACATAGAGACTAGAAGGCAGTTAGATAGTCTCTCAAAGAGACTTGAAGCATTAGCTTTGCAGTTGGATAACAATTCGGTTAATCAAGTTTATGCCGAAGGGTGATCTGTGTGTGCTAACCCTATGCATACATCGCAAACTTACCCCTCTATCGTAGGATTCTCCGAATTCATGCCACAACAAGCAAATGCGATGAATGATTACAAAAAGCAATTTAATAGCCCATTCACAGAGACTTACAATCCGGGTTAGAGAAATCATCCAAATTTTTCATGGACACAAGCTCAACCCATGTCCAATATAGGTGCCCCATCAGCTAATGTTCCACGACAGCAGCCACCTCCTAGTTTTCGTCCACTAATCAATTCTTATCCACCATTTCAATCTGCTCGCCTGCTTAATCATCCCATGTCACTCCAAAATAATTCTCATCTTTGGAGGACACTCTAAAATAATTCATTCAAGTGACCACCCAAAATAACCAGACGTCAAGTCAAATTTTATAAGAAGTCAGGAACAATGGCCTCATGAACACTCAAGCTATCATCAAGTTAAAGAGTCAAATACGTCAAATAACTAGTAAATTGGGTGAAAGAGAGAAGGGTAAATTTTCTAGTTAGCCGATTCCAAATCCTAAAGGTGTTTCCTCAGGTGGGATAGCTCCTAACCCACCAAATGCACCAACACATGGGTAAGTTCAAGCCATCACCACACTTAGGCCGGGAAAGGCAATTGATAGCGAGGAGGAAGAGAAAGAAGAAGGGCAGTATCCAACTGAGGTTGAGCCTACACCTCACGTTATGAACTAAACTCCTCTTGCTAAGCAAGCAAGTGAAGATCTCTTGAGTAGGACCTTTGTTCCTAAAGCTCAATTTCCTTATAAGCTAAAAGACATAGGAAGGGTACTCAATTTGAAGAAATTTTGGAGGTATTTAAGCAAGATCAGATAAACATCCCATTACTTGATGCAAGTACCTTCTTATGCCAAGTTTCTCAAAGACTTGGTCACTCAAAAGAGGATGACAAATGTTCCGAAAAAGGCATTCTTAGCTGAGCAAGCAAGCTCCATTATTCAATTCAAGATCCCTGTCAAGTATAAAGACCCTGGATGTCCAAAAATCTCATGCAAGATAGGAGATCATCATATTGAGCGAGCTTCGGTAGATTTGGTGTGACAACCCGGATTTTCGAGAATAATTATAATAAGAATTTAATATAGAATAATTCTTATTATGATTCAAGTTTACATATATATGTGTTATATATATATATGTGTGTGTGATTTATTTGGTGAGCTTAATATGTATATATATAAATGTGAAATATATACATAGATTCAGAATGAATGGGTTACTAGTTAATAATTATAATGATCGCGAGTCATGGGTAGCTTGAAAATTCGAGCTTATGAATATTATTGAATAAAATAGACTTTTATTAATAATATTATGTGTTAAACATTTAAAGGTTATATTATAACCTAGATTATGTGTAGGCGATGATTAGTAAGTATGAAAGTGTTCGTATAAGCTAATTTGGTGGTTTCGAGAAATATCGCTAGAGTACTATTTATTAGATTAAATAAATAGTTGAATGATAATACTATTGAACGAGTTATTTGTTGTAAAGACGCTAACCCGAAATATGGGCAAGATATATGTGCAATGATGTATATGATTATAGGGAGTTAATCGTGAAGAGGAGTGATCGCGGATCGTGAATACCCTTGTAATTTGGGTTTATTAATATTATTAAATGGATTAAATATTATATTTTTATGTGACGTGTTTTAAGGTTATCTTATAACCTAGATGATGTGAATGTAAGAATTTTTATGCGTTGTTGAACCATATGAGTGAATAATTGATTTCGCGAAAAATCGCAAAATCACTATTCGCGGGGCATTCCCGAGGCACTATTCACGACACTATTCACACCAAATATTTTTACGTATTTTTTGACAATAAAATATTTCGTTTAGACGTGTATGCGAAGAGGTAATTTTTTTTCAAACGTCAAAAATTTTATTTGAGCCCGGACGAGATTTATTTTCGTATCCAAAATGTATTATATGGGTATTCTGAATAAATGAATAAATCCCATAATTATTATTTTACGCGTCCCAATATTTTATGGGAGTACCCATTTTAATTTATGGGTAGAGTTATTGAGTAATTTGGTACAAAAGTGGGAATTTTCGGATATAGAAAGTGAATTTTCGGGTATTGTTTATTGTGTTATTTCATTTGGAGACCAAATTATTTCTTGAGCCAATGGGAGAGGGGATATGTGCCGACATCATGTTGGGCACTCACAAAATTCAATGTATTAAATTTCAAATTGGTGCAACATCTCTCTCTACTTCATTTTCTAGGTGTTTGGGTGGAACACCCATTTCATTTTTCTCCCTGCTCTCTCGAAGCAAATGTTCAGCCCTTGTTACTTTCCATTCTCTCCCATTCCTTCCAAGTTGGTTCTGTAGAAAATAGAAGAGAGAGAGAGAGAGAAAGTATTGAAGGAAGAAGAAGAAGAAGAAGAACCATTGGAAGAAGAAGAGAAGAAGTGACGAGTTCGGGAGGAAGAAGGAAGAAGAGAATAGGAGCCCAAGCCAACCAAGCTCCAAGTAAGCTTCTTAACATCTAGAAATAATTTACAGAAGTAGATCACAACCCTCAAACCATCTCTCTTCTATTTCCTCCATTGTTAAGTTTTTAAACTTTTCAAGCTTTTGTGATGGGTTTTGAGTTTTCTTGCGATTTTTGTTGTTGTTGTTGGTTGGGGTTGCTTAATAATGTTGCCAAGAGACTTTGTAAGCCATTTATAACATTAAAGTGGAACAAAAATGAAGAAAATCCATACCTATGCTTAAGGAGGATGAAGAACATGAAAAACAATGAATTTTGGACAAATGGACCATTCAGACGAATTTTAGAGGACATATAGCTATGATTTCAGGTTTGGTTAATTTTTTTGTTGGTATGATGTTATACTTCCATGGGTTATGAGAATAACCCAGTTTGAATGGATTGAAAAGGTGTAAAAATAAAGATTTGATGATGATTTTGGTGAAGAACACCAACACGAAAACAGAGCGTGAGTTGATACTTTGGCCTAAGATTTGGCCATGTTAATGTCAATGGATAACTCTGAATTTTTGATATGTTGTAGCTCTATGTCTTAGGAGTCCATAGAGTCTGAAACGGACCAATTTGAACGTGTATAGAAGGAGTTATGGTGATTGGAAGCAAGGTAGGTCTAGAACCCAAAAACAGAGCATGAAACCGAGTATGGGCGTACGTACGCCGCCCTTACGCTGATGATACAGATGCTTTGGGCGTACGTACGCCGGTCATAGGCATGTTTTGGGCGTAGCTACGCCGGGCCAAGTTTAGGCCAGAATCAGCTTTGACGTCCTTTACTAAAATAGGCATAACTTTCTCATATGAACTCGGATTTAGGTGATTCAAGATGATTCGGAAAGAGAAGAGTAGACCTACAACTTTTGTTCTTTGAGTTTTTCAATTTGAGGTCTGTAGTATGGCCTAAATTGGCCATTTATAGGAATGATGTGTAACTAGGGGCAATCAGAGGGTGTTGGGCATGCGCGTAAGCACATGTAATGCTACCGACAACGCAAAATGATGTTCTAAGTTTTAAAACATGAACGTTATGTATTATAATGATACTCATAATTAACCAATGAGTATTAGATAAATCGAATGACGTGCTAGACATATGCAATTGCGTGTTGCTTGGGTGCTCGAATAGGCAAGTGTGGCGCACAGACGTGAAACGTCGTAACACCATAACTAGTGTATATAATCTTGTTTATTATTGTATTTCTAATAAGAATGGAATATTATAGAATGTTATAACCCAATGTATGAGCATGCTAAGCACATGCAAAAGAGGCGAATTAGGCGTGTGATGTGTAAATGTCGAAACGCCGTGTAAAGTGTTAATGAATTTTAATAGTGTTTCGAGTTAAACAAAACGAACATTATAATGGAGTGAGATTATATTAATGTGAACCAATATATGAAGCCTTTTTAGTAGCTAATTAGTGTTTTATTGTTAAATAAATTGTGTAGGATATGTGAAGGACGAGCCATCATAATTTGGCAAGGAACGCTTAATGCAAGTTCTTTCAATAACTTGTTGACTGGTTTAAATGTATTGATGTACATGAATTGATTGCTAAATCTTCTACTGTTGTGTGAATTATTTTTGAGCATGATTAAAATGTGCACAATGTGCAAATATGTGACTATATTGTTCTATGTGGAATTTGATTTATTGTAAATATACAATATGAGATGCATGAGGTATGCTATGAGATGCATGATGCATATATATAGATGATTTGCATAAGATTTATAATGCATGAGTAATATGCATAGTATGAGAATCATGATGCATGGATAAAATGCAAACTTATGTGTTATGTGAAGCATGAAATGTGAAAACTGTTAGTTCTTGCTGAGCCGTCGTGCTCATTCTTGCAAAAATAAAACTTTTGCAAATTTAAGATACAATGCGATTATCTTGATATCGTGATGATAAGGATTAGAGGCGCATGGAAACAGGAAAGTTGCTAAATGTCCCTTTATTATAATTATTTAGTTGTGATGACGGTATATGATGTACGTGAATTTGACTATGTAAACCTTGAGTTAGAAATGAAGGTTATCAGTATTTATGATGTGATTTTGTTAGTTACTTGTTATAGTAAACTACAAGGATGCCGATGACGTATAAAGGACATTTCTATAATGAATGTATAGTTGTTGGATAACTTTGCGTATATTTGTGGATTGACTAAAGTCAGAATCCGAACCTTGCATTCACATAGGAGATTTTGTAAATGATCAATGGTATTTATTCAACCTTGATCATAAGTGTTTAAGTTAAATGTTACGAAACCTGAGATTGAGAAGAGTTTGAGGTAATAATTATTAATGCTTGTATTGATATGGACTGTTATATATATAGCAGGAGTAGTAATAAATTTGTAATGATTATTAAATGATGTATTAGTTAAGGTTTTCGTACCTGAGATTAGATGGGAACATGTTGTAATAATCTTATAATTACTTTCATGTAGTAAGATCATGTTGTAGTGATGGTTTCGAGGCTTGGGACGATAATATTTATATTATATCAATGTAAATATGTTATTATTCTGCATTAAGTTATTGATAGTATGATGTACGAGTTTCATAGTGATGCACCGAATTCGTGGATAAGGTAACCCGGATTTGGAGGCGTCACATTTGGGGGCTAGTTTGAACTTATTGCCATTAGAAGCTTATTTGTCCCATTTTGTTGTGATTTCGATATTATTGAATCTATAAAGCAAGTTAATGCGTTCTTAGATTCAGTGCTTGTCATGGATACACATTATTTCCAACCAAAACCAGTGCCTCTTAATCTCTCATCAACTCATCGACCTCATTCCATTGAAAAACCACCGAAGTTGTACCTGAAAGCCTTGCCTGATAATCTGAAGCATTTCTAGGTCCAACAGAATCGTTATCTATTATCATAGCTTCTAATCTTGATAATGTTCAAGAGAAGAAATTAATTAAAGTCCTTCATGAGTATAAGGAAGTTATTGGGTGGTCTATCGCAGATTTGAAAGGAATCAGCATGTCAGTTGTCATACATAAAATTCACTTAGAGGAGAATGTAAAACCCTCTCGTGAACCGCAAAGAAGGCTGAATCTAGTGATGCAAGAAATAGTCAGGGCCGAGGTACACAAGCTTCTTGATACGGGTATTATCTGCTCGATATTTGATAGTGAGTGGGTGAGCCCTGTGCAAGTAGTTCCTAAGAAGTCAGGAATTACAATGGTAGTCAAAGAACATAATGAGTTAGTTCCATCTTGTGTTTAGACGGGATGACGTGTTTGTATTGACTATTGGAAGTTGAATTCAATAACTAGGAAGGATCACTTTCCCCTTCCTTACATTAACCAAATGCTGGAAAGGTTAGCTGATCATGCTTACTACTATTTTTTGGATGGTTATTTCGGCTATAACCAAATTCCAGTCGATCCATCTGATTAAGAGAAAACAACATTCATGTGCCCTTTCGGTACATTCGCCTACCGACGCATGTTTTTCGGGCTATGCAATGCACCTGCCACTTTTTAGCGGTGTATGATTTCCATATTCTCGGACATGGTAGAGCGATTCTTATAGGTTTTCATGGATGATGTTGCTGCGTTTGGGTCTTCTTTTGATGAATGCTTGAAACATCTGACTCTAGTCTTAGAGAGCTGTAGAGAGAAAAATCTAGAGCTTAATTGGGAGAATTGCCATTTTATGGTATAAAGGGGAATTGTTCTTGGGCATATCATATCTAAAGAAGGAATTGAAGTAGACAAGGTTAAAGTAGAGTTAATCTCTAACCTGCCGCCCCTACGGACGGTTAAGGAGATTCGCTCATTCTTAGGCCATGCAAGTTTTTATAGGCATTTTATCAAGGATTTTAGCAAGATTACTAGACCTCTGTGTAATCTCCTCGCTAAAGACGCCCCATTTGTCTTCGATGAAGCATGCCAAAAAGCCTTTAAGACGTTGAAATCTGCTCTGACCTTTGCACCTAGCATCCGGTCCCCTAACTGGAGCCTTCCATTTGAGATAATGTGTGATGCCTCTGAATATGCAGTTGGGGCAATTTTAGGTCAGAGAATTGATAAAGTCCCTCATATAATTTATTATGCGAATAGGACTTCGAATGACACTCAACTCCATTACTCTACCACAGAGAAAGAGTTGCTAGCAGTTGTATTTGCCCGAGACAAGTTTAGGTCTTATCTCTTGGGATCTAAAGTCCTTATCTATTCAGATCACGCCGCTTTGAAATACTTTCTTTCCAAGAAAGATTCAAAGTCGCAGCTAATTCGGTGGGTCTTGTTGCTATAAGAGTTTGATTTGGAGATTAAAGATAAGAAGGGAGCTGCGAATATTGTAGCAGACCATCTATCTAGGCTTATAGTTGAATTCTCAAGTGATCCTTTGCCCATAGCTGATACATTCCTTGATGAGCAGCTTATGCATGTTTCCTAGTCACCTTGGTATGCGGACATTATTAATTATCTTGTCACACACGAAATGCCAAATTATTGGTCTAAACAAGATAAGTGCAAGTTCTTGTCCGAGGTGAAGCACTTTTATTGGGATGATCCCTATCTCTTCAAGTATTGTTTTGATTAGGTAATTAGGAGGTGTGTCCCTGAGGAAGATCAAATACAAATTCTCTCCTTTTGCCATGATCAGCCGTGTGGAGGCCATTTTAGAGGAGAGAAGACAGGTGCTAAAGTCTTGCAGTGTGGATTTTATTGGCCTTCCTTATTTTGTGATGCGCATGCCTATTGTGTTGCTTGTTAGAGATGTCAAAAGTTAGGTAGTCTCACACGACGAAATATGATGCCCCTTAATCCCATTTTGATAGTAGAGATCTTTGATGTGTGGGAGATAGATTTTATGGAACCATTTCCTAACTCATTTGGCAATCTCTATACTTTGGTAGCTATTGACTATGTGTTAAAGAGGGTGGGTAGAGGCTATTGCGTGCAGAATAAATGACCACAAAGTGGTGGTTCGAATTCTGAAAGAGAATATTCGTACACGATTCGGTACACCCCTGCACTATCATAAGTGATGGGGGCTTGCATTTTTGCAATAGACCATTTAAAGATCTAATGAAGAAGCACAGAGTGATTCATAAAATGTCAACTGCATACTATCCACAAACTAGTGGGTAAGCTGAAATTTCAAACAGGGAGATTAAACATATCTTAGAGAAAACGATAAATCCCAAAAAGAAGGATTGGTCAGTCCGACTGACAGATGTTTTGTGGGCATAATGTATTACATATAAGACTCCTATTGGAATGTCCCTTGCCGCTTAGTGTATGGAAAGGCATGTCATCTACCTGTTGAGTTGGAACATAGAGCTTTTTGGGTTGTTAGACAATTGAATTTTGATGTTGACCAGGCAGGACATCATAGGAAACTTCAAATTGTCGAGCTAGAAGAGATAAGGAATGATGCTTATGACTGTGCAAAATCATACAAGGAGAGGATGAAGAGGGTGCATGATCAAAAGATTCTTAGGAAATCTTTTCACCCTGGCCAAAAAGTCCTATATAATGCTCATTTACATCAATTCCCATAAAATTGAAGTTTAAATGGTCCGGTCCTTTCATAGTCTAGCAGGTGTATCCTCATGGGGCCATTGAGATTCAAAATCCCAAAGATGGTACAGTGTTTAAAGTGAATGACCATCGTTTACAACCATTTTTAGAGTTGAAAGATCCAGAAGTTGAAGTTATGCTTCTGGAGGATCCTGTTTACCGGGATTGATTTTTAGGCCATGATTCTTGTATATTATTGTATATAAAAATTTTTTTTTTGCTTTTCTTTGTTCTATTTCTAACAAAAGTGCAGGATTATCTCGTTGATTTGAGCTTTAAATCCAGAATTCATTAAGTTGTCCATACGAGGCAGACAACTTGAAGTTTGTTCAATTTTGGGTTAGTGTGTTACTATCCAAAGTTTATAATCTGCAACTTGCTTTCAAGGCCACAACTGAAGTCATAATCTGTCCAAAAACTCTGCGGTAGTTCATATTCAGGTGATATCCTTCCTTTTCCTATTTACTTATCTTTATACATTATGGACAATGTAAGATTTAAGTTGGGGGGTGGGATTTATTTGCCTTATTATTCTATGCACTTCACAGATGTGGTTGTTAGGATATGAGCAAATTATTTTATTCTCTTCAAAAAAATAATAATAAATTTATGCAATGGTTCTTGAGCTGATATTAAGTTTCCCTCTGTCTAGCCGGTGCATGAACAATGATGCATTCGTCTTAATGCTTTACATGTGCATACTTAGTTCTCATACTATCATTATTAAGAGAAATTTTATGATCTATAATCCTCATTTTATTTAAGTACATGAGATAATTAATGCATGACTAGATGGATGAGTGAGTATAACATAAATTTCCTAAAACACATAAATGCGGAGACTAAGTAACCTGTGAGCATTTGAGCCAACCTTCCTGTTTGAGGGGTTTTGTTACATCAACTCTAATTTATTTATTTTTTGGAGAAGCGTATTTTGTTTAGTAGTCTTATTATTCTTTGCTTTGATTGAACAGTAGAAAGGTACGTCTAGGAAATGTAATTTCTTTTGGAGGATTCTTGATATTGCTTGAACTGAAGAACTCTAGACCTTAGGAAGTGACTTAGGCCATTTTTGGTAGCTGACATATGAGCCTAATCCCACCTTTACATATGTACCGCTAGTCACCCTTCGACTTTTTATATAACTTTTCTTTGGTAGCCCGATATCCTTACCCTACTCTAATTTGGAGTGTAACCCCTATTTATGGCCTACCATTTATCTAAGGATATGTTGAGATTATTTTTATGTATGAGCAATAGTGGAAAGTGAGCTTGAAAAAAAAAAGAAAAGAAGAAAAGTGATGAAATCTCCTTTAAAGATCAGAAAAAAAAATTCGAAAATGCATAAAAAAGGAGATGTGAAAATTTAAAAAAAATATATTGAAAAAAGAAAAAAGAAAAACGCAAATGAAGTTAAGTTAAGCCCAAGCATTAATTTTATATCTCAACGTGTTTCTTAGATCTTTGAATCCCTTATATATTCCTTCATTTTATAACCCTTTCCTTAGGCCTTGCTTTACAACCCTAAAAAGTCTTAATGATCCTTTGGAATATGGTTTAGAGGTGAGAGTAGTGGAGGAGATCCATTTATGCATTTCACTCTTCTAGTGGGATTTATCCTTTCATGACTCTTGTTCTTTCATTTATAGCGTTTTTCATATATACATGTGAGAGGCATTTGAATTTGAATACATTTACTCTTTATAGCCCGCATGTAATGAGAGTAATTCACCATATTCTTGAATGTTTCATTTGTTGAGTGTATGCCATGTGAGGAGTTGAGTCGAAGCATAGTTTGGATGGGGTTTGAAAGTTTTGCTTACTTTGATATCGATGTTATGTTGTTGTTAATTCGCACACTCACAATGAGATTGGCGAGAATGAAATATTCTTATTGATCTTGCTAGTTTAAGAACTTTGATGTTGCATATGTGTCATATTGCTTGAGCATGTGGATGTTTTGATGTCTTTGTTGAGTTGTTCACATTGGTGAAGAAATGGGAATCATATTTTAAAAAAGAACTATTGCATTCGAAATTTGTTGGTATATTCATTATAAACCATCAGGAGACAAAACTCCTCCTACTAGGGACACCAAGAGGCTTAAAAGCTTATAATATACGCTAAATACTATCGTGTTCCTTACAAAAGTGGCTTAGATATTTAATTTATTTATTTGCTGCATTTTCTTAGTTTATGCTTTGCTCGAGGACTAGCAAAGTATAAGTTGGGGAGAATTTGATGTGCCAAAAATTGGTATATCCTAGCTGCTAATTTATACTTTGGAGAATTCATATTATTACAATTGTTGTGTTTAGTTTTTCTTAGGTGTGTGGAATTTAATGGAGAAATTTGGCTTTTGAATAGAGTAATTTAGAGCTTAGAAGCCAATTATTTCAAGTTGTGGGTCAAGCCCATTAACTTAATTGAAGAAAGATCAGTAGCCTTGGCTTTAAAGAGGCGGTCCAATAGTCGTCAAAATAGAACCCAATTGAGTCCTCACAGCTTTCTAATTAAAAAGCCCAAAAAAGGAAAAGAAGAAAAGAAAGCTGGAGGGTTTGAAAAGGAGGGGCTACTGTTAGTAATTACATGTTTAAATTTGATGTTGTGATATTAATGTATATGTATTTCAGTAGCTGAATTGTAAAGTCCTTACAAAGATTTGATGCACAAGGACTTAGATAGAAAAGATCAAACTTATTAGGTTGATCTAATGTATTAAAATGATAGGCTAGACTGATCGTTGAGTACTACACAAGTCATCATAAAGCATCCAATGAAGGATCGTAGAGCAGTCAGCCAACTTGGAATTCAGTCAGCTTAAAGCTACGCAGAGTTTGCTAGGCAAATATAGAGTGAAGCTCGGTCAGTCGCATCGCAGTGTTTGCCAGGCAAATGTAGAGTGAGGCTCGGTCAGTCGCAGAGCTCTCTCTCGACATCGTTGAGTTTGCCAGGCAGACGTAGAGTGAAGCTCGGCCAGTCGCATCGTAGAGTTGGGTCAGGTAAACGTAGAGTGAAGCTCGGCCAGTCGCATCATAGAATTGGGCCAGGCAAACGCAGAGTGGCTCGGCAGATCGTAAAGTTAATTCTATCAACAGTCAAACACTATCGTAGAGTCACATCTGAATGAGCAAGTCGGCAGTTCTCAAGAAGCTAAAGGAGCAAAACATTGATATTGTCTCTAAGTGATCAAAACGCAACATGAAAGATCACGGTGAACATCTGCAAGAATCAAGTCTCACCAAAGGATCATCATATAGTCAGCCAAACACTATACGATCCTCATTCAGACGAAGCAACCAAGAACTAAATTGAATATTTTATGTTGCCCATAATGGATTGCTAACATCAATATTAGTAGAGTGACCAGCCCAAGACAGTCGCTGAATACTTAATTGATTTGAACGAAGAATCAAAGTCAGTGGGGGAACAAACAGCTGTGGTTTGCAGATATTCAGAGCACTATCCCTACCACCATCTTGGAGCAAGTTAATGGATGCTGACTCGCCCCACTACTGCGCACAACAAGAAATAAAACTATTCCTAAGTTTAGCAACAAATCTCAACGGGAATATTAGATGCAACAGTCTCATTTCAATAGAAGAATTCAGAGGCATCTATATAAGGCAAACAGATTGAAGAATCAAATAAGCAAGTACAACTACAAAGAAACCAAATCTGTCAAAGTCTGACTCTACGATCAAAGTGAAACATCTTACTTCGCTGCTAAGTTCATCAAACCATATGCTTCAAGCAACTTAGTAGCAACGAAACCAAACACTCTCATTCAAGTGAAAGGGTCAACAGGTGACCAACGAGTTCCAAGTCTGCTGGACTTGAAGAGTACTTAGTGTACTAGGTGATTCTAAGACTGCGGGTCTTAGTTTACAGTATTCCAAGTCTGCTGGACTTGACGAAGTTCAATAGTGAACTGGAGTTCCAAGGCTGCTAGCTTTGAAGAGTACTTAGTATACTGGAGTTCCGAGGCTGCTTGCCTTAAAAGAATTTTAGCTATTCAAGTTGTAAAGATATCCTTAGTGGATTTGTTACTCGAGGAGTAGAACAGTGGAGTAGGAGTCTTGTGTGCTCCGAACCACTTAAAGTCCCGTGTCTCTCTCTCTGCTCTTTATAACTGCCATAAATGCTATAACTGTTATATCATTGCGTTATCATATCCGTTATAGCTGTCCTATCTTTAAGGGGGATTAAAATCAATCATATATTCTATTGTGCTTAATTAACTTGTTTAATAACTAATTCTTTTGAAAACGAGTTAAAAAGTTTTAAAGAATCTATCCAACCCCCCTCTTTCTAGATATCTTTTATGCCTCTGGAAACTAACAGATATCATTAGTAAGAGGAGAAAGCAGCGGCGACTTGGGAGAGTAGCGTCTTCTGATTTTTTTTTTCCTTTTAATGGTACACAGTAGTTTTTTTCTTTTTCTAGCAATTCATGAGCATAGTTTCTTTATTCAGTTTACTCTTTGATTTCGAATAATAAGGAGAGTATTGTTTCTGATTTTGAGTTGTTTGGATATTGCAATTCAAAATTTATTTATTTATTTATTTATTATTTTTCTCTTCTTCTTCAATTAATTGGTACATTGAAATAAGTATTCTGCTTATTTAAGTATGCATTATTTAATTATATCTTGTGTTCTATCTTCAAGCATGCGAGGCTAAATTATTTTCTAGGGTTGAGGATGATTATAATTGATTGATTCCATTGCACATATTCATGCTAACTGACTCTACCAATTTAATGTTTTCATGTTAAAAAAATTCTTTCTATTGGATGCCTATTTTTACTGATAAAAATAAGGGTTGGATTCTTATTGTTACTTATTGGATTCAGTTTATGATTTGTTGAAAGCATATATAAACTGTGTTTTGATGGTAATAGTGAGTGTTTTAACCTTGTACATACGTTTAGCTATGGAAGAATTAAAAATTAATTTTTAAAGATTAATTGGACTTAATTGATTTTATTTTCCGCATTCAGTAGAGTCGAGAGACCAAACTAGTGCGTGATAAACGGTAGAGTTTATTGGACATGAATGTTAGGAAGATGATATCAAATATATGACTTCGCCACCCTAGTATTTTATTATTGATTATTTTATTTGCGTGTTTTTAGTTGATAAATTTTACCTCGAAATTTCTAATCTAGATTAGGAATTAATTAGAATTAGTAAGTGAGTTACGTACGTTCCATCCATCAAGTCCTTAGTGTTCGACCTCGCACTTGCCTAAACTATGCTAGATAATCGATTCGTGCACTTGCGAGTATATAAAATATTGACAAAATTGACACATATTTTAAGAAAGTGACTCAAATATTATTATTTTATCTTATCGCTTAGAATTACACGTTAATTGCAAATTCAACTTCGTCATGAGATTTGTCGACACACACACACACGCATATATATAGTGCATTTCAAGAGCATACCCCCTTAAATAACATACCAAACATACCCCCTTTAGCGACAGACTGGGTGAGGGTTTGGTCCGTCGCCATAGATTTGGTCCGTCGCTATAGCTTTTAGCGACGGGTCCGTCGCTATATCCGGTCCGTCGCTAAAACTTTTAATGACGGACCGGACCTATGACGACGGACCAAACTGTCGCCCGGTCCGTCACTAAAGGGGGTATGCTTGGTATGTCATTTAAGAGGGTATGCTCTTGATCCGTTCTGTATATATATATATATATATATATATATCATGCTCCTATAAAATATATTTTAACCTTTTTAGTTAATTTACTAAATTTTAAAATTGAAAATTGATCTGGATTTAGTTGATTTCATATAAACAATTATAAATATTGTAAACTAACTAAAACAACTACTTTATCTATTCTGAAATATAATGTCATTATTAACTTTTTGAAGTCAAGACATTTTTAAACTTAAAATTGACGTAGATCCGTTTAACTTTGGTCTTTTAAACAATGAATATTACAAACTTTTGTAAAAATATTACTTATTGTAATATATATTATTTCATAATTTTTAGTAAATAATCTAAATTTTGAATTTAAAATGTCTCAAATTAACTTTCAAAAGTCGATAATAATCATAAATTGAATGAATTAATATCAAATATAAATTTAGAATTTTACATAACTTAAAAGGTTAAAATATATTTCTAATTCTTAAATGAAAAGAATGTTTAGTTAGTCAACAATATATCATGACTAATGTCAATATATTATGTGTTTAAGCTTAAGATATTATTAACCTAATTGTTTCACTAATCTAAAATAAAAAAATTTCACTTTGGTAATCGATCTTTTAATTAATTTTACAATTAGGTAAATTTTTTTCATTTATGTTCAACTGGACATATCACATCACAAATTGCTGATATTGAATGCTGATTAGATCAATTAGTGCTCATGTGTGATTAAATTTTTAAATTTTTTTTTTCACATTTATCAGATATTAAGTGCTGATTAGATCAATTAGTGCTCACGTGTAATTAATTTTTTTAAATTTTTTTTCACATTTATTAAACATCAACTTGTATAAATTCACGAGTTTTATTTGCCTTTTATGATGTATATGTCCATTTAAGTACTTATAACTTACTAGGTGATATCACGTACAATGCACGGGCTAGTTTGACGAAAAGATTGAATAATTTGTCAAATATGCGATGAGAACGCTTTCTTTTTTATATATAGATTTTCAATAACTGAAGACAGGAAGAGCAACACCCAATATCTTTTCCTATGTTAAAAACAGATCAATAATTAAAGGCTTAAACAATCAATATCAATAATTAAACCTAATAAAATATATAGAAACAATAGCTCAACACCCAAATTATTAAAAGTTACGGGACGCAAGACCCATCTCAAATTAGTCAAATTCCTAAAACATATGGTCTGCTTTTACAAAATTCATATAGGCAAGTGTACATAATTACTGTATGTTCTGCAACTCCTAATATCAATAAAGGTTGTCCACCAAAAATTGAATGTATGATCCCACATATAGCAGTTGAAGCCAGAGTTTCCACTTCGCTTAAGCTTCCATCTACATACAAAAAGTGACTCGTCAAAGCCCTCTATCACATCCACAGACTCAAATAAGTATGCTAACCCAAGCTGCATCAGTTTTGGAACTTGTAAATTATTTTACTATCTTGACCAAAAAATATAAATATAATAAATATATGACTAACCCGTGTCTCTACGAAATTGCTCTCCAAACGCAATGACAAAGGCAAAGAATATATAGGTTGTTGGAGCCAAAATCCTGCTTAGAGGAAGGCAAGATCAGATTCCAATAAAATTTCACTTCTATCATAGGTTAAAGAAGAACCAAAAGAAGAAACAGAACCTGCCCCTTGAGCAAAGTGCGTTAATCCAGTCTTGTTTGTAGCAAGCTTTTCTTCCTCTAAAGTCATTAATAATTCCCCTGAATGGTGTTTTGAAAATTTCCATTACTGAAGGCAAGGAAGTGTAAAATTAAATAGCATTTTGAGAATAGGAAAACCAATGAGAATGATAAGTCTCCATGCAGAGTACATTAATTTATGTCAATGTTCCCTGAGAAACAGGGTAGGCTTTCATTTCCAAAAATTGCAAGAAAAAAAAAAGATAATGTTATGTCTTGTTGGAAAGGTGTGAGATAAACAAATTTGTAATTGGAGTTTAACGATAATATGGAAAATGCACTATGAAATCTCCTTGATATCTAAAAAGAACATAAAGGTAAATAGGAAGTAACAAATATTAATACATACAGCACAAAGTTTCTTAGTATTCTTGACAACAACCTTCAAATTTTTTAGAGTCTCTTGGTGATATTCAAGGTCTCCCCACGAAAAGTCAAATCTAGCCATTGCCAAAACACGAACCCAAAAACCATTAATTGAGAGAGAAAAAAAAACTCCATCTTGCATATCAAAAAGAAAAATAAAAAAAATTCTCCTTCCAATCCAACTCAATACCAATTCATCTAACCATATACAATTTAGAATACAATTTTAAACAATTTAATAGAGAATAAACATGATACCTGACATTCCAGCTTTGAGGCAACCAGATATAACATCAACAGATCGAGGCTTAGGGCCCAAGCTCCCCACAATCTTTGTTATGGCAAGAAAGAAACTCTGCACATAGACATCCACATATCAATAATTTCTCAAATCAATCTTAAAATCATAAAGATACATATGAACAGATTCGTTCGTATGCAAATTATAGATCCAAGTTAATTTATTTAAAAAGAAGTAAGAAATAAACAAAAACACTTACAAATTTTGAATGCTCGAGGATGGAAGCCATATCCCCGAAAATTATGCGGGTTGACAATCCTCTGAATCAGTTTTCGCACTTATATTATATTTCAACCCTATCTGATGTTGGATATCTTGTGTCCGTCCTTTTTTGCACATAAATAACTGTCATCATCATTCCTTTCTCCTCCATCATTTTCTCTGGTAGAAATGTATTTATTGTTTTTCCACAAAAGGAACTTGTCAAGGTCTTCTTCATGTACTCAGATGTGTCAATACATTAAAACATATGAACATTTTCTCAGACTTATTTTATCAAACACTTAAAATGAACTACCTAACCATGTATAAACCAAAAAAACATTAATTGGGAGAAAGAAAAATAAAAAACTCTCTCCTTCCAATTCAACTCAATACCAATTCATTTGAACCTCATAAAACTCATAAATCCAAAAAACTCACATCCCATTAAAGTCTAAAATGTCAATTTACAACTTATCAAACATGTGGTGAGCAAGAATTATGTTTACCAATTCGATGTTTGTAAAAGCAATTGGTAAAAAATATCAAGAACAAAACCCAACACACAACCAAATCAATCTACAGCACAAATATGTGTATATTAAATAAGTATATGACTATATGTACATACCATTAGAGACATAAGCTCCTTCTACAACCTACACAGCAAGAATCAGAAGAAAACAAATCCTGGTTAATCCTAACCTCTGAGTAACGGAATTGGCATCCACGGGATTCGAAGAAGCCTTGCCCTGCTTCGAAAGAGTTAGAGTTGGCGATGGTTGCTGGGGCTGTTGATGACGTGTTGATCATCTCCGTCGTTCTAAACCTCCATCAATATTTTCTCTGTCTCTGCAAATTTTGAAGATCTCGGTGTTTTTAGATGAATCGCTGAAATCGAGAGATGATTCAGCGAGGATTGGAAGGGATTTACGAAAGAGGAGGAAAAGGAATCGATTTAATTATTTTCAATTTAACGGAGATGACTCACCTGTTTATCGGCGACCCAATTCAACGACGATCTCTTCAATCATACGACGAAATACCAGGTAACCCCTTCACCTCATTACATTGAAGTTTCTTAGCATATCCACTGAATATGAGAGGGGTGAAGATATTGTGATTTGTGATAATGGGATATAAAGAGATCTGATACTGAATAAGGAGAAACTAAAGGATCGAAAAAGGAAGCTGAAGAGCATGGAGAGACGGATTCAACGAATTCGAAAGACGAAACGTTAAACCCATCGATCGGAAAACCCAACCGAGGGAAAGGAATCGATAATTTTCAATTCAACCGAGATGACTAGGCCAAATTTCAAATTGACTGAGTTGAAATTAAAAGGATCGCCTTTGCTGCTTTTATATATAATAGTTGATAGTTGATAGTAAGGCTCGCGATTTTGAAAATTCAAACATATATGGTTAATATTTAATTTTATAAGAGTAAAAGATCTTTTAGATCTTAAGTTATTTTTAATACAATATTATTTAATCGTCAACTTAATAATTTAATCGTATAGATGTAATAAATATGTAAAAATATATATGAAATTATGTAAAATTTCGTTTGATTTAGGGCATTGAACTATCAGTTTAATAATAGTGTAAATAATGTATAATATATATATATATATATATATATATATATATATTTCGATAGCTCAAATTTTAATAACTTCTATTGTTATAAACTAGTTGTTGAATAACCTCAAATCAAACAAAATTTTACACAATCTCATATTTTTACATGCTTTTTACATTCGTACGATTAGATTATTAAGTTGACGATCAAATGATGTTGTATTGAAAGTGACTTAAGATAACTTTTCTTAGTTTAAAATATCTTTCACTTATTTTATAAATAATTTATCATATACTTGCACTTATTTTTAAGACTGAAATACGGATTTCACTCTATAGATTTTACATGCTCATTGACGTTTGCACTTTAAACTTAAGAAGGCGTCTTCCACCTTACCATTCACCAGCTTTCTAAAACACTCCATACTCTCCGAACTCACAATTGATCAGAACTCAAAAGTGACCGAGAGTCTCAGGACCTGTTCGGGAATGACTTATTTTAAAATGACTTATACGTTAAAATATAAGTTGACTTATAAGTTGTTTTAAGTTGTGACTTATAAGTAAAAGCGTTCGGCTGAAAATGACTTCTAAGTCGCAAATTAAGTTAAAACAAGTTATGAAGGTGTTCGGCTGATAATGACTTATAAGTCATTTTTAAATGTAAAGATTACTAAAAAGGATATTATAAAAAGATACATTAATTAAGTTAAAACAAGTTATGAATAGTTGTTCATCCATTTGTGCTAGAATATGATTCATATCCATTTCTAAGATCACAACGGTAACAACTAAACAAGTCAAAACTTGAACCAACTTTTACTCATTCCCATGACGAGACCTGTAAATTATAAATCATATTTATATAAAAAAAACCTGAAATTTATAAGAATTATTTATAAAAAGAATGGATAATTATTCTATAACAGAAAGAGAGAATGTTTACCAATCAATCAATAGTTATTGAATAATTGTGAACTCATTTGAACAATTAACTCTTCATATGTATACAAGGCATAACTTATTCAGATATTTATAGGCTATGTAGATTCGATGAGATATACTAGTTTGCGGCTTAACTTGTGTTAACCTGTCTAAGCTACTTGATAAAATTAGACAATGACTCTCAAAGAACTGAACCTTGTTAGTTCAAATATAATTCTCAATTGCACCAATACTTTATCTAATCTTTGATATATAATAAACTTATAGATACTGTGTACCATCCAAACTAGAAAATACATAAATAAGAAACTAATGGACAATCAATCTTGGTTATTTTGAAAATAAGATATTACCATTTGCTTCTGAAAAAATGAAGATAATCAATATGTTAAATTCACCACTCTCATGTTAAATTATCCCCAATTCAATTTTCACTAACACAACAACATGGCAATAAACCCTTCTTTACTAAACTTAAAGCTTTCCAGTGATAATAACAATTACAAGGGCTGCTAAACAAGAGGTACCCTAATTATGAATATTGTCTATATAACAATCCATAACCTAACACTGACCATATTAACTTTTCAGAAATTAAAGGTTTGGAACAGTGAACTTACGGTTTCAGCTCAATATCAATCATAATTACCTAAAAAAATCCCAACTTCCACATTCAAAGAATCAAAGGCTAATCAAAACCAAATGTAAATCTAAAACTGAAGAGTAAAATATGATCATACCCCAAGTTCAATCCCATTGTACTTATAACTACCATTACCATTCAATTCAGCACCCTCACTTTCACTCACTTCAATTACAGTCTCTCCAGTTTTAGAAGCTCTAAGTTCAAAAATAATTTTGGATGAAATTTACAAATTGCATGTAGTTCAGCAAAGATACACAATGAGTTGTACACTAACCTTAAGTGGAAGATGAAGCTGATACTTCAGAATCTCAGCAACAATCCAGCGCTTGTGCTTACTCAATGGCCTAGTATCTAACCTGCAATAACATTGCAATATTTTCAATATTTCCTTTCCAACCTAAGCATTGCAATATTTTCAATATTTCCTTTCCAACTAATTTAGACCTCTCTTTTGTTTTTTAACCAAAATTTCCTGGTATGGTATTTTGTTATTAATTGAAGATGGATCAGTAGTTTTGATGTGCAGTAACATGGAGGCCTTCTTAAAATAACACATTACATAACCCGTATTTTAAAATATTTATATACAAAATACGAAGAAAATATATTTCAGTATGACACAGTGTAGAATCCAAACTGAGTTGTTGAAACAGTAGGACGAAACTATAACTATGATTTATACAGAAGAGAAAAGTGATTGAAAACATAGATAGATTAGAACACTCACCAAACTGAGCTGCTGGTTTTGATGCTGAGGCAGTTGTAGCTGATGAAACAGTTGTAGTTGATGCAGTAGTAGTGGCTGACTGTTGAAAAGAGAGATGAAGCAGCAGTTACTGCTGAACTAAAAAGCACGTAAGTAGCAGTGTGTATGTGTGTGAAGAGAAAGCCTCCACACTCCACATTTACAACCCCAGCATTAAGAACAAAAAACCAAAAATACCTTAATTTTGAAAATTCACAGACCCAATCAGGTGGATTTAACATTTACAACTTACAAGCCCCAAATAGTATAACATTAACAACCATTAACAAACAAAAACTCAGATAAAGAACTAACATTTACTTTTTAGATTGACCTCTTATATAATCCTTGATTTGATTTTTCGAAATAGTTTAAAAAAAATCACATAGCTCATATATAATATGTGTCAGTTAAATTGAATTTGAACAAGAAAAAATCTTAATCAACCATGCAAACAAATGACAGTCGAAACATTAAATTTTGTCGCATACTCAACATTTTAAACACACAAATCTTGTTCCAAACAGAGTTATTGAAAATTACTAAAAATTAAGTTGCTCACATATTAAGCACAACCCAATATACAACAATTCATTCAATCAATCAACCAAACATTTGTACCACATACATTAACAACAAATGGAATTGAATCGAAACCCACATGCTCTGAAACTACAATCAAAATTAAAGAGGTAGAGAAGTATTTGGAACCACATGCCAAAGATTCAAACATAACATAATACACACAGATATACATATCAAATATTTGGTCTAGGGTTTGATACCTAACAATAATCGAAGGAGTAGCAACAATTGAACGAGTAGAATGAGTAGCAGGAACAACCGCAGAGCGAAGGAGGGATAAGCCAAGAAATTGACAGATCGAGCGTAGGGAGAGAGCAGAGCAGATCGGTCTTCGATTTTAGCCGTTGGGAATGTTTACGTTGGAAGAGAAAGAGAAGACTGTTTAGGTTAATAGGAGGGCAGAGATGTCATTTGCCAAGATAAAAGAGGGGCAAAATAGACTAATCATTTGGTCAAACCGACTTATTAAAAATGACTTATAAGTCATTTTTCAATAAGTTATAAATTATAACTTATTTTTTTTAACTTATAAGTCAAAAAATAAGTCATATTTTAAGTAGCAACCGAACACAGGAACAGTAACAAGCTCCTCATAAGTTGTCCCGAAGAGCCCCTCAGTTACTCAACCCAGTCAAGGTTAAAAATGAAATTTATTATATAATTTTTATTAAAAAGAGTATATAATAGTTAACATTTGGTAATTGACGAAAATGACCAAAAGTATACTAATACTAATAAAGGTAATGTTGATATTTCGCTTCTCCCCCCTCTATTGACACCAAAAGAGGATACATATGATAAGAGTACGTAACTGACTGTATCTCACAATATTTCAATTATATTTTTATTTATTAAAGCATAAAAGTTAGATAATCACCAAAATTGGGCGAAGCTTCTTCTTTGGTTTGTGTGATAGACAACTAATATGCTCTTAATATTACTCTCTCCGTCCTAAAAAAATTAATTAAATATACAATTTTTTTTTATCATGAGATAAAGTACATTAGGAATAAGTATGTCATTTAGTAGGAATCTATTAATAATACTCATTATTTTATATAATCTTGTGGATTATTAAGAATAAATTTATTTTTTTTTATTTTTTTTATTCTACTTTTATTTTTTTTAATATGTGTGAAATTGTATTTTTTCTTCCTTTTGAGACGGAGTGAGTAATTAATATACTAGCCAGACGTGGAAAGATGAAGATGAACAGTATATATTAGGCTTTAATGTGTTTATTACATATTTTATTATTTTACTCTATTTTAATGTGTTTTTTCTTATTTTACTCTTAAAAAAAATTAAATAACGCTTGTCATTTATTTTTTACGCGTTAAAGTCTCGAGGATGCAATTATTTTAAAAAATAAATGATAAAGTGTAAGTAGACACTTTTTTTAAGTTTAGAGTGCAAACATTAAAATTCTGGTGTGTAATATGTATTTTAGTCTTTTTTGTAATAATTTTTTATTTTTAACAATTAAAATTAGTAAAAAAACATGTCAAAATATGTCCTATACAAATTTTAATGTTTTATTTAATTTTTAAATTTTTTTAGGGATCCCAATAGTACATTGATTCTAGTGGACAACCTAAAAAAGGCAGTGTAGCTTACACATAACGCGGGCACTTCGTTACGCTCATTTATAAGACCTCAACCAAACGCGGCCTTAAAGTCGTTCTTTATTTATGTATTTGTATATTTGTATATTTGTATTCGTTAATCAGCATGTATTAGTTGTTCTTGACGACTGGATTGGGTTGAATTGTTATTTTGGTTGGAAGAAAATCTACTAAATTTGTATTGATAGTATAGAACTATCATTACTTTCAGTTCATATTCTTCATACATACATTTACCGATTTTATTGTTGAGAAGTAGTATATAACTAAATACTGAAATGGGCGAACATGAGCAGCAGATGAAAGAAGAAGAACACTTTGATGTTCTTACTAAATCGGGTCAGAAAACTGGATTCACCAAACCCAGGTGAGTAATTCTTTTTTTTCGTGTAATTACTGAGTAAAAAGCCAGAATATTTATAATTCCCATGTTTTTTCTATCGGTTTGCCAAAATAATGGTTGGGATAGTACTATTTGTAGTAGTTTATTTTCATGGACTATGTTTTATCATTTTGAACACCATTTGATGAGGGATTATAATCTCAACTGTAAAGGTGGTATTATATAATTATAAATACTTCCATTTTGAGGCATTAAATGACCTTCAAAATGATCAGAAATAGTCCTGGACTTAAATAACAGACTAATCATGGGAATAAATAGTCCGAAGTGTTGATAACTTAGTACAAATAGTCCTATCCCACCCATCATTTCTGCAAACAAATGAGACTATTACTTCAGTATTTGTATTTTACTCTTTGATTGAAAAACTGATGCCTAGTTAAGAATAATTTGAATTTTACATTGTAAAATATGAATAGTTTTTGATGCTGAGTTGATTGGAAATATTGCTTTTGGGTGAGATATAATAATAACAAATGGGTTTCCGAAATTTGATAGTAATAATTCCGATAGTTCTTTGTTGACTGTTGCATTACAGAACGAGAATTAATAGTTTAGATGGTAATCACGAAAAATGTTTGAACTTAGATGCAAATGAAGTTTGAAAGAGGACATGGCAGGAAAGAAAAATGTCTAGAACTGTTTGAGATAAGCCTGTAAAAGAAGAGAGCCTATTTTCATTTTCCAGGCTTTTCTTTTTTTTGTACTCCCTCCTTTTCAAAAATAAATATTGTAAACATTTCAAAAGTACTACTAAATATAAATATATAATAATTATTGTTTTGTGCTGTTTAATAAATCTTATTAATTTTGAGTTTGAAAATGTTTCAAACTGATTTTCAAAAATCAATAATGATCTTATAATTTGGAACGGAGAAAGTATTTAATACTTGTATGGAATTGCAGTTGTGGTAGTGTAGTTAAATGTTATGTGCCTAAATAATATTTGAATTTCTAATTATATAATTTGTTTAAATTAAAAGTTGAAATAGTCTTAGATTTTATAGAGTAGTGGTTGGAATAGTTGGTTTAGTAAACTAAATTATAGGAAGATCGGTGTAGTGGGTCACTATCATATTCAGTTATAAATATGTACTTGACTATGTGAAATGGAATAGATGAGAATTATTATTAAAGAAGCATTAAGCTTTTTCAATGGAGGTCCCAGTTTTCCTCGAATTAAACCACCAAAAGACGTGTTCACGTCCATATGAACCCACCAACGTTACGGGTTCGTATCAATCTTTTTCAGGACATAAAGTTTGTTAGGCAATTGGCCAGGAAGTGCATTAGTGCACTGGGGCTTGTTAGACAATTTATTTAGCAATTAAATAAAATTAAGGTGAATCAATATGAATTAAATAGAATTTCTCCCTACTATTTCCGACACAGTAAGGTGCAGCAGAATAATTGGACTTGATTGTAGAAGGAGCATAAACAAACTCGATGTTTCACGTACATGATGCTCAATCCTGTTCATTGAAGTATTTTCTTCTATCAATTACGGTTTTACATATAATGCCATACGGCAAAACGTTTGGTGAAGTATTTATTGTCAAAGTTGTGACATGTTTAAAATGTCAAGGTTGTTTTTTTTTGGGATGAAAATATAAGAGCTTATGCCCATCTTCCATTATAAACTGTGCTTGGCAACTTAAATCATATGATCTACTCTCTATATAAAAAGAAAGATATTACTCGTACCAATGAATCACTGATTTATGAATTGGGTAAAACGTAAAAGCACAACATATGACTCGCCTATATGGGGAAAACCTATACCTCGTGACTATTCCCATCAATGTGAGGTAGACAAGTGTCCATCTGATTCTTTTATTTACCCTGAAAAGTTTAAAGTATTTTTCTTTTTGTTAAGCTCATTAAGATGGGGTTGGGCTGACATTTCTATGTCATCTTACTGAGGATAGTTCCTGATGCTAAAAGTTAAGTTAGTGACGGAGATCAATGTTGCCATTTTATGGGGACATGTGAAAAAATGGGTTGTACTGGGGTGTCCATGTTTAAAAGAAAGTTTTTCATCTATTAGTTACATTATGATATCTGTATGGATTGATTGTTCTGTGAATCAATGACCATGTAAGTTTTTCATTTATTTAGGTTGACTATACATTGAACCTTTTCAAATACTTTTTATTTTTTATTTTTAGACACAAACTCTCCTTTGCTGTCCGAGTTATTGCATGCAGAACTACAGATTTGCTAATATCTGAATGCTAGGACTTGCATATTCTTATACCATTTTAATTGCCAGTAAGTATTGAACCTCAAACTTAAGATGTCAGAGTAGTTGGGAAATTATTTCTACTAACTTTATTTGCATTAAATTCTTTGCTACCTGTTGTAGGGGAGCTGTTCATCGAGATGGGGATTACCATCGAGCTGTTCATGTTTGGATTTTTGCTGAAAGCACACAAGAACTACTTCTCCAATGCCGTGCTGACTGTAAGGATTCATGGCCTAGGTTGTGGGATATTTCAAGTGCGGGTCATATATCTGCAGGAGACTCATCCCTAATCACTGCCAGGTAGCTTTAACTACCAAACCCTATGGATGCAATTATCGAAGAAACTAGTTTTGCAAAGGCCAATATTCCTTATGAAAAAGTTCCTTAAGTTTTGAAATATCTATTCTGCAAGGGTATTATGGAGGATAAAATTAGTGTTCTTTTGTATTATTAGTTTTTGACTTTTTACATGCATATATTTACCATACAATTATTAAAATGTCATCCATTTGATTACTGGCTCCCACCTTTGCATTTGGCTATTTGAGGACTGGTTGCAGCAGCCAAACAATGCTTAAGAAACTGCTATTGTTTTGTTATGGATGGATGTTCCTCAAACTGCTAACCATGTTTTCTTCTCTAAATGATCCATTAAATACCTCAAACTGCTAACCATGTTTTCTTCTCTAAATGATCCATTAAATACCTCTTAGTAGAATACGGTGGTTCTAATTTCTTAGAGAGCACTCATTGTGAGCCTAGTTATAGGCATCTTAATTTAGTTTAATAAAATAAGATGTAGTTTTTTGTATTACTTATGTGGTATATTCATTCTTCTTAATTTTTCTTTTAATTCTCTTAATTATACGTGTTCTTTTGCTTGTGTTTATACTTTGAAACCAAATTGGTATTCGAGCTTCAGGGTTATGTGTTCGTGTTAAAGAGTGTTTCTTTAGTTTTGAATCCTGTGCTTGTTTTGGGAAAAAAGCTGTTCATCATGAACATATGGCCACATGAACAGTACTATTTTAGACACTTTCATTACTTAGTACTGTTCATCACCCTTTTTTAGAAAAGGGGAAAAGTCAGTGGTTGCAGACTTGCACCAAAGCGTTTCTCAAATCAATTTTTTTTTGGCTTATGACGCAGCGGAATATGGTTAGATTGTAAAACTCTAATACAAACGTGATTTGAAGGTTTAAACGTACCAACAAGAACGTAAGATAAACCCTTAAATCCATAAGGAAGATAATGAACTCACAAAGTGAATAAAGATAATAATATTGATTGATAAAACATAATTGTTCACAAGTCCTAATAAACGTATTTATAGTCCTAAACAACTTCCCAACATCAATTAGGAATAGGAAAATTTTAAAAAAACAATCCAAGTTTAACTAAACTTTGACCGGCGACTAGACAGCTTAAAACAGGTTTTCGGGCTTAAAATGTCATTTGTGATAAGTCTTATAGAGCTCGTCGCAAGTTTCAATTTGATATATTATGGGCCCCGTAACTCTTTTTAGATCAAAAGTTATGCTGCTTTGGAGTTCTACCGATCCGAACGCATCTGAACATCTAATCCTCTTCCGAATTGGCACTTTGTTGATTATGATTGTTTGGTGGGGTGATACTGTTTTTTCTTCTCCATTTTTTCCCTTCTTTCTTCTTCTTTTATTGCTTCCCTAATCCTTTCTAAACCTTGTCCTGCGTCACTAGGCCTTCAGTTTTTGTTGTTCAAAGTTTGTCATTCATAAAAGCTTTTCTATTCCTCTATTTCTACATGCCCCTAAACAGGCATAATGCAAAGCAATTCCAAAGATGCACATAGAATTTCTTTCTGTTAAAAAGAGTAACTTAAAACCAAGTAATTTGATATTATTGCATCCCTACTCATAAAACACCAGTTGATTCTTCCTCAGTGTCAACTAATTATGTGGCGATGGGTTTCTTGGCCTTCCAAGTTAAAAAGACCACTCTCCTAGGGGCAAAAGTCTTCTGAATAGCTTTCCAAGGAGAGAGAAGCCACTCTTCCCTCCCCTCATGTAAAAGAGTAGGATTTCCCTTGGAAAAGACATCCTTACGAAAGAGGTCTCTCCCTCCCCATTTGAAATTAGAGGAGACGATGGAGTGTTGTGATAAATTTTTACTATGAAAAGTAACTAGTTGGTATTTTTGATTCCTTTAGATAGAAAGAATATCACTATTCCGTAATCCGTACGACACCTTTTTGACTTTATGTTCCTTTTTGTAATAGTTCTCATTTCTCAGCTTCAGCTTCTTCTTTTCAAAAGCAAAACTCTGCTTCTGCTTCTGCTTCTGCAAAAGTTGTATAGTGTTGTCTGTCATAGTTGCATTTGCTTCTTAAAAGATTGTAAAGACTTGTTTGGCAAATAAACTAAGAAGCTAGCTTAAGTGATTCAAATGACCATTAATACGCTAATAGAAACTTTTCATAAGCAACTTTTAATTTCTATTAGTTAAGTTGAGAAAAAAATAAATTCTAATTATACATTAACATAATAAAAATGGAGGGTGTTGTAGTGACTATTTTAACAAAAGATATTTAATTAATTTCATAATCAAAATAGTTAATTAATCTCATAATAAAACATTCAGTTATTATTTAATTATAATATTTATCTAATATAATAATGAAATTATATAAAAAACTGTAACTAATACAATAATTAAAATATAATAATCACAATTGTAATATTTAATATGCACCATAATGAAGTATTTAATTAATATCATAATTAAAGTATTAAACTTATATTTAATTATATCATCATGAAAATAATAAAAATATGTAATTAATATCATAGTAAAATCATTTAATTAATATCATAATAATTACTATCAATAATTAAAATATGTGTTAATGCCATAATCAAAATACTTAATTATTATCATTATCAAAATATTCAGTTAATACCATAAACAAAATATTTTATTAATGATGTGATTATGTAATTAAAATATTTGAATAATACTATTACAGAAATATTTAATTAACATGGTGATTAGACATGGGTGAATGAAATAGAGGGTATTTTGAGAAATGAAAATTTCATTAAATATTTGCAGAAGAACTACCTTCCAGGTTTCTAGCTTTTTTGTGCATTAAAGGGCCTCTTTCCCAGCTTTTATTTCCGGGCCTAATAGCTAAACCAAACTCTACACCAGCAACTTATGAGAAGCTAAAAGTTAGAAGCTGCGAAAAAAAGCAAAAAAATTGTGACAAACAGGACCTGTATAGTTTTCAATAATTTTCACTTGACACTTGTGTTCTGAATCACAAAGTAACTTGCTTTCATGTTACTTTTTTGGAAAACAAAAATGTTTCTGGTGGCTTAGTTTTCAATTATAGTACTTGTTGAAAATTGTTCATCTTTATAGGAATACTGTCTTTGTATTCTTGCAGGAGGGAGCTTCATGAAGAGCTCGGTGTAGTCCTTCCAAAGGATGCATTTGAACTAATATTCATTTATCTTCAAGAATGGTTGGTAGATCAAACCCCTTGTTTCTATGTTGGCTTTTAGATTTCTTACTGATGTGTATAACTTTTTCGCTATGAAGACATTATCAGATGCATTACTGCTATTGTGCAAACGTTTTGCCTTAGTATTTCAAATTATTTAGTCTTTTTCCTCTTTATACTTACTGTTGATAGCTTGCAAGCTTAAGGTACTGTCGTTTCTTCTTTTTGCCTCACATAGTTGACACAGGGTTTTTTGTGAGTTGAGTGATGATAGAAAGAATTCTTTATAGAATCCGGAAGAAAACAAAAAGAGAATGTGTTGCATCATCTAAATAAACTGCACTGTACATAATTTTATATGGTTAGGAAAATCCTTCTTTAGTTACTCCTAGGATTGTGAGCACCATGGTTGTACCTATGCTTGCCTATATAGGCACTAAAGATTTATGAAGCAAAGAAATTTTAGATACGTTTATGAAGAAAAGTAATCGAAAGATCCCTTTGGCACTTTTTATCTGCCTAAGCATTTTCTTTGTGACGTCATGAAGTTATAATAGTTTTAACCACCCATATAGATTTTAGCAATTGAATAAGTTCCTCAAGGTAGGAAAAAGGGATCTTTCCCACTAACTTTGAACAACTAAATCTCTTTCCACTGAAGACTGATACCGCAGTTTGGCCCATGACTAATGCTTTTTCCTCTTTCTCCCCTTCTTTATTCTTCTTTAATGGGTACATACTTCTTTGTTAGAGGTTCATTCGATTGAAATAGTGTTCTTAGCTGAAGAAAGAGTTAAGTTGGATTGTAGACCATAACCTGAAAAAATTATTGAAAAATATCATTCCAAGTGTATCATACAAACTGTAATATTCGTAAAAACAAGTAGGACTCTCTTTTCAGACAGGGGAGTATCTGAGTTTGGAAATTGCAAACTGTATTTTCAGTTATGGAATATGTGAAACAGCTGCTTACTTGGTTTATGAGTTGATATGTTGATTTCTACTTCATTGAAGAGAAGAGAAAGACTAATAGTCCCTCTTTCATTGACAACTTCCAACTTTTGAAACAAAAATCTAATGATAATGTTCCTAAAAACTTAACTTAGTTCAAAAGTATATAGAATGGGATCTACTTGGAGAAGAATTTCCTGGACCTAGTAAAGCGAGTGTATAGGAAAGTAACAATTCTCTTATTGTTGACATTTCAAAGAAAACTCTTCTTTTTGGGACATCCTATAAAAGGAAGTAGGACTCTTAATTTGGGATGGAGCGAGTATTTGTTAAGTGTAGTCATATTTAGATATATAAACTTGATTAAATGCAAAGCTGGATATAAACTAACTCGAGTATATGAATGGTAAATGTATCCAAATGAAGTGTAAGTACTCTATTAATTTATACATCGCATATACAAAAATATAAGATTGGGGGGCTTTCCTTTATTAAAGACTTTGTATATGTTTTCCACAATTTGTTTATGTTTCCCTTGTCTTCATACTCTCACTTCTTTCTACTATAAACTTTTTCCTTAAAAAAATTATACTTAAATATGTCATATATAAAAATTGTTTGTAGTCCTTGCCTAGTCCGTGCCTTCTTTCCCACAAGTCTCTTCATGTACTGTCTAATGCATGCTTTTTCGTATCCTTGGAATTCTGTGTCTAACCACTAATGAAATTGTGTTAGTTCCGATTTTAGTGCTTGTGCCTTGTGCAAATGTTTCTTTTTGAAGTCAGTTTACCTGTCACTTTAAGCTTTAGGATATCCAGAATAAATTATTTTTTTGGTGAATGGACTATCATTGGCTTCCATTTGGTTGCAGTGTTATAAATGATGGCAAATTCATCAATAATGAATACAATGATGTATATTTGGTCACAACTATTGAGCCAATTCCTTTGGAGGCATTTACTCTTCAGGTGAGGGGGGTAAACTTTATCATTAAACTATGCTCTAACTTAAATGGTATTTGGTTCATCATAAATTTGTCTTACATGATATGTAAGATTGAGTCACTCTTAAAATTCTTGTACTTGTAAAATGTATATAGCTGACTGATTATCAGTAATATAGTCATTTACTTCCATATCTCATGAATCTTTATAATTCTTGGTCTCTTGGAAATATTTATGGTTCCACAAGTAGAATATTGTATAGTTTCTACCAAAGCTTTGAGTGCCTCAGTAGTGTTCCCTTTTGTGGGTGTGAACTACTTTGGGGGTTCTAGCCATGTTATCTTCTTTTCTCTTCTCTGTAAGTTATTAACTTATATTGTTTGTGTCTGGTTGGGTTGGTAATAAAGCTCATTTCCATTGACTCAAGACCATTGCTGGTCGACGGTATGTTAGTGAGCAAGGGTTATATTGTAACTTTATGTGGTTAATATGAATATGTGGTGTAGTAATATGTTAGTACAACAAAACCCCTATTCAGTTTTCTCTCTCAATATCTTCACTTTTCTTTGTTTTCTCTACTATTCGTTCTATCACTCGTAAAACCTTAAATATAATTCTATTATTCCAAATTTGGCCTGCAATTGCATCAACTTGTTTTTGGTGTCTAAATTTCCTTTTTGGCTAAGACGTATCTGAGAAATTACTTTTTTCAACATTTCAATGTAAGCTTATTTCCACAGGAATCTGAAAGTTTGTTGAAATTTTCTTCTCTGTTAGGAATCGGAAGTCTCAGCTGTTAAATATATCTCCATTGAGGAGTATAGAAGATTACTTGCTGCTGAAGATCCTCAATACGTCCCTTATGATGTAGATGGTCAATATGGTCAACTCTTTGATATAATAGCGAAAAGGTATGTTATAGAAACATTGTGTCATAATTTCCAATTGTTAAATCATTTTTGCTCACAAAGGGGTGCTTAAAATGGTTGTAAAAAGACAGAATAATGCAGCCATTGCTTGGTGGATGCTGCGTTTGAAATTTCCTTTCCTTTTTTATTTTTAATTTTTTATATATAATTGTTTTGAGAATTTATTGTTCATTGACAGGAATTATTGCTATATACATTCATCTTGCATTTGCTTCATCTGCAAAATTTGTTTCTAGATCCCATACTTTGGGCCAAATTACTGAAAAAAATAAAAAAATTGAGTCTGGATTTGGAACAAGAGTTTTTCTTTGATAACAAATGGTTTCATTTGGACAAGTTATGCACACTACTTTTTTGGCAGGGTGTTATTGAACAAAAAGTGTTTATTTTCTTTTTTCTCTTTTTCTTACAAAGAAGCAAATAACGGATTTTTAATGCACTGGACACCTTAAGAGAAATGACAACCAAACATGGTCAGATATGGAATCTTTTTGAACTAAAAAATTGAACCACTTATGTATTTAATTTTTGGAATCTTTACATGGATCTCTGAATTGTCTCACGCTATGAAGCTCGGACACTTCTCGGAGGTTATCCGTGTCAAACATGAGTCGGACACTGATACTCTATGGATACTTCCAGAATCCGGATACGTATCCGATACTCTTGAATACTTCAATTTAATTAATTTTAATATTTTTATTTTGGACTCTTCCGAATAGTCTAGGGATCCTTACTGATACGCAAGGAGATTCGGATGCTATGTTATGACTTGTTTAGTGATAGGATTAGCTTGCTTTATCTTGTTTTTATTTTGCCTGCTGCTTTATATCTTAGGACTTCGAGATTATTATGGTCTTTTGATATAATATTTGCCTCCTATCTTTGACAGTGTAATGAAAAATTCAGTGGTAGTACGTAAGTGTTAGGACTAGAAAATGATGATATTTGACGCAAATGTTAAGTTCCTACTTTTTGGTTTTGTTATAGTAGGTCCTAGTTTTTTAAATGAACTAAAGCTTTGTAGTTAACTACTTGCTTATGATTATTTAATACTCTCTCCGTTTCAAAATATAAGATCATTGTTGACTTTATAAACTAGTGTTCTAAAAATCCCTCGCCTAGGCGCTAGGCCCCCCCGGCGCCTCGCCTAGGCTCAAGACGGCAAAAAAATCTATCTAGGAGATTAGGTGGGACTAGGCGGGGCCTAGGCAGGCAAGGCGGAGAAATTAGGCCCCTAAGCGTGGCCTAGGCGGAGAAATTAGGGCTGAAATTGTTTTTTTATTTTAATTTTTATTTTAACAACTAAGCTACAAAATAACGTCGTGGGTCATTATCTTGAAGGAGTATGAGTGTGAGTCCGATGGGGATATTATCTTGGAGGGATATGGAGAAGAAGAGTTAGAGATATAGTGGGATATGGAGATGAGGACTATTAGTTTGTATTTTTGATTATTTGTTTGTGTTTAAACTTTGAACAATTGCATGTTTGTATTTGAACTTTGACATTGGCAATATGGATATGTATTTGAACTTTAAGCAAAGGCCTTTATTATCTTTATTATAGATTGTTTTGCTTTATATTATTGTTTTGTTTGGATAAATGTAAGATAAAATATTAAAATTGACTTAAAATAAAAATTCCGCCTAGGTCTCCTAGGCGCTAGGCCCCCTCCGGCCGCCCGCCTCCCGCCTAGCGCCTTTTAGAATCTTGTTATAAACGTCAATTTGAAACATTTTTAATTTCAAAAAAATGATACAATGCTCTTAGAATTATAAAACAATAATCTTATAATTCATATTACTTTTAGATAGTTTACAACATTCATTATAGTATTAATTAAAATTAGTGAATCTATATCAATTTTGAGCTTGAAAATGTATCAAATTGACATTCAAAAAGTCAACAATGACGGAGAGAGTATAATTTAGTTATTATATGTATATATACGTATATCTGTAAAAATATATAAAATTTCAATGTATCCCCAATATATTGTATTGTATTTTTTTTCTTCTGAAAATGTTGTATCACGTATGATGTTTCGTATCGTTTCCGTATCTGTCCACATAAATTGGCTACTGAGTTGGTTAAAATGTAATTCCAACAGGTACAAAGGAAATATGGAAGCACAAAGTTTGAATCTACAAAAGAAGCTCAGTCGCTATGCTCCTATCTCTCTCAATGCGGAGGTTTTAACTTCTTGTTGTGCTTTACTTTTTCTCTACTATCGATTTTATTGTTTCAATTATGCTCGGTTACTTTGATAGTTGCAACAATGATAGTTTATTAGCTTGTATCATATTAATCATCTTTCTCTTGACTTCTATTCTTATCTTATCTGTCCTTGTCCTTATGAATGAATGCATATAGTCAGAGTAATTTTGTGGAGGATGCAAAATTTAAAATAGGAATTATTAACTATAACCACAACCCACCATTTTGTTAAAATTGATTTATGTTTACTTCTAGCTTTAGTGATAAGGTAGGTGGTCCGGTTTTCTCGTGGTTTCCTTCTGAAGGCCCTTCATTCATTTTACGGTTGTCTTGAATCAGTTATGTATTATTAATTATCCTCTAGAATGCTTACTTATCTATATTAGATTCTCCTAATGAGCACATAAAGGAACAAAGAAATGCTTGTTTTTACCTTTCATCTGAACAACCGCGCATGCCACGTTTTAAAGGATCCACCATATAAGTGGTCAATATATGTATTTGTTACTTGCTTATTGATTCTCTACATGCTTAAAAATCTGAGTTGATGCTTTTTGCAGAAGAAACATTTATGTTGTTAATTGATGATGATTGTAATTTTCTTTTATTTCAAATTTTATCATCTCCCTATCTCTAAAACTTGTACATGTGATAGATTTGTGACCTCTATATCTCCAATTTGGTTCTTATTGATTATTATTATTTTTTTTTTATTTTTTTTGGGGGTTCTTCATACAGATAATGGGCCTCACGGATGCCGACAAAGGGGCTCTGGAGTTAATTATTGAAGCTGCCACAGTAATGGATGACATTTTTCACCTGCAGGTTGTATTAGTCAGCACCCTAGCTCAGATTCCTGAGTTTCTTGATGCATGTTCCTATCATTATAAATTGAAAATCTGCCAATTATCCAAATTTGAGAACAAATCTTGTATCTTCATTATATCTAATTAACGACCTGACATTTGGTGATTCCAATATATTGACATTAAATAGCAGTGTCTTTGTCATCTTGCGAGAGTGAAGTAGTTGGAAGATTGTGCGGGTTTACTCTTCAAACCTCAAAGCTTCCGCTATTCCAAATTCTAGCTAAATTTGAAATATCTCCATCAAATTTGTTGTAGAAGACATGCTAGCTCCTTTAACGTACTTGGAAAGACAATATCCCCATTTAAGGGACTAGATTATACCTAGTCAATCTCAAAGAGTAACCTTTTTAATAGAAAAACCTGTTAGACCCAAAATTATTTAACTTAGTTTCAGCTGGATCAAGTAATCAAAACCTATAAGACAAAAGTCACAAAACCCCAAAGTCAGAACCATAAGATCTTATAAGCTAGTTTGTACATTATCACATGTATTCAGTTGTTTTTATCACATTTTTGACTTTATAAAGGAATATCACATGTTTCATGTCTTCCGTTTCAAACTCAATTATACAATGAAGAACAAATCAGACATGATGAAAGGAGAATTGTTTGGAAACAACCCTGGAAATGAAAAACGAAAATAGCTTCAGTATATTACAGAATAACTTATATTCATATGTGAACTTACTATATAGTGTTAAGTTGACCGTGGATAGACTGTAAACAGATAGACCTGAATGTACTTGTGATATACTGTAGATTAATGTGGAATGTGTAATGTCTCTCACTGGTCTCATATTGATATGTCTTTCTATAAATCTTGTTTAATGGTGTCCTTACATCATTTCGGATGCCACATTGAAATCTTGGAAAGATATTTGAGATGAATCTCATAGGTTCTAATGAACATATTTCTAGTCACTAGCTTTCTTTTTTTCTTCTTTTTTTTTTTATGGGTTTATAGTCGTTGGTTGCCTGTTCTGAAAGTGTAATATCAGATTTTTCACATACAAGTTGTGGTCCCACTGCAGAAGGTGGCTTCCAATTATAGAAGAGCACATCAAGCTCTTGCAGCTCTGCATTGCCTTCACTTAATTCTTGTTAAGGCCATGCCGGGTGGGTGGGGGTAGCTATGTCAAGTTTGGTTTCACATTTAGATCTATAGCAAGAAATTCTGAAGAAAAAACAATTGCTCTATTTCATTTGTTTGATACTGAAGGTCTTTGATTTTCTGTTTATTTACTTTATTAGTTTAATTTTTTCTTGTTTTCAATCAGGCTTGGTACAGCAATCCTTCTTTAAGGGATTGGTTGAATAAGCATGCTGAAATTTCTCATTTGGACAAGTTAAAATGGAAATATTATTTGATAAACAAAACTCCATGGTAAGTCTTCCTTTATGTAGTGCCATTCAAGATTTATTTCTCTCTGATTTATGAATAAAACATTCATCTCCTTGAGCATGCTCTATGTGATAATTGAATAAATTGTATCTAGTGGTCTAATGATTTCCTGCTCGTTTTTTTGAGAACAGAAAAAAATAGTTTGTTGGATAAGCTTGTTTTGTGAACATAAAATTTATTTTGTTGGAGGCTTTGAGCAGATACTGTCAAATTTACACATGTAAGCCTTTGCACACACACACACACATATATATATATATATATATATATATATATACACACACACACACACACACACATCACTTTTTCTTTTTCTTTCTTTTATTTTATTCGTGCAAATTGAAGAGGGCCTCAATTTGAGGGGGAGTATTGGAGATAAAATATTTTCCTTTTAAGTTTGGTTTGAATCTTTTTAGTTTTGAGATTATGTTTTATAACAAGCTATAAGTCATAATATAAGACTTTCAGCTTAAGGGGGAGTGTTAGTAGATAATCTAGAGAATTTTAGGATATTATTCTAATAGCATGATTTGGGGTATTGCATGATTAGGGGGATTGTATGATTAAAGGGAGATTGCATGATTAAGGGATGATTGATTTACTTTCCAAGTGTACTGTAGTTCTAAGCCTATATAAAGGCTCTCTATTGTACATTGTAAGATATATAATAGAAAACATCTTCCCTTCTTTATTTCTCCACATGGTATCAAAGCTTGGTTGATCTTGGCAATCAAATCAACAGGATATATATATACACACACACACATGTGAGATAGTATTTATGTAATAGAACAAAGGAGGATGAATAACAATAATAATCTGCCTTAGTGTATTATTACTTTCATACTTACAAGAGAGGACCGTGGTCTCTATTTATAGCAGTCAAGAGAGAGCACAAATATAAGGAAACTACATTTAACAAATAAAAGGAATCAGACTTTAAAGCTCATTTTCCACTAACTAGTGCACTCCACTAATTGCTGATATATGCTCCATTAGATGCAGCCCATGTGCCTCCATTAACTGCTGATATATGCTCCATTAGGTGCAGCTCCATGTGCCTCCACCAACTGCTGATATATGCAGCCCATGTGTCTTAAAACATGTTTTCCAATACTCCCCCTCAAGTTGGTGAATGAATGTTTTTCATTCCCAACTTGGATACAAAACTCTGAAATATTGAGCTACTTAACCCCTTAGTAAGTACATCTGCAAGTTGGCCATGTGTAGACACATAAGGGGTACAAATCAGCCCACTCTCCAGTTTCTCCTTGATGAAATGTCTGTCAATTTCGATGTGCTTCGTGCTACCATGTTGTACCGGGTTGTGAGCTATACTAATTGCAGACTTATTGTCACAATAGTCTCATTGGTCCATCCCACTTGATTTTCAAGTCTTCTAAGATGATCTTCAACCACAGTAGTTCACATACACCTTGAGCCATTGCTCGAAATTCTGCCTCTGCACTAGACCGTGCTACTACATGTTTCTTGCTCCTCCATGTCACGAGGTTACCACCCAGAAATGTGCAATATCCTGTTGTCGACCTCCTGTCAACTATTGACCCAGCATAATCAACATCCGTATAAGCCTCAAGCACCAAACCTCCATTTCTTTTGAATAGAACACTCTTTCCTGGTGTCCCTTTGAGATATTGTAACATTCGGTGTGCAGCTTGCAGATGAACTTTCTTTGGGCTATGCATGAACTGGCTAATCACACTCACTGCGTATGCTATACATTTCTTTATTTATTGCAGCGTCTTCCTCTGCCATTCCAAGTTTAAGATTTTGGTATATTGGAGTACTTGCTGGTTTGCATGCTGTCTTGCCTGTTTCTTTAAGGAGATCCGTAACATACTTCTGTTGGGAGATAAAAATGCCCTGCCTAGAGTGAGCCACCTCGATCCCAAGAAAATACTTAAGCTTTCCTAATGCTTTGATCTCAAACTCCTTAGCCAAACACTGACTTAGAATTTGTCTCTCATTATCATCATTCCCCGTCACTATTATATCATCAACATACACTAATAGTGCAGTGACTCCCCCTGAAGGTGAGTGTTTAATGAACAGTGTGTGATCCCCTTGGCTTTGTTTATACCCCATGACAATCATAACCCTCGCAAATCTGCCAAACCATGTCCGTGGTGATTGCTTAAGTCCATACAAGGCTTTATTCAATTTACACACAGTATGATCACCCAAGTTATTCCCATAACCTGGTGGGACCTCCATATAAATTTCTTCTAGTTCTCCGTGCAAAAAAGCATTCTTGACATCAAATTGTTGTAAGTCCCAACCATAATTAGCCGCTAATGATAGTAAGATTCTAACAGTATTTATCTTTGCAACTGGAGCAAAAGTCTCTAGGTAGTCAATCCCATAGGTTTGAGTATAGCCCTTGGCTACCAACCTTGCTTTATATCTCTTTATTGACCCATCTGCTTTAAATTTCACTGTATAGACCTATTTACACCCTACAGGTTTCTTTCCGACAGGTAACTTCACTAGCTCCCACGTTTTATTCTTTTCCAATGCTTCTATTTCTACATCCATGGCTTGTCTCCATTTCTCTTTGGTCAAAGCCTCAGATAAGGTGGTAGGGATGGTAATGGTGTTCAAGTTAACAAGAAAGGCTCTATGTGATGGTGAAAAATGTTTAAAGGAAAGAAAGTGTGCAAGAGGATATAAAGGTCGTTTTGTGCACTTTCTAGCTCCTTTCCTAATAGCCAATGTTCGAAAAAGCTAAAAGCAGTACGAGGCATTTTTCTCCGTACGAGGCGAGGCGTAAGCCTCGAGGCGGAGCGAGGCGGAAGCCTTGATTTGAAGACCTAAAAGTCCCCAAAAATTTATACAAAAATGCTAATAAAATTATAAAATAATCCATCATTATAATCAAGGTCATAAAAGACATAAATAACCAACGTCACATTAATGTATCATTACAAAACAAGAAAACAACATAATATCATCAACTACTTATATAGTGATCATCCATCACTATATAAGTAGTGTATCATTCGTATCTAGCGGCCTGAAAAATGGATCAAATCCTTGATCATCATCCCCACCATCATCATCATCATCCCTATCATCACTAAGAGGATCCTCCATGGAATCATCATCGTATCTAATAGCTCTGTCATCCTCCTCATTGTCAGTGCTAAGATCCTCAAACTCCGGTTCTTCATCTACTAATTGCGATCCCTTCCCTTTATCTATAAATAAACAAGTGAGTATATATTTAATCCAAATCAGTATGTTTTTTTAAAGAACACTTTAAAGACAAATGAGTAATGACACTAACCTTTTGTTTTAGTTTTTGACTGCAAAGTCTTTCTTTCTCTTTTGACTTCCTTGCTTACTACTTGAGTCCCTTTCCCTCCAAGTGTAATCTCCCTCGCGTTAGTCTCTTCTCCTCCAATTGTCTTTTCATTCCCATGAGTTCCTTCACCCTCCTCAATATCATCATTCCCATAAGTCACTCCCGAGATATTTTCATCATTTTCTCCCGCAACCCACTCATTATCAGATGGCACACTATCAACAACCAATGGATCCTCTTCTTCTGTTAGTGCCTTTTTTTTGATGTGCCGATCTTTCAATTTTTTATTGTACATAACGTAAGCCGATGAGTTAAGCCTGGATGCGGACAGTCGATTCCTTCTCTTTGTATGTATCTATATTAATTACAAGTAATTGAGCATTAGTGAGATCCAATGGTTGAGAATATAAATGATTTATATCTAATAAATACCTGACTGAAAGTACTCCAATTACGCTCACACGCCGAAGATGAGCAAGTTAAGCTCAAAATCTTCACTGCAAAGTGTCTTAATTCTGGAGCTTTATCTCCATATGCGATCCACCAATCAGCTGGATCAATATTAAAACATATATCAATCTTACCAAGACCACGTTTAATCAAAATGAAAGCAGATACATACATTAATCGCAGTACTTACCGGGAGCACGTTTTTTACAAGTGTTTTTGGCATTTGTGTAGCCAAATAACCCTTGTCTCAATCGGAATGCTTCCAATTGCAAATCAGCTTTCTCTCTTTCCTCTGAGTTAGGAATAAACTTGTCCATACAAGCGTACAATCCCACCTTAACTTCCACATTGGCACAGAAATTGTCATCATAATGAAAATGAGGATTCAAAAAATATGCAGCAGCGTGCAAATGCCGATGCAACTGATTGTCCCACTTAGCATCTATTATGCTCCATATCTCTTTATAGGCCCCCTCCTCATTATCCAAATTTTTTGCAATCTCTTCTTTTGCGTTGTCCATGGCACCATATAAAAATCCCATTCCCGGCACCTTTTCTGAATCTGTCATCCTCAATACACTTACGAGAGGTTTTGTGGTCCTAATTGCATATCCCACACTACCCCAAAAATTCCTATCGCTCAGACTGATTTTTCTCGCCTCTCTACCTTCAAGTTTTTTTGCCCAACTACAATTTGCCCACTCCCTAGATGTAAACATAGCCTCCAAAGGCTGTCTCAAACTATGCATACTCTGTAAAGTTAAATAAGCAGTGGCAAATCTAGTGGCAGCTGGCCGAACAAGGTCTTTATTAGTGTTGGCCCTCATCAATGCCAATACCCATCCATGATTATATATGAAGTTGCTTACCTACAATTACATAATGGCATTCATCGCAAAATAATAATAATTCAAGTATTCATTGAATAAAAAAAATTATAACCAAATAATAATAATAATAGTAATTACCTTCTTGGCCTTTGTCAAAGCATTTTTATGTTGAGGCAACTCTCCAAGCTTCTCAAGCATCAAATCGATGCAATGCGCGGCACACGGTGTCCACCACATACGTGGCCTCTTTTCCATTAACATTCTCCCCGCCGCCTTATAATTAGATGCATTGTCAGTGACTACTTGAATAACAAGATCTTCTCCCACTTCCTCAACAACCTCATCAAGTAGTTTAAACATCAAATTAGCATCTTTAACTGCATCAGATGCATCAACAGATTTCAAAAATACTGTGCCATGGGGGTTGTTTACAAGAAAGTTTATTAGTTGTCTTCCCCTTATATCTTTCCAACCATCCGACAAGATTGACACCCCCGTATGTGACTAAGTCTTCTTTACCTCCTCAACAAAGGCCTTTGTAGTCTTCTCTTCCTCCTTCAATACCCAAGAGCTAAGCTCGTATGGAGTGGGGGGTTTCAAACCACGACCATAGTTCCCAATTGAGCGGCACATATTTATAAATGAATGACTGCCTGCAGCATTAAAGGGAATCCCGTTTTCAAAGAAGAATCTACCAATATCAAGACAGACTGCATTACGAGCCTCCTTTGAAAATACGGTACGATTTGTTGTAGCATCATCATCAACATCTACAACAAATCTGTCCATGGGTCCCTGAACTCCCCTCGCAGAGGCACTACCCACACTTGAACCTCCCAAGGATGGATGACCACCATAATAAAACCCACTTTGTATTTTTTCAGCTTCACTTTTTTGTCTTTTCTCCTTTGAGTCGATACTTTTCTTCATCAAAGACGCAAGCTCTTCCTTCACTTCACTTGGTACTTTTTTGCAAGCCTCAACGTTACTATGATTACCCACAAGATGATTTTTCAGCCTTGTAATCCCTCATTTACAAATTTTCTTACAAAAATTACATTCCACATATAAATGAGATTTATTAACTCCAGGAGCTTCGGTGCCATATTTCCAAGCTGGATCTTTCTTACCCATAATAACAATTCACTATCTGTAATAAAAAAAAATGAACATATTTTTAAATGAAGTGAATTGTCCATACAAATACATTTGTATTTTAATGTATGTATGTATGTATATATATATATATATTTATATATGTATATATTATATATATATTATTTATATATGTATAAATTTATACATATAAAAATAATATATATATAATATATACATATATAAATATATATATATATACACACACACACAAATATCCCAAGTTGGAAACAGCTACGGAGAAATAAACATATATATATATATACATACAATCAAATATTTTTAATGTTCAGATCATTTGATTTGAATATTTTATAAAATCTGCTAGTTTAAAAATATTTTTAATCAATTTTTTTTAAAATATTTAAAAATATTAATCTATTGATTTTATATACATACAATCAAATATTTTTAATATTTAAGTTATTTATATATATATAACTTGAGCAAACAGCAAACAACAACATATATATTATAACATATACATATATTAATAATATATATAGATATACCAACAGGCCAGCAGAAGCCAGAGAGTACTAAGAAGGTTAACCCAAAGAAAAAAAGAGACGAAGCAGTAAAGTGGAAGAAAAAATGACATACCTGCCGGCTGCCGATCGGAGTCTCTCGCCTTCGCAGTTGCCGCCTCTCGCAGTCGCCTTCTTCTTCTGTCGCAGCCTTCTTTTGTCGCAGCCTTCTTCTGTCGCAGTCGCCGCCTTCTTCTGTCGCCGTCGTAGCCTCTCGTAAGTCGATCGACTTCGACTTCTCACTTCGCAGCCTCGACTTCTCACTTCGATCTTCTTTGCTGCGACTTGGACTAGGGCTCACGACTTACAGTAAGGTTCTCTTTTTAAACGACGTCGTTCTGTTTTTTTTTAACCCACTTTTAATTTGTGCCTAATTGAATCAAGGCTTACGCCTTGTTACGCCTTGAGGCGCATCGTCACGAGGCGCAAGCCTCAGCTGAATAAGGCGTGGGACTCTTCTTTTCCCTCACAGGCGTAGGCTTCGCCACAGCTCTGTTACGCCTCGCTACGAGGCGCGCCTTGAGGCGTACGCCTCGATCGCTTTTTCGAACATTGCTAATAGCAATGGGAAGGTCCTGGTCATTATTATTGTCTATATGGGATTCAGTTTCAACTTGTAATGAAGAATTAGGAATTGTTACCTCGTTCTCAAGATTTGGGTTGGATGATTGGACTTGCACTGATTCAGGGACAATTGTCTTCTTCCTTGAATACACTTTGCCTTTGTCAAATTTCACATTCTCAAGGGCAGAGTTGGGAGTGTCTGAAATTTCTGGCACGGGTTCAGACACAAGATTTGGCATAGACTCAGATACTGGTTCAGACACAAGATTCGGCATACTAGAAACTGGTTTAGGAATTGACAAATCGAACAAGAAATCCCCGTCCTTATCTTCAAGTATTGAATTCTCCCCCTGAAGATAAGGTGAGATGAAGTAAGGTGTTTGCTCATTAAAAGTAACATCCACTGAGACAAAGAATTTCTTCGATGGAGGGTGATAACACTTGTACCCTTTTTGAGTTGAGGAATAACCTACAAATACGCATTTCAACGCCCTTGGGTCTAGTTTCCCCCTATTTCGACTATGAATATGGACAAATGACATGCACCCAAATATCCTAGGGACAAGATTATTTGTATTGTGTATGTTTGGATAGAATATTGAGAGTATGTCCATTGGACTCTTGAATCCTAAGACTCTAGAAGGCAAACGATTTATAAGATGAGTGACTGTAAGAACTGCTTCCCCCCAAAAAGACTTAGGCACGTTTCTTTGGAATAAGAAGGCTCGGGTCGACTGAAGGAGATGACCATTTTTTCTTTCTGCGACTCCGTTTTGTTGTGGCGTATCGACACAGGATGACTCGTGTACTATTCCTTCCTTTTGAAAATAAGGAGTTAGTACTTGATTGAAATAATCCCTGGCTTTATCTGACCTAAACCTTTTGAGAGCAACCCTAAATTGGTTCTTAATCATGGAACAAAAATTTAGGAGAACAATACTGATCTCAGATTTATGTTTAAGTAAGAAAAGCCAAGTAACACGAGTACAATCATCAATGAATGACACAAACCATCTTGCCCCGGAGATATTAGGAATAGTAGATGGACCCCAAATATCACTGTGAATGAGATAAAAGGGAAGAGAGCTCCTTTTATCACTACTTGGAAAAGGTACACGTTTGTGTTTGGCAAATTCACACACTTCACAATGAAAGTTTTCAACATCTAGATCTTGAAATAAAGACGGAAACAGAATTTTAATGACTCTAAATGACGGATGTCCAAGTCGGCGATGGTGAAGCCAAACTTTTTCTTCATTGGATGAATAAAGTTCTGAAACAAACGAAGAAGGTAACTTGCCCTTGGTGATATTTGACTGGCTCGATGTTTCTAGGTAGTAGAGCCCATCCCGTTCTCTAGCATGTCCAATCATCTTCTCCGAATTCTGGTCCTGAAATACACAATAATTATGATGAAAGATCACACTGCAACATAAATCTTGAGTAAGCTTTTGTATGGAGACAAGGTTTGTGAATAATTTGGGGATATGAAGAACATTTTTTAAAGTCAAAGATGGGCCTATTTTAACATCTCCTACACCTGCAACAGTGGTCAAAGAGGCATCAGCTGTGGACATGTTTCTACTGCTTGGACAAGGTAAGTATGTGGAAAAGACATTTGGTGAGTAGGTCATATGATCAGTAGCTCCTGAATCCATGATCCAGGAGCCGACTAAGGTTGTATTCGAGACATTTAATCCAACAGAGAATGGAGACTTACCTGAATATGCCAATGAACAAGTACCTGAAGGTTTGTCAAGATTGCCAATTAGAGATCTCACCCTCTAGACCTCTTCTTGGTTGAGACTGTTCGACTCCTTTGGAATTGCTTTATTTTGCTGTGCCGTTGTGACATGCACCTGACCATTGTACCTTGACGGTTTTCCATGAAGCTTCCAGCACCGCTCACGAGTGTGGCGTTTCATCTTGCAAAAAGTGCACCACAAACTGTCACAATAATTAGCCTTCGATTGTTCAGGTTTTTTATCTTCAGAAAATGGTGTTTTTTTCATGTTTGCAGCTGAATAATTTCCACCACTAGCTACCATAGCTGAGCTGTCCATGCTTTGTGGTTCAAGCATAAGTCCTCTTCTGCTTTCCTCACCTCGAACCAGCGCTACCACTTCATTAAAGCACGGAACCTCCTGCTTGCCAAGAATCTGGACTCTCATTTGATCAAATTCTGGATTAAGCCCAACAAGAAAATCATAGACTCTATCTTGCTCAATGAAATTCTTTAGGACAGCAGCATCTTCAGGACATTTGGTTTTAATCACCCTATAATGATCAAGTTCTTGCCACAATGCTTTTAACTGATTTGCATATTCGGTAACTGTTTTACTGTCTTGTTTAGTAGCCATTGTTTTCACCTTCACCTCATATACTTGAGCCGCATCTCTTGCCTTCGAATATGTCTGTTGTATTGCATCCCAGATATCCTTGGCAGTAGCTAAGAACATACAAGTGTCACTAATCTCAGGAACCATTGAGTTTCATAGCCATGCCATAATCATCGAATCTTCTTCGTCCCATGCTTCAAACCTGGGATCTTCTGATTTTGGCCCCGTACCCATAAGATGACTCAACTTTCCCTTTCCTTTAAATATGGTACGAACAAGCTGGGACCATTTGAGATAGTTTTTTCGATTCAATCTATAGGCAGCCTGGATATTTTGCAATTCTCCAGGTTGTTGGGATCGAACTACCTCCTCTGAATGTGTTGTAACTTCTGACATCTTCCACAAGTCACAAATTACTGACTATCAAGTCCAATTACTAACAGAATTGCAACGCTACTTTGATACCAAGAAGGAGTTTTGGTTTATGCAAAGTTGCTTTGAAATCTGCAGAAAATCTGCTGGAATATTTTGTTAGGATAGCCTTAGCTCTGATACCATGTGAGATAGTATTTATGTAATAGAACAAAGGACGATGAATATCAATAATAATCTGCCTTAGTGTATTATTACTTTCATACTTACAATAGAGGACAGTGGTCTCTATTTATAGCAGTCAAGAGAGAGCACAAATATAAGGAAACTACATTTAACAAATAAAAGGAATCAGACTTTAAAGCTCATTTTCCACTAGCTAGTGCACTCCACTAATTGCTGATATATGCTCATGGGCCTCCATTAACTGCTGATATATACTCCATTAGGTGCAGCCCCATGTGCCTCCACCAACTGCTGATATATGCAGCCCATGTGTCTCAAAACATGTTTTCCAACAATACACACACATACATACATATACATATACACACACACAACACATGCATATATCTTCTTGAGGGTAAAGTTAGGGTGAAAGATAAGGTTAAACTTCAGGATGACACGTGCCAACGGTGTGTTACAGCTTGTTGAAAATTTGGTTTCTTATTTTTCAATAAGGTATTGATATGATGATAGCTTAGGTAGTTGAGAATGGTGTTTATCAAATGGTAGACCAATATCTTAACGTGGCATCTCAATTTGTCATATTACCGATTGAAAAGCTTCATCATCTTGTGAAGATTATGTTGAGGAAAAGGTTTTATATGTTTTAGTGAGGTTTGGCAAGTCTGAGTTAAATGAATTTGACCTCTTTAGGTGCTTAATCTTTGTGTAGAGAAGGTGATTGCTACCATTAAAATATGAAGATCTGAGTCAGAATAAGTTATTGTTGTATCACACTTCTATGGTTTCTTAAGAGATTGGAACCGACTAGAACTTCTGACAAACAGAACATACTGTAGGCAAATGATGCGAGTCCACATATCATTTTCTCCCCCCTAAAAATGCCAAAGGGGTCTTGTATACGATGCATACAAAAATAGGCATAGAATCAACAAAAAGGTTATTATGCTCTCCACTCCATCCCTCTCCAACGTACAAACCCTTCGTCTGTACTAGCAGGAATCAATAAGATTCAGTACAACTACACTCCTAGCGCAAACTCTTTACAAGAATAAACAAAAGAAACTATATACACTGGAAAAAACTCCTGCCAAATAAGCAGGAGTCCTAAAGAAATATTGGGAATCAGCATAGTAGACCTCGTAGATATTTTAAAACTTCTATTCTGTCCCTTCCAAATTATTTACCATAAGCAATGAGGAACCATATCACAACCCTTACTGCATGTTTTACAGTCCCTTGCCCCTTGCCCCTTGCCCCTTGCCAGCCTTGAAAAGCTATAACCAACCTCAGCATCACCAAAGCAACTCCAAAGGGTGCAAAAATCGTAGACCGAGGTTAAGGGCCACCTCTCTACGAAACCACAAATGATTCGCAATTTCCTCTGCCTTAGTAGACATACAATAGCAATTACTACAGTCCTCCCTAACCTCGTTAAAATGGAAACTGCTGCTTTCTTCGAGAAAACAACAATTTTCTTAGGATCGGACATCTCCGGATGCATCCCCATGGAAAGTCTCATCCTCACACCTCTGATGTGATTCGACTTCACCAAGATAGCATCACAACCTTCTTCCATCGCCATCAACACTAACAACAATGAATCAGTATCCAACTCCCAAGGCTGACTGTGCTTCCTGAATATGGGATGTTATGAGCCATTACCACTCACCTCTAGCACATAATCCACCGCCGAAGCCTAAGTCTGCATTTCTATAACAAAAACATCCGGAACTCTCCCCAAGCACACCTCTCCACACCGAACATCTCTATGGACCTGGATCCTTTAGCCATCACAACTAATGAAAATATTACCTTAGTTCCAAAATTAGATACGTTGACTTTTAAGTTAATTTGTGAAATCTTAAAATTCAAAATTGTTAGGAATTTATTTGATCATAATATAAACAAAACAAACTAAAAAGTGCTAGTAATTGACTTTTATCTCAATTTTGAATTTTAAGATTTGCAAGCTGACTCAAAAGTCAAAATATGTCTCTAATTTTGGAACAGAGGGATTATGTTCTTAGAAAACTCATCCCACTCTCAATTGTTTTCAAAAGCCCAACCCTATGACCAAGCTTGAACATCCACACAAACCATTCTTCAAAACTAGAGCGGTTTCGACAGGTTTTCTTTAGTAAATAGATTTTGAACCCTTCCCCAGTTTTAACTATGCAAAACCAAAGTCGACCGCAAGACTTGGTTCTGGTCGATTTCAGGCCATTCGTTTGCATCAGTTGGTTTGGCCGGTTTTTTGGTTTGGAGGCCCTTTTACTTTTTATAAAACCTTCTTAACAAAAAATGGATACATGTGAGTATTAAATCTAAAGAATCCAAAATCCACAAAATATGATGAAATTTAACAAGTTATTGAAACTACTAGAACAAGTATTCAAGAGAAGCAACTATATTTCTCCTTTCCTGATTAAAACTTTTTGAACAAATTGTCCAGTACACCTTCAAACAGAAGCTCAACAATGGACAAAATTATCAAATATATACACAAAATAAATTAAATCATCCTAAAAAAGAATTTTTTTTTCTTAAAACAACGTCTAAATGTAATTAGAACAACCCTTCCTGAAGTTAGTGACCCAAATAAAAATCCAAATCCCCAATATAGATTTAGATATTGATTCAATACATACATTGGGTGTTTAGATCTGAGATAAGGCTAGTAGATTTGAGTGACGATGAGTAGATCTTAATAGGAGATGGGCTACAGTAAGGGAAAGAGCCATAGTAGGAGAGGGGCAGAGAAAGAAATCCCTAGGTCTAGAGCATTTTTATGAGTCTGTCGCTCACTCGTTTGAAGTCAAAATAATCTGAATAGAACTTAAGTAATTATATACACATAAGTACACATATATATACATATATATATATATTTGTGTGTGTATATATATATATATATGTGTGTGTGTGTGTGTATATATATATATATAGATAGATAGATAATTCTATAAACATACGGTGGGTTTCAGTCCTGAAGTTTTTCTTCTAAATCGGGACCAACCGAGCATGTTCATTTTTTCGATTCTTTGAAGCATTGGTTAGATGGTTTAGCAGTGATCTGGCTGGTCGGCTTGGTCTTACTGATTTTTTCGGTTCAGTTGGCTTTTTTGTGCCGCCTTAGTGTGTGGTGTGTGTGTGTCTACATATATATATATATATATATTATATAAGAGAGAATGTCCAAGCCAGGTCTTCAATTCATTTATTCATAATCAAGTTATGATCATTCTTCTGATACAGGCCTTTCTATTTTGACTTCTTCTCCTAAACTACTTTGCTATCTTGCACCATGTTGTAACTATTATCCATATGCTAGCTAATTCTAGAATCTTTACTATTTCCTAAGTCAATTATGTTTATTTATATTGTTGGCCTTTGGCCTTATGAGTGACGAGCGTTCAAATTTCATTTAAGGCCATCTTTGTGTTAAGTTATATTAATTAACTTACTAGTCTATGTCCTTTTTAGTCTTTCCCTCGTAATACCTTTTCTCCAGGGTTATCAAGTCGTCGCCTAGGCGTCGCCAAGGCGGCGCTTAAGCGTCTAGGCGGTGAAAACTATGAAGGCGTTTAGTCGACTTGGTCGGAGGTCAGAAAGACAAGCGCTCAGCAAACAAAGTCGTCGCCTTGGACGGCTTGGAAACGACTTGAACGACTTGAGTTATAAGCGGTCGCCTTGGTTATTGCGGGTTTGGTTTGACCCGAACGTTTCTGGGTAAAAAAAAATGAACAACTCGACCTAAAACCTAATCGATCCAAACAGAGAGGGAGAACAAGAGTAGCAGGTCAGCAATAGAGAGGGAGAGAAGACTTACCGACGTCGACTACAGCAGCCATCTACTTCGACGTCGACTACACCAGCAACGATCCGGCGAGGCGGCGACATAGTTATCAAGGCGCCAAGTCGAGGCGAGGCGACAACCGGGAGCTTAAGCGCTTAGGCGACAAGGAGCCCGACTAGTCGTCCACAAGTCGACAAGTCGTTAACAATGTAAATTTTATACATATAAAATTATATATATTTAATATTTATATATTTATATTTCTAATGATTTATCATATTTATAATGCAGGTTGTATAATATCAAATGATCAAATCACAACAAGAAGCAAACAGGATCAAGTCAAAATGATAATTTTACTATAGTTGTAATTTTTTGAACTTGTACAAACTTCAAATATAATATTTGTAATATTTGATATACATTTGTAATATGTAGTTTAATTCAATATAATTCTTAAATTTATGTTTAGCTTCTTAAGTTTTAACATTGTATATTGTAGAATACCATAAATTTCAATACTAAGAATTCAATAATTTACGATAAAACAAGTAAACAAGCATTGTTAAGATAAAGGTATAAACAAGCATATACTCATATCATAACATTAGGCAATCATCCTTAATAAGATAAAGACATTCATTGTTAGTTTGTTACATTGCCAAAAACAAACATAATATAGAAATAAAAACAAATTCATAAAAACTCAGTATTCTTAAACTCAAAAGTCTCATTTTTCAAAATGAAAAAGATCACTCAAGCTATCAAGCAAAATCATTAAAGATCAAATCATCGTCATCTCTCCCAACAATGGCATCGTCACTCGAAACAGTAGCTACTCTTCGGCCATAATCATCATCCACATCCTCATCATCATTAGGAAGGCCTTCCTCCTCTTCTCCAACATCAGAATCAGAGTCATTCTCAACTCTTATCCTTGGTTCCCTTGAAGTCGAAACACCACCACGTCTGTAAAGCAAAACAGAGCTGAGAATGACTCTGATTCTGATGTTGGAGAAGAGGAGGAAGGCCTTCCTAATGATGATGAGGATGTGGATGATGATTATGGCCGAAGAGTAACTATTGTTTCGAGTGACGATGCCATTGCTGGGAGAGATGACGATGATTTGATCTTTGATGATTTTGCTTGATAGCTTGAGTGAGCTTTTTCATTTTGAAAAATGAGACTTTTGAGTTTAAGAATACTGAGTTTTTATGAATTTGTTTTTATTTCTATATTATGTTTGTTTTTGGCAATGTAACAAACCAACAATGAATGTCTTTATCTTATTAAGGATGATTGTCTAATGTTATGATATGAGTATATGCTTGTTTATACCTTTATCTTAATAATGCTTGTTTTATTATAAATTATTGAATTCTTAGTATTGAAATTTATGGTATTCTACAATATACAATGTTAAAACTTAAGAAGCTAAACATAAATTTAAGAATTATATTGAATTAAACTACATATTACAAATGTATATCAAATATTTCAAATATTATATTTGAAGTTTGTACAAGTTCAAAAAATTACAACTATAGTAAAATTATCATTTTGACTTGATCCTGTTTGCTTCTTGTTGTGATTTGATCATTTGATATGATACAACCTGCATTATAAATATGATAAATCATTAGAAATATAAATATATAAATATTAAATATATATAATTTTATTTGTATAAAATTTACATTGTTAACGACTTGTGGACGACTAGTCGGGCGCCTTGTCGCCTAAGCGCTTAAGCTCCCGGTTGTCGCCTCGCCTCGACTTGGCACCTTGATAACTATGCTTTTCTCATATATAAGAGATGGTATTGATGTTTAAGGGATTTACATAGCACATTCTGCCACGCTTCCTCTTCCTCTTCTTTTTCTCTCTTTCTAATTACCAACTGATCTCGTGCTCTTTCAAGTATCCATTCTTTGGTTTTAAAGTAGTCATTGCTCCCCCTCTGCTTGTAATCTCTCTATTCTTCTAATGAAAGTTCTTTTCCTATAAAAACAAACTTACAAATTAAAGTGTTCTGTGGCAATTATGGCCATCACCAATGGCGCTAGTGATTATTCAATCAAATGTGCATGTCGTGGGGATATATATCCTTTCTGGTGACTTAACGTTTAAGTTTATACTCCAAATTTCTGTTGCAAGGTCTCTAAATTGATCTCCAGAAGAAAGTCATTGTTCTTTTTATATTATGCATTATTTGTGAAGCATATGTATGGTATTTCTCTTTGGCAGGTCCTGCCTTGATGAAAATGAGGCATTTTTGACAACTACAGACTCAGCTGTTAAGTTTCTTCCTGAGGCTACAAAACCAGTTACTGGATGGAATGGTCTTGAATATAGATCTGCCTTTCCTATGATCAAACCACCTGGTGCAAATTTCTACCCACCAGATATGGATAAAATGGTATGTGATGGGAAGTTTATGTTACATGCTTCAGAAACATTATGTCTTACATATCATTCCATCTACTTGTATGACTGTGAAATAAGGCGTCAATGATCATATTATGTTTACATTCAAGCATGAAGGCGTAAAGAGTCTCTTTCTTGTAATAGGAATTTGAATTATGGAATGACAGCCTTACGGTGGACCAAAAGCAAGAGGCAACAGGATTTTTCAGTGTTATTAAAAGGCACAGTGAATTGATTTTGGACACATCCCAATTCAGCGATACACCAGTTAACTCTACTCTTGCTCATGATCTTTATATTGTCCCTTACTCTCAAGAATACAAGCCTTTCCTTGAAAAAGCTGCTGAATTACTCCACAAAGCAGGGGACATGACCAGCTCACCTAGGTATAATCATTATTAATTTCCTCTTTCTTGCAGGTTATTAAATTTTTGCCAATTTATGTTCTTCTAACATAGTCCTTGTGTAGTTTGAAGAGGCTGCTGCATAGCAAGGCTGATGCTTTCCTTACAAATGACTATTATGACTCAGATATAGCATGGATGGAATTGGTAAGCATAGTATTCACAATCAATCTTTTCAATATTATAGTGTTACCTAGTGAATCTGATTCTGTTTTTATAAAGTTATGTTTATTCATGAAGTAGAACTTATCTGTCTTATTTATATGTATGTGTATGTGTGTGTAGATATGTAATGAGTTTGTAATTTATGTATTTTCTTGCATTCTATCATTTTAATTTGTTTTATTTATTATATTCGTTTTTATTTCTTTTTGTTTTTAGTTTATTATTATAATAATAATTATTTTATTTATTTTTCCATCTTCTTTCTACTATTACACTGTCAATAAAAGGCATTTAGTTTACTTGTAACTAATTATCTGTTTCAGTGAAAGTGCTTTTCTATTTCGACTTTATGTTATGTAGTTATGTGAGTTTATGGTATTTTTTGTCACTACAATGAATGTTTTTCTGAAGGTGGAATGACATACAATTAGTTTATGGGAATCTTCAGATAGGTGTTTCCCAAGCCATTCCCCGCTCATCTGGCTGAAGAAAATCTTGGAGCCTTGAATTATTCTAGAAAGCATGAGCTGTCAAGATACTTGAGTAACTTTATTTGGAAAGACAGTTATAATATCAAATCAAATGACACTTGGTACATTCATCGGATCACTGAAAATAAGATTTTGAGAAAGAGTTAACAGCTAATAAGGCTTGTTGTAGCAAATAATGCGGGAAAACATGTATGGAATTGCTGATTTGCTTGAACAAAGTTATACACCAAAAAAAGATGAAGGTCAAGGATTAGCCAAGCTGTTTCCAATATAAGCACCTATCCTCTTTATGCCAAGCCTTTTCCTTTCAAAGTAATAGATATGAGACTTTTCTTGGATGACATGCCACCCCAGTGGTAGAGTAGGAAGATAATGATAATTTGCTAATGGTCATCTGCCGACAAAATATGCTCATCAGTCTTGCCCATATCAATTTAGCATTTAATACGTTGGAAATTGTCCTGAAATCTGAATTTAGCTTTTAATACCTTTAGTTTATAGGCAACCCCACCTAGACAATGTTCTCTCAGCAGAATCATTTTGGAGAACTAGTGAATTGAAACTGCCTAATTAATGCACAAGCCTTAAACAAATACTACTCTGCTTACTGAATAGGCCTCATGAATTCTCTAACATTTTGCTTCACTATTTATCCTTGGGGTTAGAAAAGTGTGGTTAAGGCCCTAGTAAAAGTAATAATATCTGTTAAAAGTTGTTTTCCATTATTGAAATCATTGTACCCTTCCTGCAGCAACACCACTAGATTTCTAGCTTTTGCCACCATAGTTAAAGGTCATATTAGTGTCATAAGAAATTTTGTTGCGAAATAGTTACATTCAAATGCTCTGGTGTCTGGTTCAGCTTTGGAGTTTCTTGTAAGAAATTGTTAGTTATTACTTATGTGCTTATTTTTGTTTGTTTCTAGCAGCAATCAAATTTTAACCTTTTTTTTATTCTCCCAAGGACTCTAAGCTGGACATTACTATAGGTCCATACGAGACTTATGAAGATGCAGTTTTTGGATACAAGGTAAATGATCAACTTCATTCCTTTGCACCCTTCTTTAGCTCTTATCCATAACAAATTGAGTTGCTCCTAGAATTTCATTGTTGAACAAGAGTTACTGATAAAGCTAGGTTTTGCTTTCTGTTTGCTTGATAATTTTGAGTCGACTTGCTTTGTGTTTATATTATTCGTGCGGAGTTTAGATGTTAACACCGAAATGGTTCTTACATGTTGCCTTCCAAACAAGCTGAGTAAGTTTTGAATGAGAAATTATGAATACTTGATACAAGATAGTGTGAAAGGTAAATGGAATAATGGATTAGGCAGATTGGGGTTTTGGGTTGTGAGAGATCTCTTCACAGTTTGTATTCTTTGGATTCTGATTATTATCCTCTTCTCTGCCTCTTGCCCATGGTTTTCCCCGATTTAGGTTTCCACGTAAATCTTGTATTCTTGTGATTTAGTATTCTTCGTTGATTTCTGTCTTTGCCATAGTTTGTTCTAACAATGTACTATAGTGTAGTGACTTTTATCAACAATGAAATTGAGGCAAAATAATATATCTTTTATATATAAAAAAGAAAAGAAAAGAATGTATATTTTTTTAACCTACTAATGAAAAAAAAGTTGGAAAATGAAATAAAAGGCTACAGCAGTATCTAAAATCCAGAGCTACTTCTTTAAACCATTATACAGACAAGAATATTCAGAGATGAGATTAGCAGTAAGGAATGTCCGAATAAATCTTTATGTTCCCTAACCTTACATTCAAAGTATTAGACCGATGCTTCCATTTTATTCTAGCCAAACAACAGTAATACACAAATTTAGATAAAGTATGTCTCGAGTCAGGTGCAAATCCTCAATCAGGCCATATTGTGATTATATTATATTAAAATGCCTTTGCATGTCATCCTGAACATTATTGTAATTCTGTTGCATGCACTGGGGTGAAGTGGGAGGTCTTTCTTTTTCTTTACTGTTCTTGTAAATTGCAAACTTTTTCCAAAAACAACTTTACAAGTGAACTTGAATGTCAGTGAGATCAACGATATAGAAGATTTTGCACATACGAATGGAAAGACTTAATAACTGTAAACTCAGATTCTGAACTTTTACTTTAGAAGTTGATTATACTTGGACTACAAAAAACACAATAAGAAAATAGGGTTCTTTTATTACTTAAAAAAGGAAAGGTAAACTATGTATGGTAATCTTTTGAAACAGCATTTAAACTGTTGAATTCTTGTTGCCGATTAATCTTGTTCTTTGGTGGTATATGGAGCTTATCATGCAATTTTGGTCCTTAGGCGACATTCGAGGCATTCATTGGAGTTCGTGATGACAAAGCAACTGCTCAAGTTAAGCTGTTTGGCGACCATTTGCAGGTGCTTTTTGTAAAATCACCCCATTTGAATAATTAAATTCCCCCCCTTTCTATTCTTTTTCATTTTTGAAATACTTTTTCGTTCTAATAAATATTTTTTTGGCATAGGTTTTGGAGAAAAATCTTCCACTGGACAATATGTACAAATCAGAAGATGTGATTGCTGCTCCTATTCGTGTCGTTCAGCTTCTATATAATGCTGGGGTGAGTCCTTGAGAAGTGTATGAAAACTCTAGTTTATTTTATTTTCTTGTTCTGACGTACAATATTTCACCAACAATCAAGATTGACAATTTGGTTTCTGTTCTTTAGAGGCAGCTTTGAAGAAGCTTTTGCGTTTATAAGCACAACAGAATTCTGTTTCTTTTTCTTTCATGAAGGGTCACAAAAGAAAGAGTATAAAGAAATTAAAAAGACACCCGTTGACCAAACTTATTACAAATAAAATAAAAAAATAATAAAAGAACAAAGAAATAAAAAAAATAAAGAACAAGAAAAATATCGTTTCTCCTTGGATAATTTAAATATCTTTTTGTAGAAATTGCTATTATTGTTGCATATCTTGAGTCATATTACTATGTTATTATATCTTTTGAGTGAAATTTTTATTTTTACTTTTATTAGAAAGTAGTATTTACAGAAAAATACAAGGTGTCCTCGATGAAGAAAAAAAATTAGAGAATGACAAGCCCTCAAACGAGGGCAGCCAGTGTGTCCAAGAAGAAGCTAGTTATGCTTATGGCATGCCCTCTCCCACAGAAGATCAAACTGCAACTATTTCCCTAAAAACTCCTAGGTTAGTGTTCAGACTGTAAGTCTAATATGATTTTAAAGCAGCCATGGCATCACAATACTATGACCTCATTAGACCCTCCAAAACCGCGAATCTGATAAAGGTTGTGAGCAATGAAGAATAATCTGTGAGTGGGTCTCCTTGCTGTAATACTGCAAAACACCATCAAGAAACAAATATTTTGCAACCTATGCCAGTGATGCATATCACTCATCTTGAGCTTCCACGAAGGCACACAAAAGCCCTTATTTTAGTGGAACCTTTGCCTTCCAAATAAAAGATGCCAACATAAAGACGTGGCCAAGAACCATTGCGGGAAGAAAAATAGGACTTCCAACAGAAAATTCCAAAAGGATCAAGAGGCTAAACTAGACTGTCATGGAAGGAAAAGGAGCAAGATGAGACCATGGTAAGAAGTGAAGCTAAATCCTACACATCTCTATTTTTCAAATGACAAAAAGAATGAACATCCCATCAAAAGGTATAGCAACAAGATCAGAAACCTTGTTCTTGACAATAGCTGTATTTGTTTCCTAAAGTTGAAGCTTCTTTTAATTACTTCACTAACACAAAACCCCCCAACCTCCACTGACATTCCTCTGGCCACCGGAAAACTGTTCGTTCAAAAAAGACTAAGAAAGCACATATTCTCAAATTTAGAAGTTGTTGAACCCTACTTCACCCAGTAGAGTCTATTACGATTGGAAAGTGGTCCAAAAACAACCAAGGTAGAATAATAAAGGAAAATAAACACCAATTATAAATGGAAAATTGGAGAAGAATATGTTGAACACTATTTAATATAACTCATGTGGTTCAACCCTGCAATGCTTATCAAGTGAATGCAAAGGTACTCCACTAAATACTTGTTATGGCAATTCGTTTTACTTTGTTACATGACAACTTAAGTTAAATAAATTTTCTTTTATGTTTATGGTACACTTTCTTGTCAGAACTTTCTGTCTTCCAATTTCGTAACTAAATGTTACTGGACATATGTGAATTCAAAATGAGATGTGAATTAAAAATTTCTGGCAGGATGTGAAGGGCCCTCAAACTGTGGCATTTAATCTTCCAAATGATGAGCGTATAGTAAAAGATCGGGGAACATCAATGGTCATGCTTAAGAATGTTTCTGAAGCAAAGTAATAATACTTTCCTGTGAAGATTCTGTCATGATGAAAGTATTTCTCTTGTTGGCTATGAAAATTTTAATACCGAGTTTGGATATGTTTTGATATGCCAAACCTACTTTTTATAACCAGGTTCAAGCTAATTCTTTGGCCTATAGCTGTTGTATGTATTACAAAGGAGCAACAGGATTACGTGGACTTCGACTCTTTCTTCACTCACACAATTTGCCATGAATGTTGCCATGGTATTGGACCACATAGCATAACCCTTCCGAGTGGTCAGAAATCTACAGTGAGATTGGTTAGTTGGATTAGATGTTAAATTTGATGCTCTTTCTCTGTTACTATTTACTTGCTCTTTTTTTAACTTAGTTTTTATTTATTTATATAAAATTTGAACTTGTTTTTCTTCCTCTCAGGGAAAGATCTTTATCATTGAAATATGTTTTCACGTTATGCCTATGAATATCATCAACACTATTTCTTATATATTGTCTAATACGTTGACGAAGGTCAAAATGCATGTCAGCATATATATATATACACACACACACACACACACATGTAAAGGGGCGGATCTATTCAGGGGCAGCATAGGCAGCTGCCCCTGCTGGATTTTTTTCATGATTTTGATGCCTCTCCCTCTCTGTGTGTGGAACCCCACCATTCTTAAATTCATTTCGTATGGTTTCTGCTAACTGGACAAGAATCTCATATTTATATCAATTGTTTATTTAATCCCCGGGCATGTGCCTTGTTTCTTTTTGATTGATCAAACTGACTCTAGTACAACTTTTGGACCTAGGTAAAGTTATTTCTATTAAATTAGTCTCTAATGAAATAGGGGTAACATGAACTAATAATACCACTAAAATCTTAAGATGCCATCTCATCATCAAATGAAATGAAATGTTACCCCTCCTCTAAACTTTTATTAATAAGAAATTCTCTCTTTTCATTTTGGTTTCTGTGGGCCCAAGTGCATATTAGGGTTCACATGACCTAATTGAATTAAATGTACAAATTAGGGTTTACAAAAAACCTAATTAAATGTACAAATTAGGGTTTATGTGACCTAATTAAATGTACTAGACCCGGGGAAGTCTCCACGTGTTCCAAGGCAGAAGACTCGTGGATGCGACCCATTTTGGGAATTGATTGAGGGATTGGATTGGCGGCTAGAAGAACAGGGCAATTTGGGCATTACTTTGATGATTAAAGGGCATTTCTGAAATTTCTCCTTTAAAAATATAATTAAAGGGTATTTCGGGAATTTCCCTTAAAACATGTGCCTGGCATGTGACTATTTCCCAGGAAAACTCTATAAATAGCCCCTCTATTCTGAGAAAAGGGGATCGCTCTCAGGACATTACACTTAGACTCTTGGAAGCTCTAAACACTAGAAACTCTCTCACAACTCGAAGACTCTAGAAGGCTCTTGGAATCCCTGCTACCCTAACCCGGTTTCCGGATTCTAGGAGTTCTGCCACGTGTCATTGGAGTAATTGCCCACCTGTTCTTCTCCCCTCTTCAATCAATCAATCAGTTCTGTACTCTTCGTGGATTTCTCTCCTCTCCAGCCAATACGAAACCCTAACCCTAGCAAGGTGTAATTTCCTTACCTACAGTTTCACATCTTAATCCAGCTATCACTATATATATATATATATAAAATTGTGATAACGTATGATTTTGATATTATTTTAATAATTATTAGTATATATAGAAAGTAAATTTGGTTTGAGGCTTGAGCATTTGGGAAATCATTCAAATTGAACTATAACAAGTAACCGAAGAAAGTTTCTAAATTGTATCTAAATATTTTTTATTTTGAAATTCGTTTTTTAGTTTGGATTATGAATATTTATTGTAATTTGTAAACATTATTATGATTAGTTCAAGTTTTCTTTATTTAACTTCAACAAAAAAATTAGTTATAATCTGCCCCTGCTGAGAAAAATTCCTGGATCCGCCCCTGTATATATATATATATATATTGGTGTTTATATATATAAGTATATTTGTGTGTGTGTGTATAAATATATATATGTATATATCTATATATATGTGTGTGTGTGTGTGTATTTATTCATATATGCACCTAGAGCTTCTTTCCAACAAAAGATAACCCATGCTCCTTAAAAGGCATGGTCTCTTGCACATACAAGCACAAAAACTTCACTATTAATTTCAGAGTCAAGAATTTAGACAAGATTCAAACTTGTTTTTGATGTTCCTTCTTTAAATATTAAAATTTTCATTTCAGACACGTGTTCAACACTTTCATCAACTGTTATAGAGTGTGATCAGTAAGTCTTCATGATGTTAAAAAATGTCCAGTTTCTAATTTTATAAAAGCAGTACAATGTTCTGTTTCTGTATAGAAACAGCTATTGGTATATTGTTGTAGCTTACCCATGGCATGTAAGAGGCAAAGGAATTCATATCAGCATGTCAAAGACCCCAACCTCTCTTTTTAATTCTAATCCCTCTTTTAACTCTAATCCATACATCATATTAGATAATGTGAGCTGGCCGCGTAATAGTCCACTTCAAATTGAAAGCTGTGAACCTGGTCAAAGATTGGGTTCTCATGTTTAACGGGAAATTGGCTGATTGAAAGTCTCATTTCTATGTTTTCCCAATATTTGGCTTTGATAAAGTGTTAAGAAGAAAGTGGCCTAGTGATATTAATGTTTCATCGGGTCCTATTCTTAATTGGCTTGTATCACTAAAATAAAAATAAAATATAAGTGAAAGAAAGGTCTCTTAAGAATCATATCTTGGTGGATTGAATCAGTTTAGTTCATATCAAACTTTTTCTATTTCATGTCCAATTCCATACTTGGGGCCAAAACTTACCTATTAATTTGGAAAAAAAAAAAAGCCTTTTGCTTTCCATGGCCTTAAAGTCTTTAAGATGCCAATTTTCCACCTCCCTCAGTGTCAACAGGTAGGAATTTTTATTTAGGTAGTTCTACTTATGTTTATCTTCTGAAGTTCTGTCTAATCCGGCTGCAACAAAGTCTTACTTCCATTACAAAAACATACCCATGACGATATTTCTATCAATTAGGCATGCTTTTTTAGATGCTCTAAGCATGTTTTCAATGTTGAGATTTAATGTAAGAATATAATTTCTTGGTGAATTTTTGCTAGGTAAATGGAAATCTATGAAACCAATTTGGTCTGATCTAAATCTCAATCATTTCACAATATCTGATTATTTTTTTTTAATTTTAAATTTACTATTTATTTTGGTCGCCTTCACAAAGCACTAATATTTTTTTTTATTATTTTTTTTTCAATTATCTTCTTGGAAGAGGAACACCCATTTTCAATATTGTGCAGTGCAAATTTTATGCCTTAATAAAGGGCCACACGCGTCACTTACAGTGATATCATTGCCGTTTTTTCTTCTATTTGACACAGGAGCTGCAAGAACTCCACTCAGCTCTCGAAGAAGCTAAAGCTGATATTGTTGGTCTTTGGGCCTTAAAATTTCTAATCGACAAGGTCAGCAACTTTTTCATTTTTTTAAAGATTTCTGCTTATGACACATATTGCGTCTGGCACGCTCCTCAATTTGTGCCTTAGCTAATGCAAATACTTATAAATAATGTTTCATCAGTGTTATGATGCTCTTCAGGTGCCATATACTGATTTCTATCTTTATGTCAAAGTGATTGTATCCTGACTGAAAGATGAGTAAACTAGATATAATTTTCTTTTAATTGTTTTGCATCCAAAAGAACTGAAAAGAGAGAGAAAGGGTGTTAAGCTTTATGTTTGGCAGTATAGCTTGCTGGAACACAAGAAAATTCACTTGTTGTGATAGACCATCTCTAATTTATATAAAATTGCTTTCAAGTGTTAACTAAATAGGTTTATTTACTTCCACTATTTTTATCGACTTGCTGAATCACCAAATTAGTGCATGTGAATAACAAGTGTTGATGTGGGTGGGTAGGAGGGTGGAAGAAGAAACTAGAATACAACATATTCAGGAAGAAAATAAATTATATAAGGATTATCTGTAAAACTATTATTTTATATCATCCAGTAGCAACATGCCACGTAGCTAATTTAGGAGAAAATCAAGGGATTTGAAATCTAGTATGATTACTTAAAAAGTTTTACCATGGCAAATGATAATTACACAATCTGTTAATATAATTCAAATCCTTGATTTTCTCCTAAATTACCTATGTGACATGTTGCTATTGGATAGTGTAAAATAATATTGTAGATAGTCCTTATATTATATAATTTATTCTCATTCAATAAATGAGTGGGGAAACAAATTGAAGTTTTCCTCAATTAAAATCACATAATATACGAGTATAAAAGTATGTGAACATCTGGATTCCTCTTCACCTTCTTCTATACATATTCATCTCCTTGAAACTATTAGTTACTACAACGTTCAAAAGAAACATAAAACAGAGGAGGAACAATAATATAAAATCAATTTAAAAAGCTTACTAGATACTACTTCCTTGGCATATATGTACAAGTTAGGGATAATTCGAGCTTGCTGTCATCTAAATGATTACATGCCAACAATAAGTAGTAAAATAGCATTAGAATCCACCAAGCTATTTATTAATCCATATTTCAACCACATCTTTAACAGGGTCGCCACAAAACATCGACTCCATGGCTAAGAAAAGATTATAAAAAGTAGATAAAGTTTCAAGAAAATTAGACATTTTACATATGTTTGGCTGTCTAGATTAAAATTATTGGTTATAGATGTATGCTATTCTTGTAAGTAGGTAGGTAGTATTATAATTATATATGCATATGTATATATGTGTAGACGTATATTTGATCTAGAGTATACGTGGTATTGTCCCAAGCATGGATGTAGCTCTATGATGTCGGTGGTCTTGGGGATAATAACTAAGGAACATGTGAAGTCGAGAGGTATACTCCATAACCATATCAAGTACAAATAAAAGCTGAGCCTTTTATAGACTTAGGTGGTGTTTGATTACCTCTTTTTGCCTCTGAAAAGCTTTGCATCTTTTTCGCTTAGAGTCGAAAGTTTATTTGGTAAATAATTGATCACGTCTGTAAGCCTCTGTTTTGGGAAGACATAAATCATGTCTATATCGAAGAAAGGAGCATATAAGTTTCTTATTACACGAGTACGCTCACATATTTAAAAAATTACTTATTTGTCCCTGATTTCTTCTCCAATTTTATTCTTCTCCGTATCGAAGAAAGCTCTGACCAGATTGAGACCATGACCTGTTTCCGCTCCGGCCAGATTGAGACCATGCCCCTTCTTCAGTTCGGCCAGATTAAGACCGTCCCCCTTCTCCATTTCGATTAACAAAACAAGAGAGCTAATTACCGTGAAACGAAATTCTCAATAGTGGGTTGTGTTTTCTGTCCTTAAAAGTTGTGTTTTAATACATGTTAAAGTTTTTATAAAGTTAATTTGTTAGAGTATATATCTTATCCTATATTGAATTTAGGCATATATAATGACTGGGCCCATTCATAAAAATCTAACATGGTATTAGAGCAGGCTATCCTTGGGCATATTTAAACACTTCTTAACACTCTTCTTATCTTTCATTCTTACCTCACTTGTAGTCCACTTTTTAAGAGTCAAAAAGTTACCCACTTATTAATTAGTAGTCACTTCTCAATTGAGCCCTTCTCAATTGAGCCAAAAAGTTGCCCGTGGTTTACTAGCTATTTAAGGCCATATATAGTTGCCATTTTCTTTGGGCTTGTCTTGTGTGGGCTTCTATATTCAATCATGTACACGTGCAACCTGCAATACACCGGGTTCCACTTGAGGGGGTGTTAGAGTATATATCTTGTCCCATATCGAATCCCTTGTGAAAATATGTTTAGTATATAATGACTTGGGCCAACTTTCTCATTGCTAATTGGTTTTGAGTTAGAGAGCTTGATATCTTTATATACTAGACTTTGGGCTCATTCATAAAAATCTAACATAATTCCAAATATAAATCTTCACAATTAAAATCTTTAATTATATAATTAGAATTTTTGAGTAAAATTGATAATTTGATAGTGTATTCTAATTTTTCTCAAATATGTTTGAATTATTCAAAACAGTATACAAGGTTAAACCGGTAAAATATTGTTATGTCGATGTTTTACAAAGTTCAATTATCAAACAACTTTTTTCATTCTGTCTCTATTTCAAATAGACACTCTATTTTACACAGACCTCTAAATTATACAGATCTTAACTGTATAGTTTTAATCAAACACCACCTTAGACTCATGCTATACAAGGAAAGTAAATCAGTGATGATCAATAATTAGCACATATTAGTCCACACATTACTCCTATAATCATGCTCTTAGAATCGTCTAGAATCCCTAACACTCCCTTCCAAGCTGGAGCATGGATATCAATCATGCATAGCTTGTTACAAATATAGGAGATTCGAGCTGACCCTAAAGCTTTATTAAACACGCTAGCAAGCTGATCCCCGGTCTTCACATGACTTGTGGATATAATCCATTCTATTATCAATCTTTTCACGAACATAATGACAATCAACTTCTATGTGTTTGGTTATCTCATGAAATACTAGATTAGATGCAATGTAAAGAGATGCTTGATTATCACATTTGCATAGGTACTAGCTTGTCAAACCCCAACTCACTCAACAAGTGTTTCATCCATATTAGTTCACATGTTACATGAGTCATTGCTCTTTACTCTGACTCAAAACTTGATCTAGGCACAGCAGTCTGCTTCGTACTTTTCCATGACCTTACCTCCAATAAACGCCCAATACCCTATAGTAGACCTCTTATTTGTTGGAGATCCAGCCCAGTTGGCATCAGAGAATCTTTCAATTCTCACATACCATGATCATGAATGACCAATCCATGCCTTGGTGCTCCCTTAAGATACTTCAATATCCTCACAATTGCATCCCAATGTGAGGACTCAAGAGAGGATAAGAGTTGGCTAATGGCACAAACATGAAACACAATATCGAGACAAGTGATTGTTAGATTTTTAAGTTTTCTCACAAGGTTGCGATACTTCTCTAGATTTTCCAAAAGATCTCCCACTGTTGTTGTTAACTTTTGACTTGAATCCATGGGCATGTCAACTGGCCTTGATCCAAGAAGATCTGTTTCCTCTAGCAAGTCTAAGACATACTTCCTCTGAGATAGAAAAATACCTTTACTAGATTGAGTCAACTCAATACCAAAAAAATATTTCAACTTTCCCAAATCTGTGGTTTCAAATTTTTGCATCAAAAATGATTTTACATTCATTATTCCCTGCATATCCTCGCCCATAATAACAATATCATACACAACTAACAAAATTCTTCCAGCACTACTCTCACGTTGAAACATAGAGTGATCTGTCCAAGTTCTTTATCTTGATCAGAGTTACCAAATACTCTCATAGACTTAGTAAACCGCATATTGGTACTTACGTCCCCAAATAGGATACTCTTACGTACCAATACTCTAAATTTAGCGTACCAAAAAATTTCTTTGTTGTTTAACTATAATTGCACAAATATCAATATTATAACTTAGTATTGGACGCTCAAACATTACACTTGCACTAAAATATTTATAAAACAATCAACTTGTTGATTCAGCTAAAAATCTTCATAAAACTTAGGTTTATTACATTTAGATTCTTAGAGAATTTCTAACTATAAGAACTTATATAAAGATACCCTAGCGTATCACATTTTAGCTATGTAGCGTACCGTGTACCCGTATTCGTACCACGTACCGCGTACCGAAACGTACCACGTTTCAGGTAACACTAATCTTGATTTCATAAAGTGGAACTAGCTCTTCTCTAATACTGTTATCGGATCCACAGTTCCCCTCACTGGACCCTTTGATTTGGGCTACCTTCAGCATATTTTAGAAGCTTAAAAACTTACAACATCGTCAAAGAGTAGTTTTGAATTAACACCAATTAAAATGTAAACAGAATGCTAATGGTACAAACACTCGTGACAATCATCTCACCACCGATAGTCACCGTTTGAGCATCTCTGTTTTTCATTGTCAACACAGCTGGGTCTATTGATGCCACCTTATTATACATATGCTTCATAACCTTGTCATCAATTTCCATATTTTATATCCCATCCCCTTCTCTCTGATCTCATACTGGTATTTGAATACGCACCCTTAAAGTACATACTTTGTTGGTGGTGATGTTTTTCGGAACTTTTCGGCACTATTTACTAATTACTGTAACAATAATATGCATCTGTGTTTCAACTTAGTTTGTGAGTGCGTGGGTGAGAGGTGTCTGGGGCATGTGCATGGACATTGTTGTGTGAGTGGAGTGGCTTGTGTGTGTGTGGGGGGGGGGGGAAGGGGGGTGGGTGTGTTGAGGGAGGGGCTTGTGTTTGTACGTGTGCACATAAGAATAGATTTTCATTGGACTGGAGGAATGAGGTCTCCGCCTTTCTGTGCTGGCATTACATACAACTGATGTTTGGATTGTTAGAAATGATTGTTGAGTTTATGATTGGGAGATATTAACTTTTTAGAATATATATATATATATTCCATGTGGCACAAATGAAAAGTCCCACCAAGGGAAATTGGGGTGATCCTACAATGGAGGAGCAAGTCCTGTAAACTAAAGCTTTGAGGTTGAAGGATGTCAGTTCTGTTTCCACTAAAATACTTATTTTAATAGATTATATTTTATTCTCATTTGGAAAAGACAAGAAACAAACCTATTCTCCCTTGAGATTAACTTGATGTTGTTTATCACTAACCCTAGTGTAATTAAATGTTACCTCTTTCTTGTGGTGGCCAGGATTTGCTTCCGGATAGTCTGATCAAGTCTATGTATGTTTCTTTCCTTGCGGGATGCTTCAGATCTGTACGTTTTGGGTTACAGGAAGCTCATGGGTAACCCATCTGATCATCCTTTTCTTATTTTATTATATGGCGTTTATCTATCTAAGGCTGGGTTTTCCTAAATATCTTCAGTAAAGGACAAGCATTGCAGTTTAACTGGTTATTTGAAAAGGGTGCCTTTGTTTTAAATCCTGATGAAACATTCTCTGTTGACTTTGATAAGGTATTCATTTGCCAAATTTCCTGTCCTTTAGATTATCTTATTTAGGTCGAAATAATAAGCATGTAACTTTATTCTTATTGGCAGGTTGAGGGTGCAGTTGAGAGCTTGAGTAGGACAATACTTACAATACAGGCTAGGGGTGACAAAGATGCTGCAAATGAGCTTCTCCAGAAATATTGTGAAATGACAAAACCGTTGAAAGTTGCTCTGGAAAAACTGGAAATGGTTCAGGTTTGAACTACAACATTAACTAGTTGCAATAGCATAATTTTACATATAATTTGTAATTTGGATGTAGTCTGTAAACTGAGTGTGTGGATGGGTTGCCGGAGTTGTATCATGGCGTCAGTCAGTAGATTCAGGAAGAGAGATCTCCAAAGGGACTTGGAGATGAGGTAGAGAGCCAATGAAACCTATGGAGAGAGAGATTGGAGAAGATGAGGCAGACCTTATTGTGACCTCTAATGGTGGATGCACAGGTTTATAGGGTTTTGCAAAAAAGAGATGGGTTGTTATGAAAGAATGAGGATAGAAGAGATCTGATGAAATGTATTGTCATATTTATGATGTGAGAGAATAATTGACAGCTATATGATAGCTTGGGTATGTGACTGGGCATGAGAAGAATCCCCTAGAAACCATGATGTGTTCCATTATCCTTGGATGATAACAACTACCTCTTTGTTATTTAAGAACTAAGAAGGTATACAGTTACCTGACTTGTCTCTGAGATCATTTGAACATCTCTATCTGACATAGGAGGGGTCTTGATATAATTCTGTAGAAGTCATATCCAAGTGTGGTCCCTCGACTCTAGCCACTATGCCAAATCCGAGAAGGTCCCAAAGCGAGGCACTTCGTGGCACTTTTTTGGTGTCTACCTTTGGACAAAGTTTACCGCATAAGCAAAAGCGTCAGGCTACTCTAGCCTGAGTCTGCTATTGGGGCAAAGGTTAGCATTGGGCCACTTTGCTACTAGGGTAAAGGTTTATGCTTTGAGCCTGTTTGCAAATGGGTTAAGGGTTTATGCTTTGAATTAAGCTTCTTTACTACGGAATAAGGTTTATGCTTATGGAGTTTGCTCCTTGTTGGGGCAATAACTCAAAACCTTGGGTTCTATTTTGCGCAAGAGTATGATCCTCATGGCACACTGATGTGCCCATTGCGACTAAGCAAGATAGCATAGCCCAATATATGTAAGGACAATTTTTTATGTTTACTACATGTCTTCGTACTTGTACTTTGAATTGTGCTTCAACAAAGAACTCATATGAAGTAGGCATTTGATCCATTTTACAATATGGTGTGTTATGCGTATCTCGAAGTCTAATTCGGGATTCCATATTTGACCTGACCCGAATTATTTTGTGGAACTACCCAAAAGAAAAGAAGTGGTTTACTGGTGGATTAATTATGTTATTTGGGCCCATTTTGTTTTTAGCCCGACTATATAATATATTATATATATTCACATATGCTATTGTAGCTAGAGTTTCAGTATTCTCTTCTTTCCTAGTTTTTAGCCGCTTTTAGAGAGAAACAATTTGAGTTTTTGGGGTGTGAGAGTTCTCTTTATCGATTGTATTCTTCACGTTTGATATAGAGATATCTTCTGCTTTGCACCCATACATTTCCTGATTTGGTTTTCCACGTAAATCTTGTGTCTTTAATTTATTTTGTTGATTTATGTGTTTGCCATACTTTGTTGTAACATGGTGATTAGTGGTCTTTTTAGATTTCAGGTCTATTATTAGTCAAAATTTATTGTTAAATGACGATGTATAACTGCCTTCCCTTTTCAACGTTTAGCTTCAATTTTTTAATTTTTTAATTTTTTTTTTGTATCTAATGTTTAGTTCAAGCACTCATAATCAGGAACTAAAGTGCACTGATAAGCTTTCACGTTTATACCTCCATAAAGCATCCACTTTATGATGTACATGATCATGATCCCTAGATTTCAAGATACCTTTTTTCATGGAAATGGAAGAGTGTGAAACTACAGCTTCATCTGAAACATTACTTACCGCTGAAGGTAAAAATTTAACTAAAGTCGGTCTAAATGGAAATTAGTGCACTTCCATCCCCAGCCCTGCCTGCACGGTCTGCGGCTTTGTTCTTATAAACTTAGCTCTTTGCTTTGCTTCATAACTTTCCCTTAACAAATTTTGAAACATGGGATTAAGTTAATTTTTTTTCTTCCAGTCTAATATTTCATTTTCTCTGTGTGATTAGGCTCACTAATTACCTCCCCATGTTTTCAAATTTTAAGTTAATGGATTTCAGCTAGGTGGTGTGTCTTTCTGCATATACCTGATGTATATTTAGTAGCATCTTCTTGTTAAATAACATAGTGGTGACCCATTTTTATTGGAATAGTTGGGCTAAACTAAGGAGATATTTCAAAATTATACCGGATTGATTGTGTACTTCATATGTCAGAACTGGTGGATATTTTTTTTAAGAAAGAGGGACTGGTTTCTTTTGTTACTCATTGAGGCTTCTGATTTTCCATTCAATGTCTACATTATGAGAAGGGGAGGAAATTGGGAAATAATTGTTCTTTTCCTGGGTTTCTGGGTAAAAGAAAAAAGAAAAAAAGAAGGGAGAAATAAGAATGGGTTTAGTATTTCCGTGTTGCATTTACGTGATGTTGCTGTCAGTGACAAAATATATGATGTTTTTCATACATACTCTCTTTCCGCTCCTTTTCTGGAGGTCAACTTTGTTCATATAATTAATAAGTTTATTCTGTTTGGCCGTCTTTTATTTGGTTCTCTATTCTGTTTGACCATCTCTAATTGACGTTGTTTTCTTTATTTATATCTATTTTTCTTTGGTTGAGTTGATAACTTCATTCAGTAGATCAAGATTTTCTAGTATTGATTGTTTTAGCTAATTCATCAAAATTTATGTACCTGACATGCTCTTGATCTTTTACAGATGGTAATTCTGTTGTTTTCTGTATTATTGGATTACTTTGTAGTCAGAACATGAGATTAGTTGATAAGAACTTGAGTTTCAAACATGAATTCTTCTCTTAATATTCCAAAAACGTTTTACGGCACTGGATGGGTAAACTTAAAAACCTTAATGGCATTCTTCTATATTACCTGTTGAAATTTTTGACTTTTGTTACTTTTTATCTCCTTTTAGAGAGTGAAATTTGTTCGTTTTTATCTGTCGTTTGTAAATTTTAAAAAAACATTAAAAACTTTGTTTTCATATTATCCACATTAAATACTTGTTTCTTTATCATCTTTCTAAGAAATTTTAGAAGAGTTGTTGGAAATAATAATGGAGAAGATTTTTCTTCACTTTATTCCAATATTCCTCCACCTTTTCCCTATATTCTTCCTTATGTTTTATTCCATGTTTCCCACTCCATGTTTTCTTCCTTGTATTAGCTGGCATGTTTCCTTATATTAAGGAACATGTTTTGTCTTAATTATTTCTTCCAAGTGTATAAGTAGGTAACCTTGTAAGCTTTCTAAGAAATCAAAATATATGAAATGTAAGTTGAGAGTCTTCATTTTAACATGGTATCAGAGCTGATCTTTTTTTCCGGCGAACTTTTCCGGCGAGTTTTCCGGCGACAGTCAACAGTGCAACTTTCTGAAGCTTACCCGCAGTTCCTAAAAAAAAAAAAAAAAAAAAAAAATGGGTGAAAAATCAGAAACTTCAGAAGCTACTCCAGTGATGTTTTTTCAACAAGAAATCCCTTCTGCAATTGGGGTAAAACTCAATGGCATCAATTACCGTCTTTGGTCCAAAGTTCTTGAGATGCATATTGCTGCCCGTGAAAAATATGGCTACATCTCTGGAACGAAGAGTGCACCCAAGGATTCAGATCCTACGCATGAAAAGTGGAGGGCTGAAAATGCACTAGTAAAATCATGGCTCATCAATTCTATGGTCCCTGCCCTCATGATGAACTTTATTCATTGTGAGACTGCTAAAGATGTTTGGGATACTGTAAAGAAAACGTATCATGATGCTTCTGATGCTTCCCAGGTTTATGAGTTGATGAAGAAATCCTTCCAAATGCGTCAAGATGGCCGACCAGTGACCATCTATTTCACAGAACTCAACTCCACCTTTATGGAGCTTGACTTTCGTCATCCTAATGACATGGCAAATCCATTAGACTTTGCCAAATTGAAGAAGCGTATCTCTGAAGAACGCGTCTATACATTTCTTGCTGGACTGGATCATAATCTTGATCAAGTATGTGGACGTATACTGGTCACATCACCTCTTCCTGATATTGATGAAGCTTTTTCTATAGTTCGTAGAGAAGCACAACGCCAGGTCACCATGGCTGTCGAAACAACTTCAGAAGCTTCAGCCTTGGCAGTTAAAAGAGCTCACCATTGGCCAACGACTTCTTCAACATCGTTAGAGAAAAAGTGTTCTCATTGCGATCGTAAAGGTCATGAGAAAGAAACTTGTTGGAAGATTATAGGCTATCCAGAATGGTACAAGTTGAAACAGGCTGAACGCGAGGGAAAAAAATCCTCCCAGGCTAACTCAGCGTCTACTAAAACACCACAACCATCCCAAGTTTATTACAGTAAAGAATCGTCTCACGAAGATGACGATTGGTGCTGGTAAGGAGATGGAGGTCTTTACAAGTATTGTCCAAACTGCCGGAATTGCTATTCATAGACGGAGTACTGGTCACTACCGGAATTGCTATTCATAGACGGAGTACTGTTAACTGCCGAAATTGCTATTCACAAACGGAGTTTTGTCCAATTGCCGATCGTTTTCCAAGCTGAGAAATAGGAGATTTCTATTTATCAGCTTGAGGGGGAGTGTTGGAAATAATAATGGAGAAGATTTTTCTTCACTTTATTCCAATATTCCTCCACCTTTTCCCTATATTCTTCCTTATGTTTTATTCCATGTTTCCCACTCCATGTTTTCTTCCTTGTATTAGCTGGCATGTTTCCTTATATTAAGGAACATGTTTTGTCTTAATTATTTCTTCCAATTGTATAAGTAGGTAACCTTGTAAGCTTTCTAAGAAATCAAAATATATGAAATGTAAGTTCGAGTGTCTCTTTTTAACAAGAGTAATACTGAGGTTTTATATTTAATTTGATCAATCCGACAAATCATTAATTACATTTCTTAATCTTTGTGTTTTCTCTGATAAGGTTAATTAAAAAGGAACAACTTTTATAATTACTAGTCGTTGTTTTATATCTATTCCGATAATGTTTCTTCATGATGTCTTTCAGGTTCCTGTGGATATAGCTCCTGAATTCCCAACTGCTGACCAAATATTGCACAAAAGTCCTAGAAAATAGAATTGCCATGGCGGAAGGATGGAGGCTATGGAGCGACCAGCCCGGCAAGTCATTATTTTTTCAAATAATGACTTAAAACTTGAATTTGTTCGTAATTTCTCATTTACTGTATTAGAGAAAAAAGTTTTAATAACATAATGTCAAACCTTATTTGAATTGTGTATCATTTCTCAGTAAATTTATTAGAATGAATAGTTTGCCTTCCTGAAATCTGTTCAAAGAATTGAATATATATATATATATATATATATATATATATATATATATATATATAAACACACACAATCAGTCTCTGGTCCGGGAGTCCGCATTTTGTTAAAATGCGGACCTTTTTTTTTTTTTTTTTTTGCTTTTTTTTTAAAACAACTAAAAATAAATAAATAAATAATTATGGAACTAAAATTTTTACATAATACAATGTTTTGAGCGTGATTTGGATACATATAATAAAACATGTATGTACAGTTCCATAATTATTTATTTTTATTTTTTTAGTTTTAAAAAATAAAAGCAAAAAAAAAAAAAAAAAGGTCCGCATTTTAACAAAATGCGAACTCAACCGAACCTGATCCGTGCTGTAATATATATATATATATATATATATATATATATATATATATATATATATATATATATATATATATATATATATATATATATATACACACACACACACACAAAAGCGCATAATATATTCAAAAGAACACACAATAAATAGGGGATAATATGGCTATGATATTTAAGGGTGTGCATTGGTAAAAAATCATACTGAATCAGTCCGGTTCGGTACGACATCGGTTATCGATATTACCAAAAAATAGATACCGGTATATACTCGTTGTATACCTATTTGTTTTTGCAAGTTTTCAAAAAAAAAAAATCATGTCCACTAATCCGGTAAAGCCCAACCACAAAGATAGATTTATAAGCAGTAGCCCCCAGTAACACTAGCAGAGCAAACTAGTCCACTACTCTTATGTTACAGATGGCATTATAAAAAAAAAGACTATTCTTTTCTATTTAAGAAAAATGGAGTCCTTTAATTATTCTCTCCTTCAGAGACTAAAAAGTAAAAACTCTGTTATCTGCTGCCAAAAATAAAATTAAAACCCAATTTTACTAGAGGGGTGATTGTTATCTCAACATATGGATATGGGTAGATCTGGTGATGGAGTCTAAGCCGATGATGAGCACTGTGAAAATATTGAAGATGATTATGGTTTGTTGAAGATGATGAAATTGGGTATGACCAATATACATGCAAATTCAGATGCCTATGATGATACTTGAGATCTGATTCCAACTTTCGATTTAACTTACTAACATCAACACTATCTCAGTATATATGTATATATATATATACTTGATATAAATCTACACACACATACTAGATCGGTAATTTGGGTGGCTACTGTTCTCGGTCCCCGTAGGCCGGTATGTACCGAAAATATTTACTGGTACTGAATCGGTTGGAAAATTTACCGACCTAAGGGGTTTGGTATTGTCGGTTCATGAAATTACCGATTTTACCTATGGATTTGCACACCTCTAATATTGATAAAAATATTTTATTAATTTAATTTCATCAAAATCGTTGAATTTTTTTTTTTAGTTTAATCCTAAACATGATAATTTCACCTGCTTGAATACGTAATATGTGTTGAGTCTCTTGAAATTCCTAGAAGTCTTTTGGCATTCCTAAAGTCCTTTGATAATCTTATGTGTCTATTGGTTTCCTACCTAATAGTAGGAGTTTGTTTAGCTATATTTAGGAGTCTTTTGGGTTGTTTTATATTATGTATTAGTAATATGTGTTTGCCTATAAATAGGCTATTTGGTTAATCTAAATGATATGTGTGTTGTAGAAAAATACTCCACCATCCTACCATCCTTCCATCCTTTGTCTTCTATCATATTGTTTTCATTTCAATTGCAATATTTCATCAGTGACATCAGAGCTAGAAATAGGAGAGAAAAGAGTGAGTTCCGAAATAGTGTGAAAGTTCTTAAATAGACCACAATAGCAGCAGCTTTATTTTCTCACCTGTTTTTGTTTTTCTTACTTCTGTAGAAGTAGTGAAACAATGGCTTCAGATTCTAATTTTGTGCAAGCGGCGATCCCACGCTTTGATGGTCACTATGACCATTGGAGTATGTTAATGGAGAATTTTCTGCGGTCAAAAGAATATTGGCCAATTGTTGAATCTGGATTGGACAATCAGAAAAAGATGCAACAGATGTCCAAAAAACAGAGTTCGAAGGGAGAAAGCTAAAAGATTTGAAGGCAAAAAATTATCTTTTTCAGGCCATTGATCGTCCCATCTTGGAAACAATTCTTAGCAAAGACACTTCCAAGGATATTTGGGATTCCATGAAGAAGAAGTATCAAGGTACAGCAAGGGCTAAGAGGCAGCAGCTTCAAGCACTTCGTTCGGAGTTCGAAATGCTTCGAATGAAATCAGGAGAATCAGTTACAGACTATTTTTCAAGAACGATGGCAATCGTTAATCAAATGTGAATCCATGGCGACAAGACAGAGGATGTAACCATTATTGAGAAGATTCTTCGATCCTTGACACCAAATTTAATTTTGTTGTCTGTTCTATAAAAGAAGCTAATGATGTTGATAAACTTTCCATTGATGAGTTATAAAGTTCCTTATTGGTTCATGAGAAAAAAAGTAACCAGCAAGAGAAAGAAGAACAAGCATTGAAGGTCTCATCAAATAATAACTTTACACCTAGTGGAGCTCATAGAGGACGAGCTAGAGGCAATGATCAAGGTAGAGGAGGACGATTCAACAATAATCGTTGGAATCAACAAAATCATCAGCATTAAGAAAGTCAATTTCAAGGAAGAGGCAGAGGACGTGGCGGCTACCACTCAACAACTTATAGACCAAAGTCAACAGACAAGTCTAATGTTGAATGTTACAGATGTCATAGGTATGGTCATTATAAGTCAGAATGTGAAACTATTTTGAATAGATAAAGTGGAGAAAAAACTAATTTTGCAGAAAAAGAAGAAGTGTCTCTTTTGATGGCGTGTCACGTGAAGGAAGAAACTCAACAAAACATGTGGTATTTAGACACTGGCTGCAGCAATCACATGTGTGGAGATAAGGATACATTTTCTAACTTGAATGAATCTTTCCGCAGCTCTATTAAGCTCGGTGACAATTCCACGGTTTCAGTTATGGGAAAAGGAAAGGTAACAATTCAAACTAAAGGAAATACCACCCACACTATTGCTAATGTTCTTTTTGTGCCAGATCTAAAGACCAACTTGCTTAGTGTGGGTCAGTTGCAAGAAAAAGGATACGAGATTTCTATCAAAGATGGAGTATGTCAGATTCAAGATGCAAAGTTGGGCTTAATTGCTCAAGTTAACATGACAGCAAATCGTATGTTCCCGCTTTATCTCCACAACACCACTCATTCATGTTTCTCAACGAAAGTGAAGGATGAAGCATGGCTATGGCACTTCCGCTATGGGCATCTGAATTTTGGTGGATTAAAAACACTACAACAGAAGAACATGGTGACGTGTCTTCCTCAAATGACAGCTCCTTCTCAAGTTTGTGAACAGTGTGTTGTTAGCAAACAACACTGCAATCCGTTTCCACAAGGAAAATCTTGTAGAGCGAATAAGACATTGGAAATTGTTCATTCCGATATTTGCGGGCCAATAACACCACAATCTAATGGAGGTAAAAGATACATAATTACCTTCATTGATGATTATAGTCGTAAAACATGGGTTTATTTTTTGCAAGAAAAATCTGAAGCTTTTGGAGCCTTTAAAAACTATAAAGTGCTCGTTGAGAAAGAAGTTGGCAATCCCATCAAAGTTCTTCGTACTGATCGTGGTGGAGAGTATAACTCACATGAATTTGCAAATTTCTGTGAGGTTTATGGAATCAAGAGGCAACTTACAGCAGCTTACACACCCCAACAGAACGAAGTGTGCGAAAGGAAAAATCGTACTATTATGAATATGGTGCGAAGCCTTTTAAATATGAGTGGCATTCCAAAAACCTTCTGGCCTGAAGCTGTTAATTGGAGCATTTATATTTTGAACAGAAGTCCCACTTATGCTGTTCAAAATATGACACCGGAAGAAGCATGGAGCGGAAGGAAACCTGTTGTAGATCATTTTCGAATTTTTGGGTGTGTTGCCTATGCTCATATTCCGGATGTGAAGAGGAGGAAACTAGATGACAAGGGAGAAAAATGCATTTTTCTTGGTGTTAGTGATAAGTCCAAAGCTTATAAGCTATACAATCCTAGCACCATGAAAATAGTTATCAGCCGTGATGTGGTTTTTGATGAAAAAAGTACCTGGTCATGGAATGAAAATGGTGTTCAACAAAATATTCCAGCAGATTTTGATGATGATGAGAAAGGGCAGGAGCCTGTGGAAAATGAGCAAGAACAGGGACCCACTCAAAATGTTCCAGTAGCCGATCAAAGCCCACTTGCAGCTGAATCACAAAGGCCTCAACGTGTTCGAAGAAGACCAACATGGATGACTGATTATGAGGTAACTGGAGTTGACCAAGGTGATGATCCACTTACACATTTTGCTCTATTTTCAGATTGTGATCCTACCATTTTTGAAGTGGCTGTCAAAGAATCAAAATGGAGAAAGGCTATGGATGCAGAAATTACAGCCATAAAAAAAATGATACTTGGGAGCTTTGTGATCTTCCCAAAGGGCAGAAAACAATTGGTGTAAAGTAGGTTTACAAGACAAAGCTGAAGGAGAATGGAGAAGTTGACAAGCACAAGGCACGCTTGGTGGCTAAGGGCTACAAACAGGAGTTTGGTGTTGATTATAAAGAAGTCTTTGCTCCGGTTGCAAGACATGACACAATCAGATTGGTGATTGCATTGGCAGCTCAAAACTCATGGCCTATTTTTCAGTTGAACGTAAAATCAGCTTTCCTGCATGGAGATTTGAAAGAAGAAGTATTTATTGATCAACCTCCTGGTTATGTGAAAATTGGCAATGAGCATAAAGTGTATAAGTTAAAGAAAGCTCTGTATGGATTAAAACAAGCTCCACGGGCTTGGTATAATCGTATAGAAACTTATTTTTTGAAGGAAGGATTTCAAAAATGTCCTTATGAACATACACTTTTTATAAAGATTGAAGATGGAGGAAAAATGCTCATTGTTAGTTTATATGTAGATGATTTAATCTATACTGGAAATTCAACCATGTTTGAAAGTTTTAAGAAATCCATGATGGTAGAATTTGAGATGTCTGATCTTAGCTTGATGCATTACTTACTTGGGATTGAAGTGGTGCAGTCCTCTGATGGAATTTTTATTTCTCAAAAGAAGTATGTGCGAGAAATTTTGGACAGGTTTCAGATGAAGGATTGTAATCCTGTAAATACACCATCTGAGTTTGGTTTAAAGCTAAACAAATATATTGGAGGAAAGAAGGTTGACGACACTCTTTACAAACAGATAGTGGAGAGTTTAATGTATTTAACGGCAACAAGACCTGATATCATGCATGTTGTAAGTGTGATTAGCAGGTACATGGGGTGTCCTACAGAGATTCATCTCTTGGCTGCAAAAAGAATTTTTCGATACTTGCAAGGTACTAAGGAGTTTGGATTGTTTTACAAGAAGGGAGAAAAGTCAGATTTGTTTGGCTTTACGGATAGTGATTATGCAGGAGATTCAGATGATCTAAAAAGCACATCTGGGTATGTTTTCATGATGTGGACAAGTGTTGTTTCATGGTCATCGAAGAAGCAACCTATTGTTACATTATCAACCACTGAAGCTGAGTTTGTTGCTGCAACAACTTGTGCTTGTCGAGCTATTTGGCTAAAGAAAATTCTTAAAGAACTGCATTGGAAAGAGGATGGACCTACTCAGATTTATTGTGACAACAGTTCAGCAATAAAGCTTTCAAAAAATCCTGTTTTACATGGTCGAAACAAGCATATAGATGTGAAGTATCATTTTTTGAGGGATCTCACGAATGATGGAGTCATTAATCTTATTTACTACAGAAGTGAAGATCAGATTGCTGACATTTTAACAAAGCCTCTCAAAGTTCCTGCATTTCAGAAGCTCAGGAAGTTACTTGGTGTTTGCACTTCAAATGATTCAATTTGCATAAAGGATGGCGTTTCAAAGTTTGACTCTTATTAAACTGAATGTTATGTATGGAACATCAGTTTAAGGGAGGGATTGTTGAGTCTCTTGAAATTCCTAGAAGTCTTTTGGCATTCCTAGAGTCCTTTGATAATCCTATGTGTCTATTGATTTCCTACCTAATAGTAAGAGTTTGTTTAGCTATATTTAGGAGTCTTTTGGGTTGTTTTATATTATGTATTAGTAATATGTGTGTGCCTATAAATAGGTTATTTGGTTAATCTAAATGATATGTGTGTTGTAGAAAAATACTCCACCATCCTTCCATCATTTGTCTTCTATCATATTGTTTTCATTTCAATTGCAATATTTCATCAATATGTGTATTAAAGTTGTATGCCATCGTTCCGGGATTAGGATTCCTTGCATTACACATATTTTTTAATTTTTCTTGATATACATTTAGTGACAGAAATATTACTTTTAACAACGATAGTGGTGACACATTTATTTGCGATGAATTTTATAGTGTCACTAATTATCTGCAACAAATTTTATTATGTCAGTGTATTAAGAGAAATTTGAGGATCCGTTTTCAAAATATATGTGGCAGCAAAAGGAGCTATGGAAGTTCGACTGAAAACAATTGTTGACGAACGCGTTTTTTATTTCTTCCATTCACTTTCACTTGCTAGAGAGTGAAAAACCTCACACTTCAAAAAATCCTAGACAGAAAATCAAAGGGAGATAATTCAACAAGGTATACTGAAGAGCAATTGAGCCTGAGGCTCGGATAATATACATTAAATTTTGGCTTATCTAGTTAACATATGTATTTGATAATTAAAATATTATTAATTAATTAAATTCTAATAAGATTAAATTAAATTTAACTAATTTGATTTTTTGTTTTGTTTTGTTTTGTTTTTTTTCCTTTTTGTTTGAAACGGATGAGGACTTTATTCATATCACATTAGCACAAAACATCCACACAAAACATCAACAAGGTTTAAGAGTTTATAACCACACATCTAGGGGTGATTCTCTCTTTAGCATTAAAAGATAGGGCTAACGCTTTGAATTTGTCCGTACGTTCAACCACCGACTTGGATGTGGACCTGCACAGAAAGAACCATCAAAAAGTACTTGACGGCTTGGGTCGTCGGGGGAAACCTTCAGCGTGAGAGTATGAACAGATTTCAAGATGGGTTAACAGTGGAGGAGCTAGTATTTAGTAGGCTAAAAGTGCGTGTCTTTACCTCTATTGTTAACCTGTATTTATAGTTTAGCTACACTATCTCAATAGGGTTACAATTCCTAATTAGAATTGTATATAGAGATTTTATGGGAAAAGGTAAGTATCATAAAAAAGTTAGTATTGAATATGGTAATTGGATGGTACCTTAGTAGGCAAGATAGTGACCCAAACCTATTAGACTTAGGAGTTTGGTATGTGTGTTTAGGATATAATAGTCTGGAATCGGACCCAATTTAGACAACCCATTATATAAAATGTGCAATCCAACATTGCCCCTCACTCCTTTAGAGAATAGAATGAAGTGGAGGAGCAAAATAAATATGGGCTTCGGGAGCCGGAAGGGCTTAGCAAGACCGAAGGCAGAGTCCAAGTGGAAGGGAAATCCAATTTACTAGATTGATCACCCTTAGTTTAGAAGCGATGCTTAATCCTTTTAAGAGGAGGCGATCTACTCAAATATGGGTTGAAGGGTGTTCATTGAGTCCATGTGGACTTCCAAGAAATGAATCTTGACCAAGGATAGACCAGGCCTAATATTAATTCAAACGGGGGCTCAGTGATCTAAATTACTCAGACGTGTGAGAATACTAAAAGGCTCCAATGGCGTAGTGAGGAGAACTCTAGGACCACAAGCGCGTAAGAGTAAGAGATTGTGCTCCTTTACTACCTAATTGTTGGATCATAATCAATAAGGCCGCCAAGATTGGGTATAAATAGAGAAAGAATAGAAGCAATCACATTTTTCTGCGTTTTGTGAGATCAGAGCTTTTGGAGAGAGAAAATAGAGCCCTAGTTCCCTCTCAGTAGCAGATCCGGCATTGATCCATCCTCAAACCTTAACTCTCATCTTACTCTCAGTAAAAAATTTCTGTTCCTCTTAATTTCACTTTTCATTGTCTGTAAATGGCTAGCTCTTCTCATAATTTAGACATGTCTTCTTTTTCCCGTGCTGAGGGAGAAGTTACAGTGGTTGTGAGGGGGATTCCCGAGGGACAAACATATAAACTCCTTATCGTAGAACATTTTAGGACTCCTAAGGAAGTAGAGGCCCACAACACGGCTAAATATATGCTAGAGATATCCATAGGACATCAAACACCCCTTCAGAGATCTTTAAAGCAGATATAGAACTGTTGAAGACTGAGTTTTACATCCCTAAGGACTATAAAGTTAAGAAACCCAGTGAGAAAGATAGGATGTACTAGCAACCCGAGGGGTGGATGGATTGCCATGTTAAGTCACCTCCTTTTATTTGGCTTGCGATTTCCTCTTCAGGAGTTTGTTCTTGAACTCCTTCATATGACCAGTCTTAGTTTGAACCAATTGGTGCCAAACTCGTATATTCATCTTCATAGTTTCATGACATTTTATCATGATCAGGGTATTAAACCCTCCTTAGATTTTTTGTACCAATTTTTCTCCATTGGGGCTTGCAAGGAAAAGGGGTTCTACCAATTTAATAAACAAATAGGTAGAGATGTTCTGATGGGAACCCCTTCGAGCAACAAGGGATGGCATAAGGACTGGTTCTATATAAAGGAATTGGGCCATGAGCAGAGCCAAATTGGTCCCAATTGAACCCTATCAAAATCAGTAGGTCAGATTAGGAGAATTCGAAGTCTTATACTCCAAGAGGCCCTCAACCAGAGAAGATAAAGAAGTCCTGATCAGGATTGGTTGGTCAACCATAATTGTGAGTGTTAATTCATATTTGTGTTAAAATATAAGTGATATTCGTATTCCAAGTCTGGGTAACTTGAAGAATTCTTTATGAATTAAACTTGTAAAAGTCATGTGTGAACTGTGATTTTGTAATCACCTCATCCTTACTGGATCATCCTTACCCTTGAAGTAAAAGAGAGGACTAAGAGACTTTAGTGCTCTAAACCTCTTAAAATTTCCTGTGTTCTTTAATTATTTGTACTTACATTTCTGTAGTTTATCTGTCTGTCACTCTACCATTTTGTCTGTGGCTAAATTTTGCAACTGTTCACTAAATTCAGAGCTTTGTATTTTCTATAATTTTGAAGGGGTTTTCAAACTTATTCCATTGTGCTAATATTACTTCAAATTAGCTTGCTTAATTATTTGGTAACTATTCAACCCTCCTTTTAAATCTCTTTTGTGCCTTTAGTAATAACACAGTTGTGGCCTACTTTTAGCTGACCAAGAGAGGGGAGAATTGGTTACTAAATTTTCTAAAGTTTTTCTCAAGACTTGATGCAGCGAAAGAGATCAACCATTTCCTCTGAGTGTATCCATTTCCTCTGAGTGTATCACGTCTAACTTAGTTCAATATATAAACAAAATACTATAGTTGTTGAAAGCTTAACTAAGTACACAAAGCACACAATGCACATAATGCGGACACAAGATTTACATGGTTATATACACAATATGGTTTGGCTAATCCACAGTCCCACTCTATTAGTTCAACCATGAATTTAGTACAATTTTCACCCCTCGGGTTAATTGGAAACCTTACTAACCTTGCACAAACTTGTGCAAAACCCATCTGTTTCACAGGTTAATAGAGAAACTTATTCCATCTATTTCTAGGGTTTACAGAAAGCCTTAACCTAATAAGAGTACGTAGTTTAAATAGTTGTTTTGAGGAAATAACAATCAAAATACTAAGCATGACTAGACATTCAGCCTTATATCAACATATTAAAATAAGATTAGAAAAGAATGAAATAGATATATAGTGACTCTCTTCTATGACTCTCTCTTTAAAGTAAAGACCTTCAAGCTTGTTCTTCGTCACACATTTATCTTCAGATATCTAAAGTATTCCATTTATACTCAAAATACGGAATTAATTCGTCCATTTGAGAGAGAGAGAGTTTTAAATAAAGTCATACTCTATTTTCAGTATGACTTTTATTTAATATACACACCGAGTAATATTGCTAGACAATTAAGCATGATTTTGTTAATCATTAAAATCAAGGTGGGTGGGGCGGGGGGGGGGGGGGGGGGGGGGGGTGTTATGACACTGCGGATTTTAACCAAAAAGGAAGTTTTGAGTTTTAAGAATTTTGGACAAAAATGTCTTAACAAATTTCGAATGAAAGGAGTACATCAAGTTTGATCCATGTTTCAGAAGATCCAAGTCAAAAATATCAATTAATATTACAACCATTAGATTAACAAGAAGAGATCTACACCTTTGAACAAAGTCCAAGACTCAACAATCACCATCTGCTCACTCAAACAACTACAAGATGAACTTAATTCTGTATAAAAAGAACATTTTTACATATCAGAAGAAATGCTTAAGCTCATAAGAGAGTTATATTCATGCACTAAGTCAGTTGGTACAAATCACACTAAATGACTCTGATATCATATCTTTGTAGATATCATAGTTGATTGTGAACCTTAAACAACATATATCTAAGGTTTGTTATTCTTTCTTTGAACAACAATTTGTTACTCCCTCCGTCCCAAATTAATTGCTTTTTTAGGACTTTATGGGAGCAAATCTGTCGCCTCTTCATAAAGATAGATGAGTATGAAAACGTGCATCTAATCTTGGAATGTTGATTGAGATTAGTCGCAAAGAAGATTACAGAAACTAACAATAAAAATCTAGTTGAAGATCCCTAGAGGTATCAAGAAACCTTCAGCAAAAGGATGTTAAACATAGAAAACCAGCTAGACCAACGGTTAAATATCTAATAGGGTAATGTTAGAGGTCTCAATAAATGTCTCAAATAATGCGTCATCATCACATTAGTCATGTAATTCTCTTCTACTTGGCTAAGCTATAAAGTATCATTAAAATATTGAATGTCACATCATTTGATACCCATTTGAGACCCCTAACATTTAGCTCATGAATTCGGAGGAGTTGTTAGAGGGAAGACGCAACCTTCAAGGCGAGAGGAAAAGGCTGAATATAGTGACTATGACCCAAAGCTCAGATAATATTTTTGACATCACCCAGAAGGTGTTTATTTTCAATCTGGACGTACAAGATAAAATATAAAAAATACCTAATTTCATTTTGACAAAGAATCAGGCCGATGCCAGAGATGGGAACGGCTATGATGATACCAGTGCTTACTTCTATGTTTCCTATCGGAATCTGAACTATCAGATGAACTTGAATAACGCCGTCTGTGCCTGCTCCTGTGTTGCCTATCAACCTCAGAATTGTGAGGTGAACTTGATTCAGAATATTTTCGCTTCCTTTTTTTATCAGGTGAACTTGGTTCAGAATATTCTCGCTTCTTTTTCTTATCAGCTGAACTTGATTCAGAATATTTTCTCTTCTTTTTCTTGTCAGGTGAACTTGATTCAGAATATTTTCGCTTCTTTTTCTTATCAGGTGAACTAGATTCAGGATATATTCGCTTCTTTTTCTTATCTTTCTTCTTCTTTGACCTCCTTCCTCGATCATCATCATCAGATGAATTGTTCTCTTCATGATCCGTCAACTCAGTAATATGGGGTGATGATCGTCTTTTGTGCTTCCCCTTACTAGTAGACTTCTTCTTTTTGGGCTTTTTTGACGAAAAGTTGGTCAGCAAGTCAGGAATATTCTGCCCGCTTAAGAATCCTAGACATCAAAAGGGAATTAGAATGAACTTCTGTGCAATAAAAATAATAATTGTATAAACTATATAAGAGAACTTCCTATAAGAGGAGATCACCTCCATACTCATCAAATATATCCTCAGCAACTATCTGCTGGTTTGGATCATCTGGTTTGAAACCCCCACGAGGTGGACTCATTCCTGGCTTTTGCTTCAGTTCCCACTTCAAGGGCTGCAAGACAAACAAATACACATCAGATGCAAAATGGGGAATACTGGTAACAAACTGCAGGCATGTTATGTCTTAGAGTAGGAATTTAGAACAGAATTAGAAAGTTTATAATGCTCCGAGTCTTACTACAACAATAAAATCAATAAAAAAAAAATAATGCAATGTTATAAAACACATAAAACAAGAATATATGGCAAGGATCACAGCAGATTTAAGTTGTGACTCTAATGAAGAGTACACTATAAATTGACCCATTCTGGTGAGGACAGCAATAAGCTTTAGGTAATTATTTATGAGTTTTTTTATTTAAAAAAATAATAATAAATGAAGATTTTATTGATTTACAACGCATGAGGAGGGCTAGTAGTCCTCCCAAAAGAAAACAAAAGAAATCAAAGGAATATATTTTTAACTAGGTTGCAATTGATGTAATTAGGGATTTTATTTGATGTTTAGAGATTATGGTAGCCTAGGTATTTTTTTAAAAGTATTTTGTTATTTTCTTTTTAAGTCATTAGGTGATGCAGTGGAAAATAACAATGAAGATTCAGATTTCCATATATTTGAGCATGTGTGGAGATTTAATATATTTTGTGTATTTTTACATTTATTAGTTAGGAAAAATCAGTAGTTTAATTTATATTTGGTCCGTTTGTGTTTTGTAAGGAGAAGGCGGCAGCAAGGATACGTAATGGCGACTATGGTTTTTCAAAAAAAAACAAACCACGGCACTGGAAATAGCAAACAACATGGTGACAACAGCACGCTATGCAGCGGTGGTTTTCTAGAGTTAAGCTGGCAATTATGGCTGTCAAACTCACAACGGCAAAAGCCGAAGAAGGCTTTTTTTTTCTCTTTTTCTGTTAATTTGACTAGAGCAGCGCTTACCAACTGTGTTTGATGGGGGAAATTGGTGGCGGCACCATGATTTTTGGCAGGAGAATGAGATTCCGTGATGAACTTCCGGTGAAATTTAAATGGAGATTGATTTTTGTTTCAGACGAAGGTTGATGATAACCAGTGGAGAAGATGAATAGTAACAGCTGCCTTTTTTTATTAAGATAAACAAAAATTACGCTCGACCCCGATCTAGGAAAAACCATCACGAGCTACACAATTTTGGCTCTAGAATTTAATTTTCACCAAAAACTAGAAAGTCTTCAAGATAACACACGAGGTTTTACTCAATCTACTCCTTCAACCATGACCAATGGATACAGTTATCCAGACTCTGATGCCAATTGATGGGGTATATGGTTAGATTTTAACGCTCTAACACAAACATGATTATGAAGGTCAACATATCGACACAAACGGAAATAAACCCTTGAATCCACAAGGTAGATAATGAACTCGCAAAGAGAACAAAAGATGATAATCTCAATTAATGAATAAAACGTTCCATGTAAAATCAACCCTAGAAAGCATATTTATAATACTAAACTATCCTATAACTAATTGGAAAATAAAAATAATTAAAACCTAACATTAAATAAAATTATCAAAACTTAAACCCAAAACATAAACGGGCCAAATATAAATTAAACTACAGAATTTTCCTAACTAATAAATAAAAATACACAAAATGTATTACATCTACACACATGCTAAAATATATGAAAATCCGAATCTTCATTATTATTTTCCACTACATCATTAGGGTAGTTTAGTCTTTTAAGTGAAGATTATAGTTTTATCTTTTCCTTACAAATATGCGTTGTAATCCCCAAGAGTATTATTCAGACTATTAAGTGGTAGATGATGAGATTGCTGAGACAAAAAGTGAAGATCCTACTTCGAAATTGGTAAATGAAATATCTGAGTGTTCAACACGTTGACCATAACATTCTGCTTCCGTGGGCAAGTTTTGAAAAGAGAGATTTATATACAGCTTTAAAAGCTCACTTCAAGATCAAGAAGTTTCAAGATTTCTTTCCTGGCTGGAGTCCTATTCATGGATTATGGATCCTCCTGTACCTTAAAACTCGAGGTGGCTTTTTTTCCCCAAAAAGGGAAGGGGAGAATGATGTGAAGCAGACGATCAAGATATTATTTATTAATTATTTTATATTATTACTTACATATAAATGTTTAGTATAATGTAATTATGTTAATAAAATATTTTTGAGTATTCCTATATAAACAGTTGTAATCTATTATTATGATATTATATTGAATTGAATGATCGATGATTATTGATTTTAAGCCTTGTGCTTGTAGCTTTTCGACTAATAATCTTCTTTTAATCTCTTCTATTCCTTCCTCCATCCTTGTCCTTGTCCTATATGAGGTCAATGCACCAATCCTTGAAATATTTCCTAGAACAGAAGGTGGAGTCATGCCTACAGAAGAGTTGGATGAGCAAACTGCTAGGATATGACTGTTATATACTACAAGGAGCAGAAAGATAATTCGGCAGATGATAGTGTATCCGGGAAGCATGAGGAATCTCTTGCAAAATGCATCATCCATGAGCGCATAGATGACTTCATATTTTGTGAGAAGTTAGTTAAATCTAGGTGAAGGATAAGAATATGGTGCATCTTCCAGCAAGTTCTCTCTTCTATAAATAGATGTAATGACCTTGTATTTGGATAAGTGATGAAATATATGAAATGAGAAGTTTGTCCTCACTCCTATCTCCCTCCAGTCAAGCTCTCTCTGTCTGGTTTCTCTTCTTCCTTCCTAAGTCCTAACAGAGTTAATTGAGGTTTTAGTTACTGTACTCATAGTCAATTTACAATTTGGCTAATAAACTGAAAAAGATTTCAGAATCATAATAAAATTTTCAATCTAGTGACTCGAGTGATTTCCGTCCAATTGATTTAACAGACCTGCTTATGTGGCTAACATTTGTAAATATGGAATATGAGAGGGAATTTGGGCCCATGTTTCAGTTTTTTTTTTTAAAACTGCTTACATGGATATAGAGCATATAAATAAATAAGTAAATAAAAATAAATAATAACCAAATACAAATTCATCTTTCTCTCTCCTCTCTCCTCTCTCCTCTCTCAACAGATTTCCTCCTCCCTCACGCTCCATATCTGGACGCACAATTGGGTGATAGAGGATCCTTCATTAACACCACCATTCGTCTGAAATAGATCTACAAATTGAACATCTTTATCTTGAGACAAACTTCTTCGTGAGGCATACTTTTTCCATCTTCAACTCCTCATTTTTCAGATCTGATGCTTGAAGAGTTTCTAATTTCTCATCCATGGTGGTATTAATTGATTTTTGAGTTCTAATTCTCTCCCATAGTGGTTTCACGATGATGCCTTCTATTGTGGAAATCATCTCCAATTAATCTCCTCCGCGGTGTTACGGTAATGTCCTCGGCGCCGGCGGTTTTACAATGAAAAGTAGAGGAGAGAGAGTGCGTGATTTTTTTTCTTTCTTCTTTTCTTTTCTTTTCTTTTTGCTGTTAATTTTCAATTAATAAATATTACATTTAGTATGAAGTGCTGGTCTCACGTTTCCATCTCATCCTCCATTTCATTTTTCTATTTATCTCCGTTAGTCACGTGGATGGACTGTTAAATCAATTGGATGAAAATTGTTAAAGTCACTCAATTGAAATTGTTTTTATGGTGTAGTAACTCAATTGAAATTTGTTTTAGTTTAGTAATCAAATCGTAAATTGAACCTCAGTACAATCACCAAAACCTAAATTAACCCCTTTCTAACAATTCTCCCTCTCTCTCCCCTTCCCTCCCTCTCTCTCCCCCTCTTTCTCTCTCCCCCCTCTCTCCCTCCCTCTCTCTCTCCCCCTCTCTCTCCCTCTCTTCCCTTTGATTCTATCTCTGCAGAACCAAGTCAAGGCTAAGTGTGGCCTAACAAATGGTGAGATAGCTTCCCATGGAAGTTGCATGTTGGTGCTCCACAAAGGTGACATTTCTTGGAGCGGCATTGGGGGTTATATTGACACTACTTGTTATGGAAGAGAGGCAAGAGGACTATTAATCAGTGCTATATGTGTAGAAGTATTGGGAATTTGCAGATCATCTGTTTTGGCAATGTGATGTCGTTAATGAGGGTGATGGTGTTCATGTTGTTAGGGGTGAAGTGGGAGACGCCGAGATTGGTGCAAGTTTTTTTTTTTGGGTGCTTTGAGGGGTGCAAGCTATGTGGAATAAGGTGCCTCACTCTATGTGGTGGGCTAGGAAGCACGAACACGCCCTAGAAGCCCATGAATTCGTGTTGGAGACAAATTTGCTCCGACATGTGTCCGTGAGCTTCCCTTTTTTCTTTTTCTTTTTTAAAATTCAGACACGCCTCAGACACATCCCGACTCGCCTTAGACACGCAAGCGACACGCCTGGGGTAAAAAATAATTAAAAATAAAAATTTCATTACTTAAATTGCAAGATAGAAGTTAATTGAGGGTACCCATATGCAATTGGTACCTTTTAAACCTAATTCCTTCAAGTCGGTACCTTTGAATGGACCATATGAGGCTGCATATGTTATAAATTTGCATATGGACCATGCGGGCTCCCTAAAATGGGTATGTTATAAAATGGTATGTTATAAATTTTAAGTTTTTATCATGCTCTATTAACAATTAAATTTATTATTGTAAAAAAACATTTATACTATTAAAAATATATAAAAAAAATTGAACGTGTTCTCGAAGTATCATGTCCTGTTTTTTTGGAAAATGTTGTATCTCGTGTCCGTGTCCCGTGTCTGTGTCCAAGTCGGTGCTTCATAGGTGGTGGGTTATTTGGAGGGAGCGGAACCGTAGATGGTGTTTCAAAAATCTTTAGATGAACCTAGGTGGTGAACAGGACCGCCTAGGCATTTTCTTAGGTCTTATTATTCATCTTTCTATACTATCAATGCAAAAATATAACAAGACAAAAACGAGTCATTTTGGTTGGTCCCGAGTCAACTTAATAGTTTAAGTTTTTTTTTTTTGTCAACTCAGTAATTCAAGGGTTTTTTTTTGGGTTTTAGCATTAAATATGCAAAGTCCAAGGATTTATTTGGTTTTTATTATTAAACATTCAATGTATCCTTTACATTAATATTATTATTTACATTGTATTCAAATTTTAACTTTTGAACATAACAAGGATATTTTATAGTATTTTGACCTTAAATTTTCATGAATTTATAGTATTTTGACCTTAAATTTTCTTAATGCATGAACACATCTACGCTATAAATAAGATCTCACTACACACTAAATTACACCCAAAATTTCTGCAAGTTTAGTATGGATCAACAATTTTTTAGAAGTAATGATCTTACTATACAAAAATGATTATCAACACTATTAGAGATAAAATAGATGTATTGAATATTGTTGTTATATCATTACAAAGAGTACTAAAGCCTTATATATAGGCTACAAGTTGAGTAATGGCCAAGTATGTTGATAGAGATCGATCCGTGAGACGTCGTCGTCGTGGATGATTCGCTATTTAGTTATTTATTTATCAGTTGTCTATTTATTTATTTAGTTTGTTGGACTTGTATTTATTAGTTTATTTCAGTATTGGGTTATTTATTTAGAGACCCAATTGTTATGGGGCTTAGGGTTATTAGAGTTTATTTTCTTATAAATATGCTTGTAAGTCATGACAGACTCTTTACAGTTTGATATTGAAATTATTTTGATTATTGGTTGCAATCAATATTTTTCCTCCTTACTACGGTTGGGAAACCCTAGAGATAGTGGTTCACCTGTGGTTGAATCACCCTAGTTCTTTTAATTTTCTTTGTTGATTTTGCCTAAATATGCAAGCGGTAGTTTGGTATCAACTGTCTCATCTGGTCAATCTCATCCCGCACAAGGATTTTTATCTAAGCCTGTACCAAGAGCACAACAGAGAGATAGAAAGGGCGGAAGATCTTTTTTACAATGTTCTAAAACTCGGCCTACTAGGCCGACTAGTCGGCGACTAGGTCGTGGTCGGAGGCTTACCGAGGCGACCAGACCCTAGTCCCTTCAAGTAGTCGCCGGCCGACTTAGTCGGCGCCTAGTCAGTCAAGTCGCCGTAGTCCATCAAGTCGGAAATAGGAGAAGGAGTTGTGATCGTCGAAAATATGACCATTGATGCACACGAGTTATTCAAGATCGTCGGAAAAGGAGTTGCGATCGTCGGAGATCTTCCGAGTCGGAATCTTCCGAGTCGAAACCACTCGTAAGCTGTCTCTCTCGTCTGATCTTCTTTCTTTGGTTCGCGATCTGCTAATTTGTTTGGTTTGATGTGCTGCTGGGTTCGATTTTGTTTGCTTCGCGATCTGCTGATTTGTTTGGGTTTGTTTGGTTTGATTTGCTGCTGATTTGTTTGGGTTCGATTTTCTTTGGGTCCGTCTCTCTGCGTCTCTCTGTTTTACATCGCGTCTCTCTGTTTTAGATCTGGTAGATGTAAATAAGTTATGGATAATTACAGTTAGGTACCCCATTTAGTTTAGTCCCAAAAGTTTTCTTAAATTTCAAAATAGCTCCTAAAATGTTACATATCAGCCCCTACAATTTTATTTTCTTTCATTTCAGCCCCTAATCCGACTAGCCGATTAATTTCCGATTAATCCCCGACTAATCCCCTAGTCGCTAGTCGGTACCCATCCGACCTGGGACCGACTAGCAACTTTTAGAACAGTGCTTTTTTATGTTGGAGGAGACTTCCATTTTCAATTAATTATTTGTTCAACAATTTTCGTCCTACATCATATTGGTATCAGAGCTTGGTTTCTCCATCAATTTCTTAATTTTTGGGAAATCTTGGGTTTTAAAAATAAAAAAACAAAAAACTGTTCATCGGAGTACTGTTCATCGCCGGAGTTGCTGTTCATCGCGATTCACTATTCAAAAAAAATTGTTGCTGCGTTGTTTTGGAAATAAGGAGGTAATCCTAACTTTCCTAATTTAAATAAAAAGGCCTTACAAATTACCTTTTAGTACCCCAAACTTCAGCTCTCCATTTAAATATTCTCCCGCAGTTTATTAGTTTACATTTTTTCACCCTTGTTTCTTGCATAAAGAGCTCTAAACTTTTAACCTTAGCACTTTTCACCTGTCTCATACTTTCTGATCAGTTAGGTCCATTAAAAAAAATAAAAAAATAAAAAGTAAAAGTAAATATTTCATTTTGAATATTCGGATTTTCAATATTTAATCGCTTGCATTCCCTTTGTTCATTAGTTCTAAAAATTTTGAAAGCTTGTTTTGGATTTTTTCTTTTAAAATTGCATATTATTCCATCTAGTTGCATATTATTTTGTTATTATCAATAGCTTTTGATATTGCGATTGCATAGACTTAGACTTAATTTTAATTTGCTTCAATTAAATTTATGTAATGTCTCAGCTTTGCACTTGTATTTGCATCATGACTACACATACCCAAGTTGTTTTAGAAGAAATTTAGGACCAATTAGTGGTCATAGTTGCACAACTGGGTCAAATGAATGACACACATTGAACAAAGACAACCTGTAGTGGAACCTCAAGCAAATAAAGGGAATGGGCATGTTGAAAACCCACATGTTAGGTACCATGAACATCCTAGGCATGATCCTTATGATGATGACTATAGGAAGATCAAGGTAGATGCACCCGAGTTTGACGGTAGATTTGATCCCAATGCATTCCTTGATTGGTTGTCTAGTATGGATAAGTATTTTGGCTGGTATGAGATGTCCGAGGATAGGAAAGTGCTATTCGCCAAAATGAAATTGGTGAAATTGGCCAGTTTATTCTGGTCAGGGGTTGGGAGACTTAGAGCGACTAGGTGAGCCACCTATCAGGCATTAGGGGGAGATGAAAACTCGCCTAAAGCAATATTATTTACCCGTAGGACATACCTATAAGTTAATGCAGCAGTATGACAACTTTGGTAAAGGTAATAATGTCTGTTGTTGATTACATCTGCAGATTTAGGGAGTTGACTCAAAGATGTAAGATCAGTGAGAGTTATAGATTGACCATTATGAAGTTCAAGAATGGGTTACGACCTGAACTTCAATCACACATCCTGACTAGTGGCATCACTACCCTAGATGACCTTTTCCAGTCAACTCTAGATAATGAGTATAGGTTACAGAGTATCGCTAAGAGAGTCCCTTCTTACTCGAGCCAGCCCAGTGGCCGAAATTTCTCATAGAATAGTCCTTTCCCCACTTCTCAGGCGTCTTCTAGGGCTAGTAATACTGTAGCTGGGCCATCTCGTGATAAAGGAAAGGGTGTAACTGCACCCAACTCTCAGTCTACTACCTAGGAGAGGTGTTTTACATGCCAGGAGTTAGGGCACACGTCTTTTGAGTGCCCCAATCGCAATCGCCAGCATGTAACAATAGTAGAGGAAACTTCAAAAGAGGGGGATATTGTCGGGGATAAAGTTGAGGGTGAGTATGACTTGCAGGATGATGAGATGATGAACACCTAGAGGAAATATGTAATAAGGTAGGTGTCATGAGGTGCGTTTTCACGAGTCATAGGAGAGGAGATGATTGGAGGAGAACCACCATATTTCAGACCTACAACAAAGTAGGTGGTCTCTTCTAAGTTGATCATCAATGGGGGTAGTTGCTTAAATGTGGTTGTTGAGTCCACCTTACCACGAATGAAGCTGAAGGCAGAACCACATCCCCAGCCTTATAGCGTCGCCTGGGTCAATAAGACATCCATTCCTGTGTCAGAGATGTCTAGTGTTGATCCACCTTCAGGGCTATGAGGGGAGTATTTGGTGTGATGTTCTTCCTATGGATGTTGCACATATTCTACTAGGGCGACCTTGGCTATATGACCGTGATGTGACTCATTATGGGAGGACGAACACGTGTTTACACACAAGGGGAAGAAAATATCATTAGCACCTGTGAGACCCCGAGTGTCGTCCAAGAGTCAATTAAAGGGGACTAGCCTACCTACCCAACAAACCAAATCACTCCATATTCTTAATAGAAAGGAGTTTGAGCGGAGTGCATTGGAGGAAAAGGTTGTGTATGCGGTGGTAGCTAGAGAGGTGATAGATGTTCCTGAGGAGAGTACTAGAGAGATTCCTAGTGATGTTAGGCAGATTCTACATGAGTTTGCCGATGTTATGCCTAGCGAGTTACCCGATGGGTTACCACCTCTTAGGGACATCCAGCATGCCATTGACCTTGTTCTGAGGTCTTCTTTACCGAACCTGCCACATTATAGGATGCATCCCATAGAGCAGACTGAGATGAGACGATAGGTAGGTGTGTTGTTGAGGAAGGGCTTTGTTAGAGAGAGTCTTAGCCCTTGTGCCGTTCCAGCCTTATTCACCCCTAAAGCTGATGGGAGTTTGAGGATGCGTTGTGATAGTCGAGCCATAAATAAGATGTATAAGTTTCCCATACCTAGGCCTGATGACATGCTAGATATGATGACTGGGGCGCGTGTTTTCACCAAAATAGACATGCAGAGTGGATACCACCAAATCCATGTCCGGGAGGAGATGAGTGGAAGACTGCCTTTAACACAGGGGATAGACTTTATAAGTGGTTAGTCTTACTTTTTGGCTCAATGCACCAAGCACATTTATGAGAGTTACGAATCCTACGTCCTTTTATAGACAAGTTTGCAATGGTCTATTTTGATGACATCCTCATTTATAGTAAAACCCGAGAGGAACACTTCACTTGCGAGAGATTCTAGCAGTTCTTCTGCGTGAGAAACTCTATGTTAATTTGAAGAAGTGTTCTTTTGTTCAGGAGTCGGTCATTTTCCTCGGGTTTGTGATCTCCAAAGAAGGGGTTTCTGCCAACCCGGAGAAAGTCAAGGCTATATTAATAAGGCCTAAACCTTCTAATATTCACGAAGCTCAAAGCTTCCATGGGCTAGCTACGTTTTATAGGAGGTTCATTAGAGGATTTAGTACCATTATGGCTCCCATCAATGATAGTTTGAAAAAGGGAGAATTTGTTTGGTCTAAATCAGCTACCAAAGCCTTTGTGAAAATCAAGAATAGGTTGACACAGGCACCTGTTCTCGTGCTACCAGACTTTAGTAAAGTGTTTAAGGTAGCATGCGATGCTTCAGGTGTAGGGACAGGGGGAATGCTTAGTCAGGAGGGTCATCTGATAGCGTTCTTTAGTGAGACATTGAATGAGGCCCGACAAAAGTACTCTACCTATGATAGGGAGTTTTATGTTATAGTCCAGGCACTTAGGTATTGGAGACATTATTTGTTGCATACGGAGTTTGTTCTTTACTCCGATCATCAGGCACTCTAGTACCTTAGCTCCCAAAAGAAAACAAGTCATCAACACGCTAGGTGGGTAGAGTTTATCCAGGAGTATTCTTTTGTCCTTAAGCATTGCAAAGGGACAGAGAATGTGGTTGCCGATGCGTTGAGTAAAGTGTCCATTCTTGCCAACTCTTTGAGAGTGAAGGTTGTGGGATTTGAGCGCATTATCTAGGAGTACCCTCCTTGTCAAGACTTTAGTGATATTTATGCTGCCCTACAGGATCCTATTTCCCCACCCTCTAGCGATTTTCGTATCCATGATGGATATCTTTTTAAGGGCACCAGCTTGTGTATTCCTAGTACATCGATGCATGAGTATTTGTTGTGAAAGTTACCCGCGGGAGGTTTAGCTGGACACTTTGGTCGAGATTAGACCATTGTCATTGTTGAGGATATGTTCTTTTAGCCTAGCCTCAAGAGGGAGGTAGCTCATGTTATTTCTGAGTGCCGCACATGTCAGACTGCCAAGGATAGGAAGCAGAACACAGATTTGCACACTCCATTTCCGGTTCCCCATGCACCTTGAGAAGATCTTAGCATAGATTTTGTCTGGGGTTACCGAGAACCTAGAGGGGTCATGATTCAGTTTTTGTTGTAATGAACCATTTCACTAAGATGACACATTTTATTCCTTGCCACAAAACTGATAATGCCTCACATATTGCCATGATTTTCTTTAGTGAGGTAGTGAGATTGCGTGGGTTGCCATTAACTGTAGTTTCCGATAGAGATATTAAATTTATGAGTTATTTTTGGAAAACTCTATGGAAGAAACTTAACACCACGCTTAAGTTTTCTACTGATTATCATCCCCAGACCGATAGTCAGATTGAGGTTGTTAATAGGAGTCTGGGTGATTTGATACGTTGTCTTGTGGGTGATCATGTGGCTACATGGGATAGGGTTCTACCTATGGCTGAGTTTGCATATAACAGCTCAGTTAAGCGTTCAACTGAAGTGAGTCCTTTTCAAGCTTACACTGGTTATCATCCTAGGAAACCTGTTGATTTAGCTCCTCTTCCCACTGCAGATAGGGCTACTGGGCTAGTGAGCCTGCAGAGTCTTTTGCGAATCACATTCATGATTTGCATGCTGAGATAAGAAAGAAAATTAATTTGAGCAATGAAAATTATAAGTCTGCAGCAGATGTTCATCGTAGGTATCAAGAGTTTAATGAGAATGATCAAGTGATGCTGCGACACCGTGTTGAGAGATTACCTCCTAACACATGGAAGAAAGTGCATGATAAAAGGATGGGTTCATTTCGAGTTCAAAAGAAGGTTAGAGCTAATGCATACGAGTTAGATCTTCCGAGTGATATGGGTATTAGTCCTATATTCAATGTGGACGACCTTACTCCTTATCATGGGCCTTCTAATGATTCCGCCCCCTCTTCCACTTCTCCTACTTCACCTACACTTGCTAACCCTGATGAGCCTATACTTGTTCCTCCTTTACCTGTTCTACCTACACCTATTGTTCCTACACAGTGGACAGCAGAGGTTATTGAGGATGTTTTTGATGAGCGGGTTGTGTTGACCAGGAAGGGTGGTTATATCAGTTTTTGGTGGCACAACAGTCCTACGGATGATTATACATGGATTGATGTTGAAGAGTTCCGTCGGCTTGATCCAGGCCTTTTGGAGAGATGAGGCTTTCACTTTGTCAGAGGCTTCGTTTTCGCAGCCGAGGAGAGTTGATAGGGATCGATCCGTGAGCAGTGTTCTAAAAATCGGCGACTAGGCCGACTAAGTCGGAGTCGGTAGGCTTCCGATGAGATTTGGAGATAGTCGCTTCCATTAGTCGCTGGCCGACTTAGTCGGCGGCTAGTCGGCGCTAGTCGGACAAGTCGGCATCTTCTTCTTCCTTTCTTCTTCAGATCTGATGAAGCCTTCTTTCTTCAGATCGCGTCGAACTCGTCTTCCTGCGTGGCGCGAACTGCCGATCTCTTCTTCTTTCCTCCTCCTAGTCACGATCTGTTCTTCTTTCCTTCTCTGTCGATCTGTTCTATCAGATCTAATAGATATATAAATATATTATGGTTAATTGTAGTTAGGTACCCCGTAGTTGGGATAAATTTTTAATTTAGTCCTAAAAGTTTTATTATATTTCAAAATAACCCCTAAAATGTTACATATCAGCCCCTATAGTTTTATTTTATTTCATTTTAGCCCCTATAGTTTCATTTTTTTTCATTTTAACCCCTAATCCGACTAGCCGATTAATCTCTGATTAATCCCCTAGTCGCTAGTCGGTAGCCAACCGACTTGCTACCGACTAGCGACTTTTAGAACACTGTCCGTGAGACGTCATTATCATGGATGATTCGCTATTTAGTTATTTATTTATCAATTGTGTATTTATTGATTTAGTTTGTTGGACTTGCATTCATTAGTTTATTTCAGTGTTGAGTTATTTATTTAAAGGCCCAATTGTTAAGGGGCTAAGGGTTATTAGAGTTTATTTTCTTAAAAATATGCTTGTAAGTCATGACAGACTCTTAACACTATGATATTGAAACTATACTAATTATTGGTTGCGATCAATATTTTTCCTCCTTACTGCGGTTGGGAAACCCTAGGGGTAGTGGTTCTTCTGCGATTGAATCACCCTACTTTTAATTTTCTTTGTTAAATTTGTCTTCCCCAATTAATTAACTGTGACAATTTCCGTCCTACATCAAGAGTTGATAGGGATCAATCCGTGAGACGTCGTCGTCGTGGATGATTCACTATTTAGTTATTTATTTATCAGTTGTCTATTTATTTATTTAGTTTGTTGGACTTGTATTTATTGGTTTATTTCAATATTGGGTTATTTATTTAGAGGCCCAATTATTATGGGGCTTGGGGTTATTAGAGTTTATTTTCTTATAAATATGCTTGTAAGTCATGGCAGACTCTTTACACTTTGATATTGAAATTATTCTAATTATTGGTTGCGATCAATATTTTTCCTCCTTACTGCGGTTGGGAAACCCTAGGGGTAGTGGTTTTCCTGCGGTTGAATCACCCTAGTTCTTTTAATTTTCTTTGTTTATTTTGTCTTTACCAATTAATTATTTGTTCAACAATTTCCGTCCTACATCATATGTGTGGGCACCATGTATGTGTGGGCACCAAAGCATACTTGGTGACCAAGTTTTATTAATAATATATTCTAACACTCCCCTTCAAGTTGGAAAGTCTTATATCACAACTTACAACTTGTTACATGACATAATCCTAAAAAGACTCAAACCAACCATAGCTCGAAATTATTTTACCCTCAACACTTCCCCTCAAATTGAGACCCTCTTCAATTTGCAAGAATTTTTTTGTTTTTTGACGTCCAAAGTTGGATTTCTCACCTTCAATACATAACTTCACTCGTCCACTTTCCGAGGATATCATGTGCCGGCAATAACAGAGAACACTCTAGCCTCCTTAAATATCGAAGGACCCACTCCTTCATAAAATCTCGGCCCTATGCAATCCTTACTTTCCAATCAACCATCCATTTACATATTCAACCAAAGAAATAACTACTAAAGACGAACCATTTTTGTTTCACCACAAATACAAACGACCATGGATTTTTATTTTGTTTTCTCTAAAAAATATAGAAAGAAAAGATACCCACCGGCGGCTATATGCTGCCGGCAGCAGAAGCAAGACTTCTAGTTGGCCTTCCAAGATCAAACTAGCTCTGATACCATGTTAGAGATAAAATAGATATATTGAATATTGTTGTTATATCATTACAAAGAGTACTAAAGTCTTATATATAGGCTACAAGTTGAGTAGTGACCAAGTATGTGTGAGCACTAAGTATGTGTGAGCACCAAACATACTTGGTGACCAAGTTCTGATAATAATATATTCTAATGTTATCCTATTATTATAGTTATAAATATTCGCTCAAATATGTCGTTTCTAAAATGTTTGATATGTAATTTTTAAAGTTTATTCATGCTTTGCACGGGTTATCAAGATTGTATATTTGTATATATATAATATAAAGTATATAGTAGATGTAAAGATTCTAAATTTAATATGAAAAATTACCAAGAAAATCTTCTAAGGCACCACAAATTCCTTTCAAGCAGTATAGAGCTTCAAAGCTTTCATTAAATCATTGATGTAACAAATTAATTCTACCTAGGCGGGCACTTAGTCGTGCAGCCAAATCAAGGCAGTATAGATCTAATTCGAATTCCCGTGTTTTTGTTCGCGTATGGATTCTTCTTGTCCTATTTTATCTATTTCTATTCGGCCCCGACCTTCTAGCACCTAGGCGGGGCTTAGGCATGCCTGGGCGGATTCTTAGAACACTAACTGTAGATATTTTGAGGAGACGGAACGTTCTATTGTCCAAATTCGGTCTTTATTTTAATCTTCTTGGCAGAAATTTGTTATGGGTTTGGTGGGTTCTTTTGTTGATTTTGTGACAGTTTAACCTCAGCACTGGAGTTTCTTTATACGTGCAGGGGATTTTATCTTCCCTGTTTGCAGGATTGGCAAAAGGCTTCGTACTTGTTTTTTGTAGACTCTGCGGTGTCATAGCCTTTCATGTCTTGTTATAGATGTACGTACCATACCTTATAATAAAATAATAATTTCAACAATATATTTTTTGAGAAAAGGATATATGTAGTAGCATACTCAAGTAACAAATACAGCGTCATTTAAGCCATTTTCTTCTATTCCTCTATTTCTTCTCTTTGTTTTTTTTTTCCTTCTCTTCATATGATACTCAATCTAGATCCTCTGTGCTTCGTCCATCCATCGTCGTGCTCTCTTTCCATCCTTCCACCGTTGTTCCTCCTACCCTGCCTCCGCTGCCGTGCTCTCTCTATTGTGGCTCCTATTCTGATCTCGTTTCTTCCAATCTCTCTTTTCTCCAGATATCTCTTTTTTCTCCAAATCTATGGTTTTGGTGTTGGTTTTTTGGTTTTGTTTGTTGGAGGTGGTGTTTTCAGGTGATGGCGGGTCGTGGTGGTGAATATGGGGATTTGGGTTTGTGATGGTGGCGGTGGGGTGGTGGGGGAGGGATATTGTGGCGATACTTTTGTTAGAGGTGGTGGGTGGCTTGGGTGGTGGTCTCCTGATCTCTCTTTTCTCTCTGTCTCTCTTTTTTCTACATGTGTGTTTTTGCTGGTCTTGGGTTTTGGGGTTTGTTGTTGGAGGTGGTGTTTTCAGGTGGTGGCAGTTGATTTGTTGGTGGCAGTGAGATAGTGGGTGTTAAGCCTCCAGTGAAGCTTAACTCAATTATCAAACCATAAACAAATGAATTATCTCAATTCATTTCATATCAAAGGCATGACTACAATATTACACTAGCTCAGCATATATAGAGAAAGATCCCACTGATTCTTTGAAAAATAAAAGAAAGAAAAAGACTCAAGCACCCCTAACTGACTCACATGGCATGTGTTGCCTTGATTCTGGAAACTGATAACTAAACCTTCCCGAAATTAGCCTTCAAGCTATTCTCTATCTTAACAGGAAACTACAAATACCACCAATAGTAATACTAATTACAGGCACTGCCGTTAACCATATTACTGAACTTGAAATCTTCTACAGAATCCGAGCTATTTTATTTACTGTTATGCCACTGGTCTTGACAGTGGGGCTCCCATAAATAATTTCACAACATTATATCAGTGCCTGAAATTTTTTATGATCTGTGTATTAACCATAGTTGTCAATATCGTACGATACGCGATACGTATAGTATGATTCTACACGATACAGGATAAAATTGATTCATAATCGTAGCCATATCATCTTTTTATGAGAATCGTATGAATCGCAACAGTATCGCTGTGAATCGCATGAATTGTTACCTGTTTACCTGTCCGCTTGATTCCTATAGCCATAATCACGATTTATAAAAGAGTTTCAAATCCAATCTCGGTTCATACAAAAACCTTCAATCAGTCCCAAAAACATCAATCAGTCCTAAAAATTTCAATCCACTTCTTCAATCAGCCCCAAAAGCGAGGTACGTGTGTGACCCATAGCTTCCAACATAATCTTTGACTCTCTATCAGCCTCAATCATCATTGCCGACTCTACAGCTTCACTCGGAACTGTGCGACTTGCTTTGTCTCCTCTCACGTCATCAACTAACGTGTTTTATTTTGGATCTAAGTCCAACTAAAGTCGTACGATTATGTGGCCTCACAACAGGTATTTTGTATAGTAAATAATATAATATACTACATTGCTCCACTCACTTAAAAAGTAAATAAAGTTCTAAAAACTATATAAAGTAGTATAGATAGCACTAATTTAATTATTTTCTTTGTTATATACTTTTAGTATTATAATTTGTTCGTAACTTGTAATTAATTATTTCATACAATTAATGATCATCTTAATTTTTATTTTTAAATAATATATTTTCTGATTTTTGGTATGACTTTACGTCATAAATTATGTTCTCCATATGAGTAAATATAATAATAATTTTCTTAAATATTATTTCCGTATCTTACAATACAATTCACGATCCGATACATAAAATACGATACGGGAGTTTTCGATTCACGATACGATTTACGATTTGACAACTATTGTATTACCGTATAATATGTTCATTAACCAACAGGAAATAATTAAAATTCTAGAATATTGGCTCCTTTCTTATATCCTAATTTTCTTTAAACTCATATCTCGACTCTTAGATCTGTCAGTTGACTAGATGTCAAATGCCCTTCCCTACTGACCTTTTTTTGGTTTTGGATAAGTTCCCTACTGGCTTATTTCAGCAGTAAGAACAAATTAAATTTGACATATAATATGAGCAAAAGAACGAGACTAGCCTTTCAGAAAAGATCATAAAATCTTAATAATTAGCTACATCACCCCTTCATGATAATTTCCAGATCTAAAAATAGAAAGTCAACGTCACCTCAGTAGGATCTGTGTGATCCAAGATAGTTGTCAACGGATCATCTCTTTTCAGTCGACTCTCTTCATTAGGCATTATAGTGTCCTTCAGTGGACACTCCCGATCGCCACTTTGGTGGCCAAAGTTTCCGCATCTTAAACACTTTACATTCCGTATTTCAACTCCAAATGGTTTGGCCCTTGCAGCAACACCTGTCTCCAACCTGGAAAAAACACATCAAAATTAGAACTCAATTGACCACCAATCTAAAGCATTGAAGACTCACAGAAATAACAATATGAACAATATAAATTACAAACTAATCACAGGCTACCTTGACGAAAGAGAAGTGTCCAGGATCAAGCTATCAAACATGAGATTCCCACTGACTATGCATTAAGTGAATGATACAAATAGTTGACAACTAATCTAGTTATTGTAAACTTTAACTAATAACAAAAACAAAACGAAGCCAGGGAATAAAAATTATATATATATATATATATATATATATATATATATATATATATATATATATATAGAGACACAAAATTGCTAAACATTACCATTTTCAATCTACATTACTAACTTAGAAGCCATCCAAGAAGCAAAGATATAGGTGCAGGATACTGATTTGTCATACGAGTATCCGACGATTCACCTTATCTAAAAAACGGGGATTCAGCACATATTTAATTATTAAATGCATGTGTAATTAATATATATATATATATATATATATATATCATTCAACAAAATAGATAATACACGATAAAACAACAAACATCCAATAAACAACATAAGTTTCATAGTCTACAAAAATCCAAAAATGGAGAATCTGGGCTTCCTAGGAGGTCAGTGGTCACGGATATCATAAAAAGCAAAATGAAGTGAAAAGTGGGAGGAACTTCTTTGAGACAGCTACATAGCTAAATTGTGGAGTTATTGAAAGGTTAGAGGAAAGGCTACTAGGGTGGAGGGATTATTGTCTACAGGCAGTAGACTAGTGCATATAAAGAGCACACTAACAACAATATGCACCATGTCTAAGGCCCTTCGATGTTTGTAAAGAAACAAGTATAGTTGACCCCTCAATTTGTTGATCCCTCAATTTTCTTAGGGGTAACGACAAACGTGTTCCCTAAAGTGGACCAACTTTTCTATCTTAATCCATAAGTTCAAATATCGAAAATTTACACCCCCTTAAGAATTTTGATGTTCCTTTTGGCCGGATCCGGCCAATTAATCACCTGAAATACGGTTCGGCTACTTGATGTATGTTGATGGTATAAAGTAACAAAAGTACTGTAGTATTTGACTGTAAATGTCAGAATAGTCAGTCCACAGGAGCACTAGTAGTAATATGCTAACTGTACAAGGGTATTGTTCTGAGCAGAAGAACAGAGTTAGTTAGAGGGGTCCCTTTGTCTTTTATAAGGATATTAGTACTTAGTAGTCTATGAATATCCAGTGATGTTATAGAATCTTAAGCTTGATAATATGAATGAAATCTGAAATTCTGAATTGCGTGAGCTTTCTTTGAGAGCCAACGTTTATTTTCCCCCTCCCATTCTTATTATCCAATCCCAATTTTTCTTTGTCATCTTCTTCTTTCCCAAGATAAGCCTAAACTCCATAGATCTATCTTCTATTTCTTCTGAAATTCTCTCTCTCTTGTCAAGGCTTACTAAGGTCTTGACAATAAATGTCAATATTTGACATAATACCAGGGAGGAAAAAAAAACAATATTTATTCACTTTTCCCCCTGCTAATTCACTTTTAGCTAAATATTATTCACCTTCTTCATCTTTTCACCTTCTCTACTTTTACAATCTTCATCTTCTTGATCAAACCCTACCGCCGTCATTGTTCATCATCTTCAACCTAGAATGTAGCCATTACAAATAATGATCAACTTGGAAAAGGTCTTCAAGCCACCACAATCAACTCCTCTCACAAGTAAAGTGTAGATAAAGAGGGGGGAAAAGAAGAAGAAGAAGAGAAGCATCACGTATTCCTGGCTTAAAAAATCCAAAATCACAGTCCAATTTATTGTCAAATAGTTTCATATATACATCTTCCATCCTGTTAGATATATCCACACAACCAGATCACAACACTTTGCTAATGAAAGTTATAATTGAATGGAGAAGGGGCCGCTGTAAATTGGTGTGGAAAGAGGTGGACAGAGAGAGGGGGGTTCTGTCTGGTTTACGGGAAAGGGAAGAGATTATTCCAAATTGATTATTTAGTTTAATTGAGTTTTTTTCCTTAAAAGGGTTTTGTTTAGTTTTTTTATACAAGTTTGTTTTGTTTAATTGATTAGTTTAAATGTTATTTTTTATTTTAATTATTATTTTGTTAATTTATTGTGTTAAGTTAATTGTATGGTAATGTTAAAATATATTAAGTAAGTTATAAATGTTAATTTAATGGTCTAAAACTATGTTCCTGTATGTTATTGTTTATCGTACTACTGTTAATGTTACTGTTAATTATATAAATTAATTATAATGAAAGTACTTAATAAATTACATATTTATATTCTTATGAAAATATCATATATGTATTAATCTGTATAAAATAAAATAAATAAAAAGATCAATTTGTACAAAAGTCATATAAAATTGACACGTGTCACACTCCAGCCAAAAATTGGTCGGATCCAGCCAAAGAGTTAATTGTCGATATTTAAACTTATGGATTAAAATAGAAAATTTTGTCAACTTCAGGGGACACTTTTGTCATTACCCCATTTTTTTAGCACCCATTTACAATTTGTAAATGTTAATTTTCTATCAACGAGACTAAGAAACATCTACTCCTTGACATATCTAACCGTTTTTATTTGTGGTTCTTACAATCGAATATCGGCATATCAGTTTGGTTTCTTTAATCACCACTCCGATAACAAGACACGAATCGTTATTTCAAGCATTATCAATGTAAAGGTCATGTATAGTTAAAATTTAATCATTAGGGGGGGGAATAACAGTGTAACGGATAGAAATAATGGCATATCGCATACCAGAGGAATAAAGGCGAAATAACAGTGTAACAAAGAGAGTAATAATATCAAAAAATGAGACTCTTTTTGTGGGATAATAATAATAATAAATAAAATGTGTATATTAACTTACTAACCTATATTTAATATGTATATGCATACTAACTTATCAAAAAATAACAATAATTATTATTGACAAACAAGAAGACGATGATAATGTTAACATACTAACCTATATTTAATATGTATATGTACATACTAACTTATCAAAAAATAACAATAACTATTATTGACGAACAAGAAGAGGACGATAATGTAGAACAGGAGTATGAGAAGGATTGATTTATAACTATTGAACTTCTTTTATTCTGTTTATGTACTTTTTAGAATGTCTTAAAACAGATTTTGTTCAATTATTATGCAATATAGCATTAGTGTAGACAAGTCTGCGAAATGTATGTATGATCATTTGGACAATAGAATGTATACTAGATGTTGGTTTTGTGTTTATCTAGTTGATGCATCTTGTTAATTTTATTATTTTGAATTTTTTCATATTTTTTATAAAAAAAAATTGAAACTCTTCCGAAACTTAGACCGCTACCGCGACTTTGAACCATGCATCAACGGAAGTTGTTCCACCAATAATCTGCCTACAGCTCTCTTTTGTTTTTCTCGTTTTTTGGTAAGATATCTGATAAAGCTTCTTATGTCCTCAAACCATCTATTCAAAATAATTAGGCATGCAAAGTGTGGTCACTAATAACGTGTCATCACTTTTAGACACTACATGCCATAAATGCCAACACTGTTTGTGGTTAAACAAATGAAAAAGTTGAACCTTTGTAATCAGAAGCAACAACTTGAAATTCCTAACACATAATTTTGGCATGGGCATAAAATTATGCTTTTACAGTTGTGCAATAGAACTTAGACACACCTTGGGGCATTTTTGAGGACTTCAAACTGTTCTTCTGTCGGTAAAGCACGGCCATAAATGTCTTTTGGCCTTGGTTTCTTTTTTTCTTCACCTGAGAGCATAGAGTTTGGTGGCCTACAAGAGAAGCATAGAAATGTTTTCAAAACTTTATTTCAAAACCATATGCAATAGGTCAGCAATTGATGAAAAGCATAATCAATTTCAATTAACTGCAGAACAAATGAAGAAAAGTGCACATAAACTAGTACATTGCAGCAGAGTCCACATTCGAAGATGGATCTTGAGAGGAGTTGTTTGGCTCCTGCTTCTTCACATCCTCAGCAATCTCTGCTGCTTTAGCACTCTCTGCATTATAACCCGGTGGACGGACATACATGAAGCTGACAGCTTTCATCATCTCCATCTAAACACAAAAGACACTTCAGTCGAGTCAAATAATTACACCAAAAAATCAAATAGGTAAATGTGTGCATCTATATCTATATCTATAGGTGCTTGAGTGTGAATCATGGGTGAAGCTAATAGCTTTCCTTATCTCCTTTACACTCCAAAATTCAAGCAATAGAAGTAGCAGTAATTAAATACATTCTCATGGTAATGTCCTTGTGTGTGTTTATTCAGATTCAAAGAAGTTTCCATTGTTTATATATACATGTGGGTTTATGTGAGGGAAGCAAACAACTTCAAATTATCCCAATTACAGAGAGTAGCTCAAGTAAATAATCACTATTTGACTTTTGATGATAAACCATAAGGTTCAAGAGAGTAGATGACTTCAATTTAGTAGTTGCAATGGTTCGTTTTCTTAGGTCATAAGTTAGTTCTTATTCAATTAATTATAGTTTGAGTCATGTTTGGTTTTTTCACACTTCTAACTCTCTAGTCTGTAACAAATTGTCATCCAGTTGTTACTAACATTGATTTAGGTAATTATTTTCTTGCAAGAAAACATATTTAGGTAAAAAACTAAAAATCAATGTTTGTACCCAAGTTTGATATCCAAAAATAAATATAAAACATCTGTTCTCTCGCTAATCTTCTGCAAGATTTCTTTTCATTGTTGTGATGGTTTCCCAAGATAGTGCAACATCTTTTTCTTTTTACGTTCTTTCAAAGTATGTTGAAAGAGAGAGAGAGTATTCTACAGACTAATAAAATCATCTTAGTTCATTGCAACAGTACTAAATGCTTTTTTAATTATTCCTAAACACTTTTAACCAGGCAAAACCACGACTAACAAGGACGGGGAACAAAATTTCCTAATATTTTTTGTTCATCAAAATAAGGGGGTAAGAAGTATTAGTAGTACATATTCCTACAAATTAAGGGGGTCAAAGTGCCACATAGTTACAATGTGATCCAATTTCACAAAACAAATACTCCCTCCACTCCAAAATATAGGGTTAAGTTTGACTTTTCAAAGCTAATTTAAGATATTCTCAAATTAAAAATTGATGTGATTCATTTAGATTTTGAGAACAATAGTAGCACTATTTAGATAGCTCACAAATTTCATAATTGATAATTGTTTCGTCCAAAACTAAACTAATCCATATTAATTTTGAATTTGAAAATATATGAAATCAACTTCAAAAAATTCAAAACTAAACCTTATTTTGGATTTTACGGAGTATTAAATAGTAAGTTAAATATACTATTAATTAACAAGAAAATTGCACATTTAGTCATATTATATATAGTATATACATACATATAACTATCAAAAATCACCTTTTCCTTTTCTTTCTTGGAGACAAGAGCTGTCTGACGGAAAAACTCCTGCTCCTGAGCATACTGCACAACAAACCCAGAATAAAAACACATTGATATAGATAAAGAATGAATTGGGCATTTTACTCTGTCCAGAAAATATGTCTTTTGCATAGAGGAGAGAATGCTAAAGAAGAACCAGAAAATCATTAATAGAGATAAAGAATGAATTGGGTACTTAAATATGTCCTGCAAAATGTGTTTTTAAGAGACAATGCTAAAGAAAAACAAAAAAAAAACACATTGACAGAGATAAAGAATAAATTGGGTACTTAAATCTCTCCCGAAAAATATGGCATTGCCTGGAGGAGAGAATGCTAAACTTTGTTCAGCTACTAGCGTTTGCAGCGGTAGCATTTGCGGCGGTAGCGTTTGCAAAGCTTGGACCTCCAAATGCTAGGTTTGTTAGTTAAATAAGCTGCCTTATAAGTTGCTACTAGATGAACAAGATTTTCAAAGCAAGTTTGGATTCCAAATGCTCAACCAAACATTCCCGAAGACCCAAAAAAATCCAAAAATACATTGATAGATATAAAGAAAGAATGAATAGGGAATTTAAATATGTCCAGAAAAATATGTCCCAAAAGCAAGAAAATATGAAAAATTGCAAAATTGTATAGATTTAGTGCTTTCAATAGACTTGAATCAGAGAGAAAACCTCGCGGGCGACTTCAATTGCGCGACGATCGCGTTGGGCGTGGGTTTGTTCGGCGATCCACTTGCGGCGCTGGTTAGGGTAAGAGAGAGGGTGCCATGGCTTCTGGTTTAGGAAGGAATGAGACCATGCCGTGCCGGCTTTGGTCTTGTAATCAACTTCTCCTCCTCCATCTTTGTCAGAGAATCGCTTGCTCAGCCTTGGTCCTTTAGCTTCGTCTTCATCCATCTTCCTCTTTTCGTTTCTGTTATTTTGCCAGAATTTTTTGTTGGGGGTGAATTATGTGAAATACTCCGTTCAAACAAATTTAAGAATAAAAAATCTAAATAATACTAGCAAAAATCTAAATTTAACTTATACTCGAAATTATATGTATTTTGTATTTTTTAAATTATACCCTCCGTCCCAAATTAATTATTTTTCTAATACTTTTTTAAGTCAAATTGACTATTTTTAAAATTAATAATTAAACATATATAAATATATTTCTAAAATTATAAAAATTGAAATTAGTAATAAATTGTATATACTTTCTTTTGGTTATAATATCTTCACTTATATGTTAGCAAAAATAGTAAAAAGATTAGTTTTAAAAATAGTCAATTTGACTTTAAAAAGTTCTAGAAATGCAATTAATTTAGGACGGAAGGAATATTATCTAAATAGTAAATAATTTTACTTGAACATGTAAAAATATAAAATTGTGTCAAAATTCGTTATATTGAAATATTATTTTTATAACAGTGTAAATGATATGTATGTAATATATGTGCGGGGATAACGGACATACACAGTTGTGTATGTTTTAGTGGTGCACAGTCTGCCAAAACGCTCGTTTTGGCAGATTTTTTTTTTTTTTTTAAAACATAGCTTAGGGCTACGCTCCTCCCTAATCAAAATCGAAAAGGCACATAGCTCAAGGAAAGGCAACCGTAGGCGTGGTTGAACAAAGTGAGAGAAGATGGCGAAATTCATGAGATCCAAGAGAGAGAAAAGGCTGAGAGCCATAAGGAGAGAGATTGTGGAACCCTTAAACGAACTGAAAGAAGCTGCTAAGCTCGCCGCCCAAGAAGCCGCACTCGCCGCCCCTAAACTCCCCGTACACTCCCACACCGCCACCACTATGGAAATCACCACCGGTGCACTACAATCCTAAGTCCGACGCCTCATTCTTTGCTTTCTTCTGGAATGTCGTTGCCAAAGTCCAAAACGGTATCCCCTTCCTCTCATCTTGTAAAAACTCTGGTTAATTTTGGACTTTGTTAGGCCAAAGTTAATGTTTTTATTTGGTTGTAGTCACTGCCAATACGATTTCTCTGCAAACAGACAAAGCCTGAGCTTTATTTATTGGTTAATTTCAATTGTGTCATTTTATGACAGCGCATTCGAGTTTGGATGGGTATGTGGCGCAGTGGTTTGGGTTGAATCAGTCAAAGTATCAATGGGCATTGGACGATTATTATGAAACCAAAGGAGTGGTAAGCGTTTTCATCAAATATTTAATTAGTCTCTTTACAAGTTCCCTATATACATTTTGGGCTTTAATGTTTAGTTAAATTCTTTATCCTTAACTAAGCTTGTGGACTTTTTTTTCTTAAAAAGAATTATTTTTTAGAATCATGTTCAGGTCTTGTATTAGATTTTTTTTCTTCTTGAATTTAACAAAGCCCTTTCTTAATGAATTTAATTGGTTCTCATTGTGAAACTCAATTCATATTAAGTAAAAAAAATGGCTTTCTCTCAGTTGGAAAGATAAAAGGATGCAATGTTGCATATTCCACTATTGGACAATTTAGTGATACTTTTACCTATGAAAGTCTTGTAGAAACTGGTCAGTGTGATCTCTATTTCTTTTTGCTCAAGTTTGAGTCAGTCATGTGATCTAGCTCATAAATAAACTTGCAAGTTGCTGATTGAGAAGTTGGTGGAGGAGAATACACATTCATACTTGGAGAATGAGTATCATTTATAAATATTTTGATTGACACTGGACATCATTTGCTTGAATATCAAACTGATACAAGGGAAATGCACAGAACACTTCGATAGAAGGCATAAGCTTTATTAGTGTGATTGATGCAAAACTATGGTAATTGCTTAAATTTAATATATCATAGGCCTAGGCTTTATAAATTTTGTTCTTTTATTGTTATAATTAGGGGTGAAGAACATCTTGATTGTGTGTTGTTTAAATTGTTGAACTGTTAGGACCTTAGAGTTGGAGGCAGTTGGTTGTTTAACAAGTTTTATGTACTGCAAGTTTGAACAATAATGTTGGCTGTTTAGGTTGCATTCATATTTTGGGATTGTGAATATAGGACTAATAAACATAGCATTTACTTGCAATAATTTTGTAGCTTGCAAACTTGCCAACTTTGATGGCTTTTCATATTCTCTATAAATTGTATCTGATTGTTGTTATATTGCTGAAATTCTTGGTTTTTATTGTGATTATTGAATGGACAATTATTCCCAACTCCAGAACCTATCAATAATGCCATTGTGAGTTTGGCCTTATGCAGTTATGCTACATGCTTACTTGTGATATGATGCGCTACCTTATAAGCTCTGGTAATCTAGTTTGTTGATGATCAGAGCCATGAGCATGACCATGTGTGGCATGAGTATGAATGTGTGCATGACCCCCATGTTCATCACGACCAACAGTCTCTTCATCCACCAGGATTGAATCAATGGCAATTAGTTTAAATTTAAGCGACTCGCTTCTGTTATGCTGTTGCCCTGTTTCATCTTCACAGCTGGACTCCCCCGAGACTATCGCAGGAAGCAGAACAAGAAAAAGGTATATTATTTTTGTATAATTATTTGACAAAACTTGATGGTAAACCATGTTGAAAAGAGGCTTATTGTTGGGTTTATGAAGGAGGAATATATGGGCGGCCATTTAACAAGAGAATCCCAAGCAGACAGAGCACACAAAGTGAATGAGTGAGGAGATACAACATGTAATGTCACACGGTACAATGAAGCTACATAGAAAAACTGAAATATTGTGTTATTTGTAGTTGCTTGAGCTATTAAGTTATTGTATCATCATTTTTTTTAGTTACCTGGGGTATGCCCCTTGTAAACATGTAAATCTTGATTATAGTGTTTATGAAATGAAATCCAATTATTGTGTTCATCAATTTAGTGCATACTGAGAGAAATTACTAAAGATGATCAGAATTACTTGTGAATTTTTGTAGTGTTGACAAAATTTTGTTAGTTGACTTGTAAGCCAGAAATTAGCATACTTAGGACAGATTAATGCACCTGTAGAATACTGAAACATAAATGAGATTGTTGTATTCTATTACAACAGATTATTAATCCTAGTACATTTTGTATTCTTTGAATGTTGTAAGCTATACAGCTTCTTGTTTTTGTGGAATGTAATTACTTGCATTGCTAACACTAGTACATTTTCTTGTGTTGCTGCATTTTTTGTAGGCAAATTTGTTTGATATTGCTTGTTGATTTGCTGGTTGCAAATCAATGGTAGTTCCTGCTTGTGATAATGGGCTGATTCTTAAATGTGTGGGGCCTTCAGTTTTCAGGCGGTTGCAGCTCATGTTAATGACTTCACCACATTCACTGTCACTTGATTCTGAAGAAGAGCTTGAATTTTTACATTCAAGCTTGTTTTGCATCCTCACAGCTTTCAACTTGGCCTTCTCTTCTTTCCTCTGCCTTTTCATTCCCTTTTTCTCTGCTTTTAGCTGTTGCAGTTGACTAAGCAACACATCTGCAACTTCATGCAAATAGTGTTATTATAAACTGGTTAGATATAATGCCGACAATCAACTAAGTTATATAATGTTGTCAAACATTTATACCAAACCAAGGTCTAAAATACAAAAATTTTGTAAATGGTATTTGAACATATATTATGATGTAAAAATATACTCATCAAAAATTAAAATGGGAACCAATCAAAATATTAAATAGATGACAACTGTTAAATACTCCCAATATTCAATAAATAAGAAGGCATTGACGGTTGAGAGCCACATTACATCTCTCAATATTGATCTGCACTGAAAAAGTAATATGAATGTAATTTAGAAACCAACATGCATGTCTTTAAAACAAAAACAGCTCAACAACATTAAGCAGTTCCAACTGCTTACTATGGAAGACAGTACTACAAATTTCTCATATTACACTGAAAGCATGTGCTAGACTTCCAAATTCTGTATTTGTGACCTTATATTTCAAAGTTAAAAAAAATGTCATTTGATAATTGACAACTCTTGACAAGTCAATCTCAACGATCCAGATGGCTGCTGGAAAGACGTGATTTTTCTGCGAATCGATCTGGTTTGCAATCGGAGAAGAGATGTACCAAGTGACCAATTCAACTTTGTATTTGTTTTCCCATTTTATGTTTCATGCCAAAAAAGAAGAGAAACAATTCAACTTGGGATGCATTATTTTTCTTTAAGAAAATTAATGAAGAAAAAAGTCCCTCATATATATATATATATATATATATATATATATATATAAACAATTCGATCCTCAAGATCATAATTATAAACTACATACTTCTATCTAATCCATTTAGCTAAACTCCTTTTATGGGACAAAGCAAAATTTATATATAATATAAATGTGAGATTTCTTTAACTTATTTGTGCCTTATTCAAAGGGATGAAAGGTTGTTGGGTTTCTCATCTTTAAAAGATACAACTACAGGCAGTTAAAAGGCAGAGAAAACTGGATGAGAGACTATATCTCCCAATTAACTGTGACTCATCTCCTTTGACAAATTTATCAAATAACAAATTGTTTGAATCTCTTCTTCATATAAAATTAATTAAGGCAACTACCAAGCTCCATTATTATAGATTGTTAATAAGTTATTCAAGTACACTGACATATAACTTTTTGATCCCATCAGTAGAGACCCAACTATACGTGGCACACTCAAAACTTAGAACTAAAAAGCATAAACTAATATTTAGACAAAAGCAACAGGGGAAGAAATATAAGGCAAAGGAGAATCATCAAAATTGAAGAAAATACGGAAGAGTGAGAAATTGATTATGCTTACGCGCATCGATCACATAAGTCAATGTACCCGCTGGTACGACGGCGCCAGTCTCTCCTCGATCACTCCAACACCTATTTGCAGTTGGAATTGAAGCAAAGCTTGGGCGAAAATGAACTAATTGAAGCAACTGCTATGTAAGTTTTTCCTAATTGAAGCAACTGCTCTTATTCGGAGTTGAAAATGAACGAAAATGGAAGGATGTAAACCCTAGGAAAGAGAGAATCAGAAGGAGGGGGTTGGGGTTTGATGTTTGTTTAGGGGAGGGAGGGCTTTAGAGAGAGAATGGAAACATTTTTTTTAAAACAAATATGCCAAAACGACGTCGTTTTGGCAGACTGTGCACAAATGAATCATACACGGCTGTGTATGCCTATTATCCCATATATATATATATATATATATATATTTCAACAACTCAGATTTTAATAACTTCAATTGTTATAAAATTGTTATTGCATAACTTCAAATCAAACAAAATTTTACACAATCTCATATTATCAAAATGATTTTACATTAGAAGTGACCTAAGATTACTTATCTTAAGTCGATCTAAGATGTCTTTTGCTATATATATATATATATATATATATATATATATATATATATATATATATATATATATGTATATATATAGCACGGTTCAAGAGCATACCCACCAAAGAGCATTACTTTGTTAAATAGCATACCTATTTAAAACCCTTACTTTTTATTTTTTTCTCTCCTCACTCACTTGTCCGATTCATGCTCTCAAAACTCCAAACTCTCCTCCCAAATTCAATACAATCCCCCTCCACTATACCGATGCCTCACTTCTCCAATTCCACCTCCGATCTAAAACTTTATCCTCCAAACTCATCATCACCCTCCACTGACCAATCGCCCTGCTAGCAAACATGGCCAGATCTCGACAATATCTCAGTAGACCTTTCAAGTTCATGTTCGAGGCCAATACGTAATCCACCTTCAAATTGAACGTACGGAGACCAGATCCTCTCTCCACTAATCGATAATTCTAGCTCTGATTTTGCTAAGTTGAAAAGTAATTAGAATTCTCTCTAGCCTCTACTTTCGATTTATGCAGTTTGGGCGTGTGCGTGTTTGTGTGTAAAATTTGATGATATGTATCATGTATGCGCAGTAGGGTAAATTTGCTGTTTAGAAAGGTTATTGATGTGCAAATTTATTGTTTTGCACAAATTTATTGTTTTGCCCAAACTAGGCAATTAAATTTATTGGGTAAATTTGCTGTTTAGAAAGGTTATTGATGTGTATCATGTATGCAAATTTGCTGTTTAGAAAGGTTATTGATGCCCAAATTTATTGTCCAGACTCTACTTTCGATTTATGCAGGTTAGTGAATGTTGAGATGCTAAAAGATTGAATTTTGGTTTGTTCTTTTCTAAGGTTATTGAATCTTGGAATTAATTTAGTGATTTGGATTTTGGGCATTCTGGGTTTGTTACAGTTTTCAAGAATTGATTTTGTTTTGGAGGGGTGTTTGTGATGTATTGGGAATGGTTGGTTTATTGTGATTAAAGTTTGATTTGTTATCTTTTTTTTCACCTATGGTGTTATATTTCATTGCAAAAGATTGATGACAGAGGGGTTTGGTGTTGAAACCTGTAAGTTAGTTATGAAAAAACTGCTAATTAGTTAAATTAAGTAAATTCGGTGTTAGTTTATTGGCCTAATTGGCAAGGTGAGTGCATTGATTTCATACAAGTTAATTTATCCAGCATGCATGGGTTTAGCTGGTTGGAGATGGCATTGTTGTAGGTAAAGTCATTTTGATACTGGCTATTATTGATATTCATATAAACTCCTAGCCCCCTCTATCAAGTACGCCATTGATTGCGGAGTAACAGACCAGTGGCTTCAGGCACGAACTCGTGGCTTCCCTCCTAAAGAAGGGATGGAAGGAGACGTGGTTCCAGATTCAAATAACATAATGTCTATAACAGAAAGGGAATACCGCACATTAGTGCCTGTTAGTTGAACAAGTTGATGCTCCTACACCTTGCTAGTTGTCTTATATGCCTTTGTTTGGTGGATTTGTTTTTTCCCCGGTAAAGAAATTTGAGTGCATCATTTCCCATCTTTCTTGTGCAAGGGTGGCTAATTGGCAGATGTACTTGTATAACAACAATTTTGAAGTGGATTGCATTCAATGTTGTAGCTTAGTAGTAAAATTCATGGGTTCAATGAGGAAGATTCTTTTGTTTTGTTGCCCTGCCTTTCAATTTCTCATTGGACAGGTGTTCTTTCCTTTAATCTTTTTCTATTCTTTCATATGCGAGTTTTTTCTTTTTATAGATGAATTATGTTTTGCTCCAAGGTTCCAAGTGAGCTTTAAATAAAATTATTTAATGATAACATGGTCTAATCTAAGCATGTAATTGGCAACTTACAGGCTCCAGTCGGAAGATTCTCTCTCTGCTTAAATAGTTTTGTTTCAAAATATACTTGAATTGAATATTGCCAATCCAATAAAAAAAACATCCTCACTGGATTGACAATTTCACATGGTAAATGTGACGGTTTATATTTCTTCATGGAAAGATATGAAAGATTTTAGCAACAATTCACAGGAAAGATTTCAGTGGATATTAACAAACGAGAGATACAATTTGACAACAAAATCAGAAGAAGATTTTATATCAAGCCCCAATTTATTAACCCCTTGTATCAAAATTGGATTATCAAACCCTGACAACAATCCTCTACAAAAGAGGAATGATGGCCAAAAAAGGCGGGAGATTGATCCAACACTAAAACCAAAAATTAATTACAAAGACATATTATAACGCTTCTCCAGCGATAACTCCCTACAAAAGAGAAGGGTAAAGGCCAAACATGGGAGATATTAACCCAACACTAAAAGTAAACGAGAACTATAAAGGAAGAGGACAATCGACAAACAGACTTAGATTCTTCCAATAATACACACTTCAGCGACAAGAGAATTACTCTATTCGGAAAATTGAGCACCCCCATTAAGCTTTGATGCAACCAGCTTGTCCAAAAACCAAGCCAACTTCCCATTGGTTGGTTGGACCATCTTTGTAGGCAATGATGGACCTTCAACATTATCGATTGCCATGTGCACCACCTCAGATTTGCTGCTCCCTGTTATAACCACGGATACATCGACACAGAATACTGCTCCTCTATGGTTGAGAATTTGGAAGAACAATAAATGACCAACCTAAAAAAATAAATATAAAAAAAGTTCATAGGTTATAAAATCATTGAAGATTTTTTAAACAATCAAAAAAGTTGTATACACTTTCAATTGATACAATTAGAGCATAAGTAAAATTCTCTAATCCTGTGTTTGTCCTACCAAACCCCTCTGTCATCAATCTTTTGCAATGAAATATAACACCATAGGTAAAAAAAAAAGGATAACAAATCAACTTTAATCACAATAAACCGACCATTACCAATACATCACAAACACCCCCCCCCCCAAATAAAATCAATTCTTGAAAATTGTAACAAACCTAGAATGCCCAAAATCCAAATCACTAAATTAATTCCAAGATTCAATAACCCTAGAAAAGAACAAACCAAAATTCAATCTTTTAGCATCTCAACATTCACTAACCTGCATAAATCGGAAGTAGAGGCTGGACAATAAATTTGGGCATCAATAACCTTTCTAAACAGCAAATTTGCATACATGATATATATCAATAACCTTTCTAAACAACAAATTTACCCAATAAATTTAATTGCCTAGTTTGGGCAAAACAATAAATTTGTGCAAAACAATAAATTGCACATCAATAACCTTTCTAAACAACAAATTTACCCAACTGCGCATACATGATACATATCATCAAATTTTATACACAAACACGCCCAAACTGCATAAATCGAAAGTAGAAGCTGGAGAGAATTCTAATTACCTTTCAACTTAGCAAAATCAGAGCTAGAATTATCGATTAGTGGAGAGAGGATTTGGTGTCCGTACGTTCAATTTGAAGGTGGATTAGGTATTAGCCTCGAACATGAACTTGAAGGGTCTACTGAGATATTGTCGAGATCTGGCCATGTTTGCTAGCAGGGGCGATGGGTCGGTGGAGGGTGATGATGAGTTTGGAGGAGAAAGTTTCATATCGGAGGTGGAATCGGAGAAGTGAGGCGGCGGTACGGTGGAGGGGGATTGTATTGAATTTGGGAGGAGTTTGGAGTTCTGAGAGCGTGAATCGGACAAGTGAGTGAGGAGAGAGAAAATAAAAAGTAAGGGCGTTAAATAGGCTCTTTAACAAAGTAATGCTCTTTAGTGGGTATGCTCTTGAATCATTCTCTATGTGTGTGTATATATATATATATATTAGGTAAGATGATTGCTAATTTTTACTTTTTTATAAAACTATGTTATTAATTATGGTTTTCAATTTAAATAGATAAAAAATAAAGTAGACCTAACATAAAAAAGAAAAAAGTCGAACAAAAAAAAGGAAAAACTAATTTGTCTATTTAATTATAGTAAAAGCTTAATAACCCGTCTATTTAATTATAGTAAAAGTTTAATAAGCCCTACAAAGCACATGTAAACTTAGAATTAAATTACTATGTAAGTTTTGCATATAACATATATTGGAGCGATATTTTAGTTGATCCCAAGTAGGGGGGTGTAAACGAATATATACAAATTCGGATATAATGGTATCCGTAGCCGAAAAATTAATTCGTTATCTGTATTCGTATCCGGTATCCGGCAGATTTTAAAAATATTATCCGTATCTGGTATTCGGAATAATATCCGAATACAGATAATATTCGTTTATGTTATTTTATTCGAATAAACAAATTATTCAAATATCTGGGTATCCAAATTCGTTTATTAGTCACCTAATATATACAAAAAAAAAATTAAATAATTACTCATCACCAATCACAATTTAAAATTTAAACCATACATATTAATTAAACATCCTAATCATAAAGGAGAGGAAAATATCAAACACATCATCATACACCATTGATCATAAAAATCAAAATTTAAACATCCTAGAGAAAGTATCAAATTAACATCATTGAAAAGATGGTAAACCTCTTGTTCTTTTTTGCAATCATCCTTCATTATTTTCATTTTAACTAATTGAAGCTGCAAGAGAAAAATAAATAACAGTAGTACAATGTTAATCTAAAATAATTAATATAATGTTAAGCATTAATTTTTACAAGATTTATGTAAAAGTTCATGGCATCATTATTACAATAATTAATATAATGTTATGGCATGAACTTTTTTTTACCTCATATTCTTAATAAAGTAATACTTAAACTCCATCTCTAACTAAAGAAAAAACTCAAGTTTCTTTCTCTTTAGAGTTTTTGAAAACTTCAAAAATTATATCTACTCCAAATTACAAATCCTAAAAAAAAAAAAAGAATATCACGACTAAAAGAACAAAGAAGAAAGTATTGTAATGGCAATGCCAGAATGAGCAGAACCTGACAAAGTTAATTGCTTTAGTGAAGCAAAAAGAAAGATATACCATTATACTTCATTATAACAATCTAATACAAATAAACATGAAATTGCATAAATTCTATCAATCTAAAAACTTAGGTACTCCAAAAGAGTAAAACATGAAATTGCAGAGGTTAGTTGTTACCTTAAGTTCATTCATCCCATTGTTATTTTAGGGAAAGTTGTTGAGTTTAAGGAACATCTAAATCAAATCGGGAGTCACATAAATAAACAAAAAGAGCAATTGAAGTAGGATTTCATGATCAAACTAATAAATATATCTGAATATCAAAATACTAATCCATAGCAAGAGATAAATCAAGAGGTAGCGAGGGCATCAAAAATAAGCTAAAGAACTAATATGCATCTTGCTTGACTGCTGGAAAGCTTGACTTGGAGACGGAAAACTATTGAGGGTCACACTCACTTTCCTTTTTTCTTCTTCCTTTTGATTAGTTACAAGCTGTAGATCATCATAATTTGAATAGAAAATGAGGAAACGTTAAAATCCCAAATACCTTTTCTTTTTACTTATTCAAAAACCAAGATATTGGAGGCATATATACTTACAAAATAAATTACAAATCAAACACATATGGGAAAGGTTAAGCATGTGTAGTAATTGCTTTGAGAAACAATCACTATAACAATGTGTAAAAATAAGATTTCTCCAAAAGCATCTAGCATGGCTAAAGGGAAAAAAGAGATTAAAAATTATTGGAAAATATAAATTCGATTGTACAGACTGAAAACGGATGCAGAAGAGATTTTAGACTAGACAAGAGAGATAAAAATTATTAGAATATATATATATATATATATATATATATATTCAATTGTACAGACTGATAACTGATGCAGAAGAGATTTCAGGCTACACGTGTAAATACATATATGCAAAAGTAGCAAGAATTAAGTACTAGGCATATAATTGTGCTCAACAATAATAAGCTTTCTGATAATAAACTTCTATTATTAGGGGAAAAAGAAGAAAGTTATCAACAACAATAATAATCACAAAATCTGAAATTTAATCCATTTCATTAGAATAACTAACAACAATCATAAAATTCAATACAGTAGGCTTTTTTCATTTTCCTAAAATTTACTCAACACATACAAGCAAACACATTTGGCCAAGGTACCACCTTCTCCTTCTTGAGCCAAAATTACTCTCACCTTTAACTTCAAACTCCCAACTCCCAACATCATTAACAACAACGGGTGGAATGGGTGCAGTAACATCTAACATGTGAAAGCTATTATGATTTATGGAACCAATCCCATAGTTCAAACCTCACTAAGAAAAATTCTTAGAGTACAAAATCATTCTAGGAATCCAATATAAACACAAATCAACACAAACATGCATATAATTTTATTAAAAAAGAGGGGTTGTTGATATAAAAAAGGATCTCACAATAGACAAAGTATTGGGCTAAAATTTCCTCCCATAAACTACATTTTCCCAGATTTGAAATGAACAAATACGAATATCCAAATAGAAACATCTAATTAAGTAAAGGTGCTATTGAAATTGAAAAACTTACTAGTTAGAAGAAATTGTTTTGAGCAAGAGAGATTGGAGACAAAAAGCCCCCAACTCTTTGTTGGAAGGTGGAGCTGTATAAGATGGTATAATTTCTCCGTCTCGACACTCCACCTTTACCTAGTACTAGTAATCTGAGATGACACAAATGTCTCACACGCACCCATTACCAGCAAGCACTTATTTTTAGAAGAAGAAGATCTAGATCTAGATCCGGAGCATCCGCCTTTTCGGATTTACATAAAGATAAGATTTTGAATTCTGCTTTGTAATTGTAATATAACTAGAATTAGAAAAATGAATTTTAAAGTAAAGTTTATTAACGAATGAATGTTAATTTATTTATTTTTAATAAATATAATAATTAATGTTTTAAATTATAATTTAAATAAGTTTTTATCATTTTTGAAATCCTAAATTTCAAAATGAATGTTCTAATTAAAACTATAACTAGAATAAGAAAAAAAATAATGAGTTTTAAAGTATAGTTCATTAATGAATGAAGGTTAATTTATTTATTTTTAATAAATACAATAATCAATACTCGAAATTGCAATTCAAATAAGTTTTCATCATTTTCGAAATCCTAAATTTATATTTTAAAATGAATGCTCTAATTACAACTATCACTAGAATAAGAAAAAAAATAATGAGTTTTAAAGTATAGTTCATTAATGAATGAATGTTAATTTATTTATTTTTAATAAATACAATAATCAATGCTCTAAATTACAATTCAAATAAGTTTTCATCATTTTTGAAATCCTAAATTTCAAAATGAATGCTCTACTTATTAATCTGTAGATGTTCATTAATAAGTAGATATTCATTTTATATGTGTGGAGTAATACTGTAGTGTGTATCAATATTTATAATCTATTCAAAAGTTTACATTGAATATTTAATTATTTTTTCTCAAATACTTGATTAAAACTTTAATAATATGTTTATGGGGAGTTTTATTTATTATTTATCCTCAATACACATATAACATAAATATAAATTTTTTTATTTTATTTCATTATATTTATAGAGAGTGCGAGTTATAATGTATGTGCGAGTTCATTATCTTTCATTATATTAATGAATGTAAGTTATTAATATTGTAACAATTTGAATTCCCAGTTAATTATTAAAATAAGAATTTAATTAAATAAATTTCTTATTTTAATGACTTATTGTATTATACTGCATATGTGAATACGTGCGGTATAATATGTGTATGTCTGTGATGAAGTAAATATACAATTATATATTTACTGTATGTAAATAAATTGTTAAAAATAATTTATGATGTTAAATTATTTTAATATAATAAATGTATTGCATTAATATAATAATTTACTTTATTGAAGGAGCTATGTAATAAAAACACATTATATTGTATTATGTGTGTGTATGTAATATATTACAGTGTAATATATGCAATATATGTATTACCTTGTATTAAGTAGGTGCATATGTAGTATAGGTATATATATGTGTGGTACTGTAAAATGAAAGAGTAACCTTCAAGCTAAAATAAAATGAGTCAGTTAATAAGAAGCATGAGCTGAGGAACTTAAATAAGCTGAGTCTGGGAAAGCAGGAGCTAACTTTGTATCATAAGCACAGGCTATCAAGCTCAGCACTCCTATTTCGTAAGGAGCAAGAGAAGAGAGTGGGCAACAAGAAATAAACTTCTATAAAATCAAACTAAAGCCTTCAAAGTTCAGTCCTTGTTCAGTAAACTCTTAATATACTGCACTCTCAAATTTCAAGCAACTGAAGAATTGAGCTAATAATTACACTCAAAGGAGTAATAATAACTGAAGAAGAAGAGGATTTAGAGCAGCAAAGAAGAACCTAAATGAATCGTTCAAGCTTATAAAAGGTAATAACTCTGTTATGTTTGGAGTCGTATATAAAAGAATGAATTGATTGTTGAAGGTTGTCTATTTAATTGTGTTGGGTTCTGGGTTCGGGACTCCCGACCCGATGTGCTAGATCCGACCCGGGGTGTGGGTTCGGGATGCAGAGAAGTAATTTGGTTAAGGAAGTTATCTCTTAACTAAGTTGACTTATATTCTGACTAAAGCATTTATTATGATTTGGTTGATGGGACGTATGCTTTATACTGTCAAGTGGGACCTGGCGTGATGATGGCAAGTGGGAGTGTATATATAAGGCTTTCCTCTACATTTCAAAGGTAATGCAAAACTAAACACTAAACTGCAAACCTCCATTGTTAGCAAACCTTGAGAAAGCCTACACTAATTCTCACGCCTGAGCTATCTCCCCCCGGCGGCAAAAACCGCCCGGAACTCTCAGTGTGATTCCGTTATTGTGCAGGATTAACGTGTTCTTGGTGATTGAAGCGCGTGACCAAATCTTGGCGTTAACATTGACGCTAGAAGGAGGGCCGTTAGTGTTAGTTCTCAATCACAGTTAAAGTTAGAAAACAGATATGGTGAATACGGATCGTAATGGAGGAGAAAGATCAGCTGATTCCCATACACCGACTCGTAGGTCGGTTCTAGATCGACTCAGGTCGTCGGCTAGGGAGAGATTGGGACCAAGGGGCCGAACTAGGGCGCCTTTACAAGTCCAATCCGCCCCCGTTCGTCGTCGTCTGTTTCACACTAACCAACAGACGCCAGAGCCTTCGACTCATATGGCTGCCAAACCCAGCTCAAACCCTTGTTCATATCCGGCAGCAACGCCGATCATGGCGACAAAAGGCAATGGATCCTGTCCCAGCGGAGGACAAAGGACCAGGAAGTGATGGAGGCCTTACGCCAGCAACAGCGGGAGATAGCTGAGCAATTGGCTAGGTTGGAAGGACAGGAGGAGGTTTCATCAAGCCGACCTTCTGGCCGACAGTAAACTGATCGGAATCAATCCAGGACTAACCGTTCGGATGATTCCGAACCAGTAGGGAGCAGGCGTCAGAGCCGCTCCCCCGTACGGAGCAGGCGTCAGAGCCGCTCCCCCGTACGGAGCAGGCGTCAGAGCCGCTCCCCAGTTCGGAGCAGGCGTCAGAGCCGCTCCCCAGTTCGGAGCAGGCGTCAGAGCCGCTCCCCAGTTCGAAGCAGGCATCAAAGCCCCTCGCGCCTGGTGAGCAGGCGTCTAAGCCGTTCCCCAGATCGTAAAAGGCACAGAAGCCGCTCGCACGACCGAAGCAGGCCTAGGAGCCGCACTCCGGACCGGAACAGGCGGGTAGGCCGTTCTCAGGACGGAAATGATGCTGGTAGGAGGGGATCCGGATTGGGTGGCAGGCCTCGGTCGCCACCCCGAAGGAGCGAAACCGATCCCGTTGTTATTCGGATGGCTGAGTTAGAAGAAAAACTAGCCGCGGTGGTTCAGGCCCAAGAGTTGCCGAACACGTCAAATTCACCTTTCACCTGGGAGATTGAGCAGGTCAAAGCAGACAAGACCGAGAAAATGCCTCCCCTAGATTCTTACGATGGTACTGGTGATCCCTATGATCATACTCACGGGTATAATCAAGTGATGAATTATTATGATCATCCGGATGCTGCTAAGTGCCACATGTTCGTCACAACTCTGAAGCTGTCAGCTCGAGAATGGATGGTGTCTCTCCCCCCGAACTCTATCGGGTCGTGGCAAGATCTAAGTAATAAGTTTCATGCGCGATTTGGGAGCAATAAGAAGAGAGGAAAGCTGACTACTGCTCTAACCCAAGTAAAACAGAGATCGGGTGAGAGTTTGGGTGAGTATGTGAAAAGATTTCGAGACTTGGCTGGTACCCGTGACCAGTTTGAATGTACAACAAGCAGTTGGGTTTTTCACAACGGGTCTGGATGCTACGAAGTCGAAAGATTTGTGGAAAGACCTCATTCTCAACCCCCCAATGGATTTAGCTGAAACCTATGGTCGAGCTGAAGGACTCATTACCATAGAAGAAGCCTATAAAAGCTTAAATCCTCAAGATCGGAATGAAGAAAGTACGAAACAAAAAGATAGGAACCATATTCCTCGGCCTAGCAACCAGCCAAGAGGCAATTTCTATGGTGGACCTAGCTCGGGAGGCGGTCAAGGTGGGGTTAATACAGGAGGCAAACCACCTTACCCGAAGAAGAATGTGAATAAGGTGTATACCCCCCTCACTACAGATCGGACGAGGATTCTGGAAGAGATCAGAAATCAGCCTTCGTTTGAAACCCTGTCCAACCACTACCCGATCCCACCGGGGCAACCCTAATCGTTATTGTGAATATCATCAGACATCTGGTCATAGTACGGAGGATTGTTACAATCTGAAGGATTTAATTGAGAAGAAAATCCAAAATGGTGAATTGGTTCAGTATGTAGTAGGTCGGCAGAATTCCAGTTCAGAAGGCCAAAGAGGGTCAAACCGAGAAAGACGCCTCGAGGCACCACCTCCACCGAACCCTCCACGAAATTGTGTTGATGTCATCACTGGAGGAACGTTCGGGAAGAAAGTTGGGAGAAAGAGGAGTGGCCTGATGGATGCCGTGTTATCGGTTTCGGAACGGCCTTCGGCTAGAGATCGACCGTTTCTCAACACGGTAATATCATTTACCCGAGGAGGATTACCCCTCGGAACCAATTGATCCCCATGAAGGGGCGCTGGCCATCACAGCCCAGGACGTATCCATGGATATTAAGCGAATAATGATCGATAATGGATCTTTCGGTCGACATATTGTTTACTCATGCATACAATAGGCTAGACCTGGGGGGAGCAAGGATGGAGGTGGGTCAGGAATCTCCGTTGTATGGCTTCAGCAATGATCCTGTTCGCGTGTCCGGAACCGTGGAACTGCCGGTTATCTTTGGTACGGCCACCGAGGCAGGTAGAAGTCATAGTCAGATTTTTTGTGGTCCAGGTAGATTCGGCCTATAATGCCATTCTGGGTAGACCCACTTTGGCTGCACTTCAGGCTGTTACCTCCATAGGTCACTTCAAAATTAAGTTCCCGACTTCGGAGGGGGTCGGTGAGGTAAAGGGTGATCTAGACATGGCACGCAGGTGTTATCGGAATTCATTGATATCCTCGGCGGTTGGGGTCAGCAAGCAGAAGAAACAAACAATGGCTATAGAAGTCGAGCCGTTCACCGAGGGAAATTCCGAACCCCTTGCGTTGCCCGCTGAAGAGACAGAGGAGGTAGAATTGATTGTTGGAAAGGGCGATAAGCTGATCAAGATAGGCGCAGGGTTGATAGAGCCATTTCGAACAAGCCTAATCGAGCTACTTCGGGTATATGCGGACATTTTTGCATGGGAGCCTTCTGACATGCCTGGGGTCGATAAGTCGGTGGCGGTTCATAAGCTGTGTATTGACTCTTCTAGGAAGCCTATCCGTCAGAAGAGGAGGATCTTCGCTCCTGATAGGCAAAAGATCATTGACGATGAGATCGCCAAACTGCTAAAGGCGGATTTCATTTATGAAATTGATTACCCCGAGTGGCTAGCAAATGTGGTGCTAGTGCGGAAACAGAATGGCAAATGGAGAGTCTGCATAGATTATACCGATCTGAATAAGGCTTGTCCGAAGGATTTTTACCCTCTTCCGCACATCGACCAGTTGATTGATGCGACATCAGGTTTCGACATGCTTAGCTTCATGGACGCTTTCTCTGGATATCATCAGATCTCCATGGACAAGAAGGACATGCCGAAGACGGCGTTCATCACGCATCGAGCAATATACGCATACAAGAAAATGACGTTCGGATTGCTAAATGCGGGAGCCACATATCAGAGAATGATGAACTATGTGTTCGCCAAGTTACTGGGTCGAAGCATGGAGGTATACGTGGACGACATGATCGTCAAAAGCGTGGGAGTTCGGAACCATTTGGATGATCTGGAAAATTGCTTTGAGACGATCAGAAAGTACAAGCTTCGGCTGAACCCTACCAAGTGTACTTTTGGACTTGGTTCGGGTAAATTCCTGGGGTATTTGCTCAGCAAGAGGGGGATCGAAGCTAATCCGGAAAAGATCAGTGCCATTTTAGACATGAAGTCTCCCCAATCTTTCAAAGACGTACAGCGATTGACTGGTAGGATTGCTGCGCTTCGGAGGTTCATGTCAAAATCGGCGGAACGGTGTCTACCCTTCTTTAACACTTTGAAAGGGCCGAAGAATGAAAAGACCTTCCAATGGACATCAGAGTGTGAAGACGCGTTCCAAGGAATCAAGAGGTATCTTTCCTCAGCTCCACTTCTGGTGAAGCCCATTCCTTCGGAACCCCTATACCTGTATCTGGCGGCGAGTTCATTAGCGGTGGGAGCTGTATTACTTCGCGAAGTAGGGGGGCAGGCAGTGCCCCGTCTACTATGTTAGCCATGTGCTTCGGGATGCCGAAACCAGATACCCCAACTTGGAAAAATTCGCTTATGCACTTGTCATAGCAAGCAGGAAGCTAAGGCATTATTTCCAAGGGAGGTTGGTGGTAGTATACACTGATCAGCCGCTGAAAAAGATCATGAATAAGCCAGATTTGTCGGGACGCCTCTCTGCTTGGGCAATGGAGTTGACTCAGTTTATCATAGACTATCATCCTCGGACTGCCATTAAGGGTCAGGCGTTAGCTGACTTCATAGTAGAGTGCTCGTTTACCGAACCCGATACCGATGATGGTGCAATGGTAGTGAGTTCGGTGTCGGGCGATCAAGCAGCTCATGCGTCGTGGACTTTGTATGTAGATGGCTCTTCGACTTCGGATGTTAGTGGAGCAGGGGTCATATTGATTAGCCCGGAGGGATTTAAGGTTCAGCAGGCCATTCGCTTTGAGTTCAAAGCGACCAATAATGAGGCAGAGTATGAAGCCATTTTGGCCGGATTGCGGTTAGCAAGAAGTTTGGAAGTAAAACGCTTAGTCATCTTCAGCGATTCCCAGTTAGTGGTTAAGCAGATAGTAGGAGATTATGAAGCTCGTGGGGATCGGATGGCGAAATACTTATCTGCTGTTAAAGGACCGACTACATTATTTTGAATCATATAGTGTGCAAGGGGTTGGTCGGGAAGACAACACCGTAGCCGATGCCTTGGCAAAATTGGCTACAACGGAAACTGCTTCTTTTAGTGGGTCAAGTTTACCTGGAGGTCCTGGGGGACTCCGAGCATTCGAAGGACAGAGGTGCTCCCGATAGAAAGGATGGACTGTTGGCTCACGCCGTATATTTCCTATCTGGCGGATGGCGTCCTTCCTTCGGATCGGTTAGAAGCCAAGAAAATCAAGCATCGAAGTTCGTTTTTCATCTTGATCGATGGGGACCTATACCGAAGGGCGTTTTCTTCTCCGCTACAGAAGTGTCTGACCCCTTCCGAAGCTGATTATACACTTCGGGAAGTCCATGAAGGTATATGTGGAGACCATATGGGCGCTAAGGCGTTAGCATACAAGATTCTACGGCAGGGCTACTACTGGCCAACCATCTTCCAAGAATCTAGAGAATATGTTAAGAAGTGCCCTAAATGTCAGTTGAATGGGACGATCCCTCACCAACCTCCCGAAGAGTTGTATTCGGTATTATCACCCATTCCGTTTGCTGTATGGGGGATTGATATACTAGGACCATTGCCAAAGGCTAAGGGGCAGGTCAGTTTTGTTATTGTGGCCATCGGACTATATGACGAAGTGGGTAGAAGCTAAACCTCTCAAAGCAATTACGGAGCAAGAGTGTCTTAAATTCCTCAAGGAATTCGTTGTGTATCGCTTCGGTATCCCAATGGTAATAGTATCGGATAATGGGAGGCAGTTTGTAGGTGCAAAGTTCGAAGAATTTCTCACAGATCTGGGAGTTCAGCACAGGAAGACTTCGGTGGCGCATCCTCAGTCAAACGGCCAGGTAGAAGTCACTAATAGAACTCTTTCTCAATGGAATTAAAAGGAGGTTGGATGAAGCCAAAGGAAGATGGCCCGAAGAGTTGCTTAGTGTGTTATGGGCATATCGGACAACAACTCGAACAACGACAGGGGATTCGCCTTTTCGTCTCGCTTACGGGACCGATGCCCTTATTCCTGTTGAGATCGGATCTCCTTCACTTCGAGTCAGCCAATACAGGGAGTTATATAATGACGAGGGACTTCGCCTCAATCTGGATTTGTTAGATGAGGTTAGGGAGTCAGCTGTCATAAAGTTGACGGCCTATCAGAAGAGGACGGCCAAACACTACAACAAAGGGGTAAAGGTTAGGAGATTTGAGGTTGGAGATCTGGTGCTTCGGGAAGCAGCGGCCTCGACTCCCCAGAATTCAGGCAAACTTATGCCGATCTGGGAAGGGCCTTATGAAGTGGTTGAGGTGCCCAAGCCAGGAACTTACCGGCTTCGGGGTATGGACGGTTCGGATATTAAGAATACTTGGCATGCTGGAAGACTTAGAAGATATTACCATTGTTGAAATTACAAATTGTGTTATTTACATCCGAAAAGAAAAAGCGGTTGAACCACCCTATGGGGTCGGGGAAGTAGGCGGTTCATCTGACCCCTCTTCGTTGTCCGAAGAATCGAGGATAGAGGTGTCCAGTCCCGCAGCCATCATCTTCTCTTTGATCTTCTCTTTGTGGCTTTGATACCCTTCAGAGAATTGCATGATAATCTTATCGGTTAGTTCGGGGGATGCCTTATACTCCTCTATTATTTGGAACTTGGTTTCTTCGGTCATCGGAGGTCCTTGGTTCTTCAACTGGGTGTGCTCTTCCTCCAATGAGTTGTAGGCCTGGATCAGATCCTTCAATTTGAAGTGGGTCTTCTCCATCTGTTCTTCGAGGGCGGCTATTGCTTTCTTTTGATCGGAATCGTTTTCCTTCAATAAGACTCGCTCCTCCATAAGCCTTTCATTCTGTTTCTCCCGATCGGCAATTTCCGATTGAAGGATGTCGACCCGATTCCGAAGCTGATAGTTCTCCCTATTGGCTTCGGTGAGCTTATCTTTCATATCGATATGAAGATCCTTCTCCTTCTCTAAGTCGGATTCCAGGGATCGAATGTCACCCTTCAGGAATTCGTTTTCTGCCTCGATCTCCTTGTTCTTCTTCGCCAATTTAAGCAGAGATGGTAGAGATCGGGCAAACACGGCATTAGCCTGTATAAAATATGGATCAGAATCAAGTTCAAATGAAAAAGCGGCTCGGTATGAAATGATGTCTTACCTGGAGTTGAAGCCTTGTGAAGTCTTCCAGGTATTGAATCCGGAGAATGATTCTTAAACCGATCGTTATCGGCGGGCATGACGAAGCGCTCGAGGAGATCATAGGGAAACGGGTCCGATGGGTTTTGGGGCCAGAGAGTCCGTGGCTTGGCCCGATTGCTAGATGAAGGGGCCGAAGGGGCCGAAGCCAATTGGTCGGAAGAGTGAGATCCTCCTGATTGAGATTTGACTTGTTGGGTAGGGCCGGATGGAAAGTACTGGAGAAGAAGCCTCTTTGCGAGATCTCTTTGCAAGAGGCTCCAGTACTTCCTCATCGGTCTCTTCGTCAATGATGCCTAGGGAGATCGGTTCGGGAATTGTTGCTGGAGTCTTCAGTGGTTTGGGCGGCGGTGGCACCTTCTTCTTTAGCTGCTGCCTCTTCATCAAGGCCATCTTTTCCGATCTGCTCATCTCCAAGGTGCTTTTCTTAAGGACTTGAGCCATTGGGATAGCCGTGATTGGACGGGCGGCTATCGGCATTCGATTCTGAGGCTCGTCCTCCAAAGGCTCGTTGGGATCGGCCAGATTCGGGTCGGTAGCTCGGGGAATTATTTGGCTGATGTTGGTCGGGGCGACTGGCTTGATGAGCGTTACTGAAAGATGTTAAGCGTTAGAAATCTATACTAGTAAGAAGGAATTACAAGCAATAAAAACTTAGTTTGAGGTTCGAGGATAGGTACTTACATCCATGATTGTATAGCCAAGTATGGTTGCCGAGGAGTTCGAAGTCCCATTCCTCATCGGGCATCTTGCTGACGAATTGTTTGAACTCTCCCAGGCGGTCGGACGGGAAGGCTTCAATATTGTTGGTATTTTTGCTGAAGCCAACCCAATCCGATATTAGGCTGGTATCGGGTCCTTTGATGTAGAACCATTGGGAGTGCCATCCCTTGTTGCTGGTCGGGGTCCTCATCAGGGATTTCTTTTGAGCCCCCTTGACTGGTACCTTGCTGATTTGCCGAAATCCTGCTTCGCGCGATCGAATTACGGTGAATAGGGCAAAGAAAAAGTCCATGGTCGGTTCGATCTGGCACTCGTGGCAGAAAGTTATATAACAGATCAAGTGAATGAAGGAATTAGGAACCAATTGGGCGAGCCCGACCCCGACCACGCTGAGGAAAGTGAGGATGAAGTGGTTGAGGGGGAATCTGAGCCCATACTTCAGGGCTTGGACAGTTACAGCAGTCCAGCCGTTGGGGCGTTGGTACATTCTTTCGTTGAGGTTGGGTGTGCGGATCTGGTAAGATATGGGAATCTGGTACAGTTCACGGATAGACGCTAGATCTTTGGTTTGAAGCGAGGATATGGTGTTTATATGGTAAAAAGTCTTGTCTGAGGAGTATTCTTCTAGCATCTTTATGTTTTGAAGCTCGGCTTCGGTTCGGGGTGATGGAGTAGAGAAAGGGTTGCTAGGAAAATCGGAGCTTGTGATAGGATCTTGAGAAGAAATGCTGAGTCCTCCGGAGGTGGAACTAGTTTTGACGGCAGAGGTGGGAATTGGTGGTGCGGCGGCGGTAGAAATTGATGCGATTGCAGTGGTGGTAACTGTGGTGGCTTCCGTTGTTATCGCAACTGTAGGAGGGAGGATCTCGTTAGCAGCAGCCGCGGATGCACTGGTTTTGGATGGATTGGAAGAGCTTGAAGCGTCATTGGTTGCCATTGAAGGATAGAAGAACGAGATGCGAGATTCAAATGATCGGAAAGGTAGGGAAGCGGTGGTGAAGGTTGCGGAAAGGAGATTGAGAGATTTGAAAATTAGGGCTGAAAGTGGCGGTTGATTTTGGAAGGGTGTTGCCTTTATTGGGCGCGGCCCTTAAGTTTCGGCCCATTTTCCCACTAACGGTACTGTTTCAATAAATGTGGTGGGACCGTTATTGCCACGTGGCAACTGGGGATATTAATGGATGTGATGATGTGGGGCGGTTATGTTCTAAAGGATTGTTTGGTTCATTATTTGGAGATTAAGATTCATTCTTTATACTCTTTTATTATAATTCATTTTTATAATTAAAGAGTAGGGGGCAATGTTGGGTTCTGGGTTCGGGACTCCCGACCCGATGTGCTAGATCCGACCCGGGGTGTGGGTTCGGGATGCAGAGAAGTAATTTGGTTAAGGAAGTTATCTCTTAACTAAGTTGACTTATATTCTGACTAAAGCATTTATTATGATTTGGTTGATGGGACGTATGCTTTATACTGTCAAGTGGGACCTGGCGTGATGATGGCAAGTGGGAGTGTATATATAAGGCTTTCCTCTACATTTCAAAGGTAATGCAAAACTAAACACTAAACTGCAAACCTCCATTGTTAGCAAACCTTGAGAAAGCCTACACTAATTCTCACGCCTGAGCTATCCCCCGGCGGCAAAACCGCCCGGAACTCTCAGTGTGATTCCGTTATTGTGCAGGATTAACGTGTTCTTGGTGATTGAAGCGCGTGACCAAATCTTGGCGTTAACAAATTGTATGTGATTTCTATAAGGAATCTGGTTTGTAATATAATTAAGAATCTACAGCAAACTAAGTTTTAGATTATGCATTCAAGATGTTTGTCAAATTGTTCATAAGAAGATATTGTTCTATAAGCCTGAGAACTAAGAATGGGTATGAGAAATATGAAGTAAACCCAGTTTTAAGTTAATTAGAATTATGAATTAAAGCTAAAAAGCTATTTTGAATGGTTTTAAGGCTTTAATTCCAAACACTGCTGAAACAGAGCTTGTTTTGGGTCTATCCTGAAGTGGCGCGGCCGCGCCACTTTCCAAGCCAAAACCAGCGCGACTGCGCTGATCCCCAGAAATGCCAAATTGTTTTTATTATAATCTGAACTTCTGGGCATGTGTAATAAAGTCCTCTATGCTTAAAAATGTGTCTATTATGATGTTCGAGTTAGATATGTATAAAATGAGCTGTTTTAACATGATTTAATATGAATTTAAAATGAAAACTATATTGTTTTTTTTAAAGTAAACTTGATGCAAGTAAAATAAGGATCAAAGCTGGTATAAACCTTCTTGTCATGTATTATATGATATGTAGAAGGGTCCTAGCATGCTGCTAATTAAGCAGGATGATGAAAATCCCAATTCTAGGCTTGAATGGGAGTAGCGCGGCCGTGCCACTCCCAGGTCTAAATGCAGCGCGGCCGCGCAGAACTGCAGAACTTTCAAGATATTTTAATTGCGGTATGAACCTTAAACCATACGTAGGCAAGTATCTTAAGATAGGATTTATGCTCTAAGTAATGTTTTGATTGTTCAATCATATAATGACTAAGTAGAGTAAAAAGTTGAAATACAAATGGTTTTCAAAATGAAAACAAGTATAATGTGAAACAAGAATAAGAAATAGTGCCTCAATGTGGCATATGTGTATCAAATGTGTGGCTGAGTATATATACATATTATACATAGCTGAATATGTGCCTAGATTATGTGTCTTGAGAAGATTATGTGAGCTATATAAACAAAGTCTGACTTTGTCTTATATGTATAGTCGTTGATATATGTATAGCTAATAAATGTCTATACATGGATATAAATGATGTAGGATTCGTGAATCAAAGTTAAGTTAAAACTGTAATCGTAAACTACGAGCAAGGCAAGTATCTTAAACTTCGTTCATTTTGTACATTGAAGGAGAATTTGTATGCTATATAGAGTATCAAAATCTTTGATATAAATTGTTATGTTGTATACTTGTTGAATCTCGGTATGCACAAATTGTTTAGAAGCAGTCTAAGCCATTTAACTTGGCACAGATTAAAGTATTTCATTTCTTTTACATTAAGTCTTGAAATATTATTGCTGAATATATAGGGTTGTCCAACTAAATTGTTTTGGTTTGGACTCCAGACTGAGAATGAACATCCCTGAATTGGGAAATTTTATATTGCGCCAAAAAGGCGGTAACGATGAACGCAAATGTCGTTCCTGTAGATAATATTGATCAATACAGGGCATAACGGGCTGATCACCCACCATGCCCGTAAGTTAGACGGTTTACAGATGTATTTCTGTCAAAACCTATTTCAAAAACTTGAAAATAAAAGTTCATGGTCTTGTGACCACTAAGCATTTAGAAGTCAGTACGTCGTTTCAAAAATGTAAACGAGTTATGTTATTATTTAGAACGATTCCAGTTACTCCACAACTCTTGTATCATTGTAGAAGTATGTCTCAAAGGAAACATTTATTTATTTATTATTTATTGTTCATTAGCTGTTATTACTTGCTGAGCAATTGAATACTCATTCTTGTTTTGAATATAAATGTTTCAGCTAAGCATGATCGAATAGAAGGGTTCGGAAAGGACAAAGGCAAGGGCAAACTTAATGAATAGTCGGAGATAGTTATTTGTAATAGATAGACTTCTGTGTTGTAAATACAATATCTATCATGTAATGAAAGAAACTAAAGGTCTTCGTATCTGGGATAGATAACTCTGATGCAGTAATTGCAGCTATTTTATAAATTAGTATGTTGAATGGGTTGTACCGTGTAACACCGAATACGGGTTTGAAGGTACCCGGATTTGGGGGCGTCACAAATATATATGTATATATATATATATATTAATAACTTATATATATATATATATATGTAAGTTATTAATTAATAAATGTAAGTTATTAATATATATGTATTAATAACTTATATATACATATATATATATAAGTTATTAATATATACATATATATATATATATAAAAGTTGTTCAGATACGAATTCTGGATACGGATCCGAATATCAGATTTCGGATATCCGTCGGATATATTTACGATCGGATGTTAAACGCATATGAATGCGCCTATATCCGTTTATTTACGGATATAACTTTAAACCGAATGCAGATATATCCGTTTTTTTACGAATGCGAATAATATTCGTTTTTTTTAATACGAATGCGGACGAATACGAATTTTTCGGTTACCATTTACAGCCCTTGTCCCAAGTCAACTCAACAGTCCAAGTGTGGGTAACTTGGTAGTCCAAAAGTGTATATATATATATATATATAAATAGATATAGAGAGAGAGGATGAATCTAAAGAATAACTCTTAAATAGCATATCTCTCTTAAATAACATACTTTTATTACAACTACGTCATTTTTGATATTCTTTTAAAAAACAAAATAATATTAAAAGAGAGTGGTCCCACTTGCTTTCCTTTTATTTACAACAATATCATCTGCGGTCCCACTTGTTTTTTAAATGAATCTCCAAAACGACATAATTTTAAGAGAGGTATGTTATTTAAAAGAGGTATGTTATTTAAAAGTTATGCTTTAGATGCATCCTCTCTCTCTCTCTCTTTATACACACACACACACAGACACATATATATGGAGATCGATTAATAGTCAACGTTATAAGGATAACATTATCCATACAACAGATCGCAGATGTCTATTTGCGGATCGAACGGTGTAGAAGAACTCCATTCCGTAATTTAATGGGGACGCCCGTGGTGTAGTTCTATGGATAGGAAAGATGACCAAAATGCCCTCCTTCCGTCCGCACTTTAGTTTTGCGGATTGAGACCATACAAAATATCTCATTTTATTAAATAATAATCCAAACGGTGCCGTTTTGGGGATATCACCCGTCCGCATGACTAAACTGTTGACGGTGAATCCTTTTATACTAGATATCGTGTTGTTCTTTTTCCCCAAATGAGATCTAAATACCCATAACTATTTTGAGAGAAAAGCAACCAATCAAAAAGATAAAAATTTACATCTTTGCTAAATTCAACTCATGTAAGTCTTATACATTCGTCATATGTATAGTTATATTCTTTTTTTTTGAATACAAACTCTAAAGTAGTTTTGTACAAAGACTTGTTGGCTACAAATATTTTGTATACAACAAAGAAATATTATTGTTGGATTAGATTTATTATATTTGAATGTAGGGTTTGATTTAGGGTTTTCTTTGTTATTTTTGATATGTAATAATAATAACATTAATGTCTTTTTGATATATGTTTATTTTGTTTGTGTTAGTTAGAAAAAATAGAATTCAATTCCGGACCGATCGAATAATACACTGTCGTGGGATCAAGCTAACCACATTTATACTATTGTATGGAATAATCCCCATTTTACGCGTTCCTTAAGAACAAATGAGAGTGAACGCTTTGTGGATGTTTGAATTTTAAATGATGCCTAAAAACAATTACTAGAGTATTGGGGTATTTACAAACACGAATGTTTGCAATCAATTAGATGTTTCATTAATAGAAGTATTGGTGGAGTATTGGCGAAGTGAGACAAATACATTTCACTTCCCCACTGGTAAGATGACAATTACTTTAGAAGATATTTTTCATTTCAGAATTGTCGGTTATTGGTACACCTATTACATGTACATTAATAAAAAAAATCTAAAACAACTTTTTGAACAAAATGAATTTAGTTGATACATTGTGAAGGGAGAGAAGGTTTATCACTGAGGGAGCATTCTATCGTCATGGTTGTATACTAGATTTTGCCAACTTACAAAAGATGCAAACATGAAAATGGTGGTGATCTACACCAAAGCTTACGTCTTGTTTGTTCTTTAAAAGATATTATTTGCGTCATCAAACCACGATATTGTACATGCTAGATATCTTATAGTTCTAAAAGATATTGATAAAGTATGTGACAATGCATGGGGAGCCGCAATTTTGGCTTGTTTGTATAGGAATTTACACAAAGCCACCTGAATCGACGCAAAGAACATCGTTGGTTGTTTAACCATTCTTTAGGTATCTTATTGATTGTAGTTTGATATATATATTTATATTGATATTGGCAGTCATAAAGTATTTGTGATTATTTAACTTGATAATTTATCACATAGGTTTGGGCTTACGAACGACTATCGGTAGGCCTAATTATGCAAAGGGACTCGAGTAGTGGTTGCCCCGTGCAAGAACGTGGGCTCACCGAAGAAATAAAGATACCATGCAAGAAACAAGAAGACTATACTCCTATCACAATCAAAAAATTTATAGATGTGAATTTGAGGTGATGACGACTGCAATAATTGTGACGCCCCCAAATCCGTGTATCATCAAACACAGGATATGGTGTTCACGGTACAACATACACCATCATCTATCTAATTAAAACTCCATAAATAATAATAATAATAATAATAATAATTATAATATCATCCACATAAAATCCCAGGTTTACATTGTGACACCCCCAAATCCGGGTTTCCTAACCTCGAATTCGGTGTTCACGATACTCAACAACAAACATACTTTCTAACTAAATGCGGAATAATAATCATACAATGTCTATCGAAATAGTAATAACGTCTTACAATCATGGTTCCAAGGTTCTTTAACCTTAACTTAAAAAAAACATACCCTTAATACAATAAGAGTTCACATAACCAAATAACATTTTTAGATAACTAATACATAAGCCCTATCAGGCAGCTATTCTTGCACCTTCCCTTTTCCTTTGTCCCCTTTTGACGTTTCTGCCTTAGCTGAAATAAAGATCATGATATAGCAAGGGTAAGCAACTAGTTTGCTTAGCAAGTTTATACACAAGGGAGATATATCATGAATAGAAGGAAGTTTCGCTTTCAATGTTCAACGACAGTATAAAATTGTGAACAAAAAACATGAATTAATAGTCGATAATTGAATATTCGAATAATTGAATGACAGTTACTGAGTGGTTGAAAATAACCATAGACATTTGCCAAGGTTCTCAACATTTAAACTGGACCTCTTAATATGTTTTGGTAATCAAGGGGATCGGCCTTTCATACCCCGTGATTTATGCATAAACACTTAATAAACCAGCATTTATATCATGCCTTAATCAAATTTATCCTTTTCTCAGCCAAGAGTTCTTACCATAACAATTTAATAAGAACAACTTTTAAAATACCTTTGATTCAACAAATTTAGACCTGATTGATCTAGCCGATACAAATAGCATAGATCTATCTCATAAACAGTTCATGCTTGAAAGAACTTTAATCTAATTCACAGTTCAATAACAATAGAATAGGAATTCAATTGCACAAGGTGCGGATCTCAATAACGAGTATAGATGTGAATAATCAACAATAATTATTCACTAACATGCTTCGATAATAATAACTCGAGTTTGAGTTAGGGAACTTGCCTGTCTGCTCAGCTACAAATAATCTAGTTTTAACTAATTGGCCTTGAAGAACCTAACATTGATAATGTCGATCTATCAATTAGTACTGCGTAGTTGTATATCGACACGCTTACTTATGCTATTTATTTAACAATTAAGCCAATCACATAGCACTCATAAGCAAATAGACTATCGTAAATCCTATAAAACACTTAATTGATCTTTAGGTTGATGGTTTAATTAATTAACAATATTTTCCTTAAGTGATAAACACTTATTAAACCCTTAAACAATTAATAATAATTGTTCAATTAATTAACATTACTTTTTCTTAAGTAATATTCATTTATTAAACCCTTAAACAATTAATTATAATTGTTTAATTAATGAGTTATTTAAACTCTCTCTATTTTATTAACTCTATCTTTATTTAATTACTATTAAATAGTAATTAATTAATTATCTTTAGTTATTATTATGAATGGTAATTAATAACTAATTATATTCACTTATTATTTAATTAATTAATTAAATAATAATCGAATTATAAATTTTAATTGTCTTTAATTATTATTTAAGATTAAATAATAATTAATTAGGTTTGTTTATTATTTAAAGTTAATCAAATAATAAATAATTAATTAATAAGTATGAATTATTTTTTAGTTATTATTTAATAATAACTAATTAGGTTTATTTATTATTTAAAGTTAATCAAATAATAAATAATTAATTAGTGAGTACTAATTATCTTTAGTTATTATTTAATAATAAATAATAACTAATTAGGTTTATTTATTATTTAAAGTTAATCAAATAATAAATAATTAATTTACAATTCTTAATTATCCTTAATCATTATTTAATAACAATTAAACAATAATTAATTAATATAATATATTCAGAAAACATAAGATTTAATGCGTAAACTTAATTTTTGTGCATTTATTAATTTTACAAAATCTAATAATATTATTAAAGTATTTTAAATTAATTAAAATGGGTCTGGATGGCCGTATTGTAAATAAGGCGAAATCCGGACGGAGGGGTAGTATGGTAATTACCGCGCCCTGATCCCGCCCGCGCAATGCGCGTGCGCCTTCCTGACTGGCCAAAACGGCGCCGTTTGGCTGCCGCTGGTTGAAACGCTGGCGCGCCATGCGCGGCCAGCCTTTTTTTTTTTTCTAAAAACACGCGCGCCATGCGCGCCCCTCTCTTTCTCCTACATGCAGTGGTCATACAGGGAGTTTGGTTTCCTCTCTTTTCTTTTTTTCTTTTCACACCAAATGGGTTCTAATCACCATTAAACAAGTTTTATACCCCAACTAAATTCCCAAAAAATTTACTCATGACTACAAAAATATTTCTAATATTACGACAAAATATTTATGACTTAAATCAACATTTTTCCTTAATAAATTTTGTACTCCAATAAATAATATTACTCCCATGTTTTAGCATACAAAACCCACCAAGACATGTTTCAAAATTCTAAACTTATATATGGTATCAATAAAGCATACAAGATCAAGATCTCTTCTTTTATAGCTTTAAAACCATATTTACTAAGCATGTTTTGCAATAATATAGATCTAGCAAAATACAAACCTAGATCCATGAATACTCCCTCCCTACCACCAACACCCACCAACACATAAAAGTTTCTAACAAAATAAATGTGTAATAATCATACTATAATAATAACAACAAGAACTAGGGTTTGAAAGAAATGAGATCCATACCTAGATTTAATGGCTATTCTCCTCCTCTTTCTAAAATAGGTTGTGAATGGGGATGGTATAACAACCAAGATCTTCTTTGTCCTCTTACCACCTCCCCTTTAATCTCTCAAGAATTGCTCTTGCTTTTTCTTCAAACTCTCTCAAGATTTTCAGAAAATGAAGAGGTAAATGGCTAACCCTTTGGTTAATTAGCTATATAAAAGCAAGGATTTGCCATCATGAAGCTAGAGAAAAGTGTGATGTAGGGTGGCCATGACAACCTAGAAAGCTATGCCATATTAGGGGGCTATTGAGATAATAGGAGTTATCCCATCAAGTCTACCCTTTCATCTTCTAACACAAGCTAACTACTTAGTTAACTAGGACCTTGAAAAGTAATTTTTCCCTCTCCATCCTAGTTACACGGCAAGGGAGATTTTGTCCCAAAAATATTGTCCCAACTAGTTGCTTTAATTAATAAATTAATGTTACACCTTTAATATATCAAGTGGCTAGGTTTTGGGCCACACATTAAATACCATTGGGCTCCCAATTTAAATAATTAGACTAATAAAATTCAAATCTTATTTAGTATAATATTGGGTCATTTAATATGACTCCATGATAACACATTTAATAAGCCACACAATTAATACCCAATCCCATGATTAATATAAATGATTGAGTAACTTAGTCGATTAATAAATAAATTACTAAATTAACTATTAATTATTATTATCCAATTTGGACCATACCTCGACAACAATTACCATCATAATTAATTCGCACACATTATTACTAACTATATTCAATTTACTTGAATATTTAATTTAGTAAATACCTTGCCAACTTTATGGATATAAAATCTTAGGGTTTGCTCACTAGTTTAAATACACTACTAGTGATTCCTTTAACACAAATTTATATCAATAAATCACATAGTCATATAATCCACCAATACACCCAAAGGTTTAAATAGAACACAACGTTAACTCATTAAATTAAATTAGATTTAATTAATAATAACGTTCAAAATTCACGGGCATTACATCCCTCCCCCCTTATAAAAATTCCGTCATCGGAATTGCAAAAATAGGGTTACTCAAATAAAAACGGATAATTCGCTTTCATTTTCTCCTAGAGTTCCCACGTAGCTTCTTCGACTGCGTGATTCCTCCAAAGAACTTTGACGGAATGGATGGTCTTGTTTCTCAGCTTCTGTTCCTTTCTATCGAGAATCTGGATAGGAACTTCCTCGTACGTTAAGTCCTTCTCGACTTGGATTGGTTCATAGGAGATAACGTGCTTATAGCCTGGTTTATACGGCCGCAACACTGACACATGAAACACTTTGTGAATGTGCTCAAGTTCAGGAGGTAACGCTACCTCGTACGCCACCTCGCCGATTCACCTCAAAATCTCGAATGGTCTTATGAACCTAGGGCTCAATTTGCCCTTCTTCCCTAACCAGATCTTTCCTTTCCAAGGAGATACCTTCAAAAATACAAAGCTACCAACTTCAAAGTCCCGCTTTTGACGATGTAAGTCGGCATATTTCTTCTGGCGATCTTGAGCTGCTACCAGCCGGTTTCTGATCAGCCGCACGATGTCTGTAGTCTGCTGCACCATTTCTGGTCCCAACAATATTCGCACCCCAACCTCGTCCTAACACATCGGGGTTTGGCATTTCCTTCCATATAGCGCTTCGTACGGTGGCATGCCGATACTGGCGTGATAGCTATTGTTGTAAGCAAACTCCACCAGTGGCAAATGGTCATCCTAGCTGCCCTTTAAGTCCATCACGACTGCCCAAAGCATATCTTCTAAGGTCTGAATCGTTCGCTCGCTCTGGCCGTCGGTGTGAGGATGATACGCTGTACTCAACCTCAACCGCGTTCCCGTTCTTGCCTGCAGACTTTTTCAAAAATTCGGCGTGAAGCGCGGATCTCTGTCAGATACAATTGATACCGGCACTCCATGTCGTGACACTATCTCCTTCACATAAAGCTTTGCCAATTGCTCCAGATTGTACCGTATCTTGATTGGCAGAAAATGAGCAGACTTGGTTAGACGATCCAAAATTACCCAGATGGCGTTTAAACCTTTATGAGTTGGTGGCAGTCCCACCACAAAGTCCATTGTGATGTGCTCCCACTTCTACTCTGGAATCTCTAATGGTTGAAGTAGTCCGCTCGGTCGTTGGTGCTCTGCTTTAATCTGCTGGCATGTCAGACATCGGCTGACGCACTCTGCCACTTCTTCTTTCATATTCGGCCACCAAAAATTTCGTCGCAAATCCTGATATATTTTGTGCTCTCGGGATGTACTGAGTACTTCGTGCTGTGAGTTTCGTGAAGGATTTCTTCCCTCAATTCCAGATCCAACGGTACCCAGACTCTCCCTTCAAACCTTAGCAACCCAGTGCTATCAATCTTATACTTAAGCTCCTCACCTTCGACAATTCGTTTCTTTATTGAATCACAATCCTCATCCTTTTCTTGAGCCTCCTTAATCTGATCCAATAGGGTCGGGCTCGCTGTCACTGTAAATAATTTCCCGTCCGTCTCCATCGGATACCTAACCTCTAATTCCAAACGTTCGAACTCCTTTATCAACTCTGCCTGAGTTGTGAGCCTCATCAATTTCTCTCTGCCTTTCCTACTCAGGGCATCTGCCACTACATTTGCTTTGCCTGGATGGTACAAAATCTCACAGTCGTAATCCTTGATCACTCATATTCAGCTCCTTCTGAGTGAAGATATATATTTCAGACTTTTGTGATCTGTATATATCTCGCACCTCTCTCCATATAAGTAGTGCCTCCAAATCTTCAAGGCGAACACTACTGCTGCTAACTCCAGATCATGAGTTGGGTATCCCTTCTCATAGTCCTTCAGCTGACGTGAAGCGTATACAATGACCTTGCCATGCTGCATTAGTACACAACCAAGACCTTTGTGTGACGCATCACTGTATACAACAAAACCTCCAGTGTCGTCCGGTAAAGCCAACACTGGTGCTTGGCTCTCTTCTTCAGCTCCATGAAACTTTCCTCGCACTTCTCCGTCCAAATGAACTTTACCGTCTTTCTAGTTAGATTGGTCAATGGTGATGCTATCTTCGAGAAATCCTGGATGAATCTCCGATAGTATCCCGCTAACCCTAGAAAACTTCTGATCTCCGTTAGCGTCTTCGACTGCTCCCAGTTGATAATGGCTTCCACCTTTGCTGGGTCTACCGAAACACCATTCCGGTCAATGACGTGACCTAAAAACTGCACCCTTTGCAACCAAAATTCACACTTCAAAAACTTCGCGTACAGCTTCTCCCTTCTTAACGCCTCCAAAGCAATCCTTAGATGTTCGACATGTTCTTCCTCTATCACTGAATACACCAAGATGTCATCGATGAATACTACCACGAACTTGTCCAAGTACTGCTTGAACACTCTGTTCATCATATCCATGAATGCCGCTGGTGCATTTGTCAGTCCAAATGACATAACCAAAAACTCGAAATGTCCATAACGAGTTCTGAATGCCGTCTTCGGGATATCCTCCTGTCTCACCCTTAGTTGATGATAGCCCGTCCTCAAATCAATCTTTGAAAAGTATTTCGCCCCCTTGAGTTGATCAAACAGATCGTCTATCCTGGGCAACGGGTACCTATTCTTAATCGTAACTTTGTTCAACTCGCGGTAGTCGATACAAAGCCTCATCGAGCTATCCTTCTTCTTTACGAACAGAACTGGCGTGCCCCATGGTGACACGCTCGGTCTAATATAACCCTTGTCTAACAGTTCCTGCAATTGAACCATCAACTCTTTCATCTCTACTGGTGCCATTCGGTAAGGCGCCTTGGATATCGGTGCCGTCCCGGGTACCAAGTCGATCACAAATTCTCTCTCTCTATCCGGCGGCAATTACGAAATTTCATCTGGGAAGACATCCGCGAATTCCCTTACGACGGGTATCTGACTCAGTTCACCCTCGACCCGTCGAGTGTCCACCACATGAGCCAAATAACCTATACAAACCTTCTGAAGCAATCTCTTTGCTTGCATCATCGTCAGACAACAAGATTGTCTCGGTGATTTACTACCATAGAACACCACCTTTGACTTACTTGGAGTCTTCAGGTGTACACACTTTTTCTTACAGTCAATGACCGCCCCGTGACTCGCTAACCAATCCATTCCAAGGATTACATCAAATTCTCCATGACGAATCGGTAGCAAATCCACGTTAAGCTTAAACCCCCTCATATCAGCATAACAATTCCTATAAATGTAGTTTACGAGGATAATCTCTTTGTTCGCTACTTCTACGTTCATCGGGTGTTCTAATGGTTCACTAGGTAAATTAAATCTTTGAGCAAATTCATCAGATACAAAGAACATGAAGCTCCTGAATCGAATAGCACATAGGCATTTATGTCGTTGATTGGAATAATACCTGACACCACCTCCCTGGATGCCACGACATCTTGCATTGTCATGTTGAAGGTCCTCGCTGTTGGCTTATTTGGCTGGGCTGGTCCTCCACTGGTTGCCCTCGAGTTGTTGCCCCTATTGCCGCTTCCGCCATCCATGTTTTTCTTCCTTGGACAATCCTTACTTCGATGTTCTAGCTCTCCACAAGTGAAACAACCTCCTTTCTTCGCCTTAGGACAATTAGGTGAAATATGTCCTTCCTGCCCACATGTATAACAGACCATTTTTCCTTTCATGCATTCTCCCGAGTGACCCTTCCCGTAATTTCCACATACCTGCCTTTTCTGCTGCATGCTACTTTGTTGTATTTCAGAATTGCTACCCCCACTGCTCCATTGACGCTTTCTGTTGTTGCTGCCACCACTGCTAACATTCGTATTTCCTCTTTCTACCTTCTTCTTGTTCTTCTCCCAATTGTACTTTGAAACCGCTTCACTCCCACCTTCAGCAATGAGAGCTTTCTCCAACAAAGTTGAGAACGATGTAATTTGTAAAACCGCTACCTTGCTATAGATCCACGGCTTTAACCCATTCTCGAACCTTCTTGCCTTCCTCACCTCAGTGTCCACCTGATGTGGGGCGAATCTAGCCAATTCATTGAATTTTGCAGCGTACTCTGACACTGACAAGTTTTTCTGCTTCAGTTCTAAAAACTTGATCTCCATTTTCGCCTGCGCACTCTTAGGGAAGTAATTCTCGAAAAACAACGTCTTGAATGCTTCCCACGCCACGACTCCAGTTCCAGCTTTGCTCTGATTGGCTTCCCACCAAAAGTTAGCCTCACCTTTCATTAAGTAAGTAGCAAAAACTGTCTTCAGCTCCTCGGCGACTCTAGCGATGACAAAGGCCTTTTCAATCTCCTTTATCCACGACTGGGCCTCTATCGGGTTCGCTCTTCCCCTAAACTCCGGCAGTCCTACTGCCTTGAAGTCTTTAAAATTGGCCAAGTGGTTGCCCGTCTGGTTTCCTGCGGTAGTTGTTTGATTCTGCAGAGCTTCGGCCATCATGTTGATAAAGTCTTGCATTGGGTTTGGTTGAGTTCCCTCTGCATTGTTAACCGACTCTTCGATCCCTTGGTTCCGTAGGATTCGTCTGGGCGGCATTATCTGATTAAACAAAGTCTTAACACGTTACTCGGGTTTTATTAACATATCAGTATTTAGCATGTAATACAATATTGTACTAGAACAATCGCATGACCATCGTGTGGGAGCTCTAGCTTACCCAACCTCAGGAATTCTGTTTTCCCCGATTAGTGATTTAAGTTGCTAAAGTACCGATTCAGTTTTACTGAATTAACCTAACCATTGAATAGACGGTTTACCAAGTAAAATTCTCAAAACACATATCATAATAATGCATTTATATTCATATACCAACTTTGGTGTCTTACACGTTCATCGCAGGTATATTGCTATATATGCTACCATCCCAATAAAATAACAAAAGATGGGATTTACTTAAACCATTCTTTTCTACCTACATAAATGGAAGTACATCCTACATACGAACTACATCGCACCTGCTGAGGTTAATATAAACTCTAGTAATCAAAAGTAGTACCAACTTCACTGCTCAAGGCATAACTGCCCACCTCCAACTATCCTCTAAGGGACACAAGGTGAATACAACTCAACGCTTGCTCTCGTTACTGGAGGGCAGATCCATCCATTTGGCGTCGAACTGCATAAAGGCGATGTCTAAGGCTCGCTCCAAATCATATATCCTCACATCTTTAGCTTTCACCTCATCCCTCAACTGTCCTAACTGTAGCTCTCTCTGCTGCAGCCTCCCTCGCAACTCGGCTAACTCAGCCTGGGCCTGGTAAGCAGCGTCCTTGTACTGCTGTTCAGAAATCTAGAGGATGTGGTTCTGCGCCTCTATTTGTTCAGCCTTAACCTCTAGCTCGACGTTCCTCACCAGCAAATCTCCTATCACCTCAGGCTCTATGGGCTCTTGGTTCACTGAATAGCTATCTTGACTCTCGTTCGACATCCTACAATACACCACACCATAAACAACATCAGTACCACAATAAAATATATTCATTGATAAAATGAAATGATATTTTATTCGGTACAACTAGAACTCGATGGGTCTCTTCAACCCATCACCTACATACTCTATATGAGTTTTCTACTAAGGTTATAACCTATGTTTCTCATTCCTAACGTTTATAACCTACAACTTTGATACCAACCTGTGACACCCCCAAATTCAGGTTTTCCTAACCTCGAATTCGGTGTTCATGATACTCAACAACAAATATACTTTCTAACTAAATGCGGAATAATAATCATACAATGTCTATCGAAATAGTAATAATGTCTTACAATCATGGTCCCAAGGTTCTTTAACCTTAACTTAAAAAAAACATACCCTTAATACAATAAGAGTTCACATAACCAAATAACAGTTTTAGATAACTAATACATAAGCCCTATCAGGCAGCTATTCTTGTACCTTCCCTTTTCCTTTGTCCCTTTTTGACGTTTCTGCCTTAGCTGAAATAAAGATCATGATATAGCAAGGGTAAGCAACTAGTTTGCTTATCAAGTTTATACACAAGGGAGATATATCATGAATAGAAGGAAGTTTCGCTTTCAATGTTCAACGACAGTATAAAATTATGAAGAAACATGAATTAATAGTCGATAATTGAATATTCGAATAATTGAATGACAGTTATTGAGTGGTTGAAAATAACCATAGACATTTGTCAAGGTTCTCAGCATTTAAACTGGACTTCTTAATATGTTTTGGTAATCAAGGGGATCAGCCTTTCATACCCCGTGATTTATGCATAAACACTTAATAAACCAGCATTTATATCATGCCTTAATCAAATTTATCCTTTTCTCAACCAAGAGTTCTTACCATAACAATTTAATAAGAATAACTTTTAAAATACCTTTGATTCAACAAATTTAGACCTGATTGATCTAACTGATACAAATAGCATAGATCTATCTCATAAACAGTTCATGCTTGAAAGAACTTTAATCTAATTCACAGTTCAATAACAATATAATAGGAATTCAATTGCACAAGGTGCGAATCTCAATAACCAGTATAGATGTGAATAATCAACAATAATTATTCACTAACATGCTTCGATAATAATAACTCGAGTTTGAGTTAGGGAACTTGTCTGTCTGCTCAGCTACAAATAATCTAGCTTTAACTAATTGGCCTTGAAGAACCTAACATTGATAATGTCGATCTATCAATTAGTACTGTGTAGTTGTATATCGACACGCTTACTTATGCTATTTATTTAACAATTAAGCCAATCACATAACACTCATAAGCAAATAGACTATCGTAAATCCTATAAGACACTTAATTAATCTTTAGGTTGATGGTTTAATTAATTAACAATGTTTCCCTTAAGTGATAAACACTTAGTAAACCCTTAAACAATTAATAATAATTGTTCAATTAATTAACATTACTTTTTCTTAAGTAATATTCATTTATTAAACCCTTAAACAATTAATTATAATTATTTAATTAATGAGTTATTTAAACTCTCTCTATTTTATTAACTCTATCTTTATTTAATTACTATTAAATAGTAATTAATTAATTATCTTTAGTTATTATTATGAATGGTAATTAATAACTAATTATATTCACTTATTATTTAATTTATTAATTAAATAATAATCGAATTATAAATTTTAATTGTCTTTAATTATTATTTAAGATTAAATAATAATTAATTAGGTTTGTTTATTATTTAAAGTTAATCAAATAATAATTAATTAATTAAATAAGTATGAATTATTTTTTAGTTATTATTTAATAATAACTAATTAGGTTTATTTATTATTTAATGTTAATCAAATAATAAATAATTAATAAGTGAGATACTAATTATCTTTAGTTATTATTTAATAATAAATAATAACTAATTAGGTTTATTTATTATTTAAAGTTAATCAAATAATAAATAATTAATTTACAATTTTTAATTATCCTTAATCATTATTTAATAACAATTAAACAATAATTAATTAATATAATATATTCAGAAAACATAAGATTTAATGCGTAAACTTAATTTTTGTGCATTTACTAATTTTACAAAATTTAATAATATTATTAAAGTATTTTAAATTAATTAAAATGGGTATGGATGGCAGTATTGTAAATAAGGCGAAATCCGGACGGAGGGGCAGTATGGTAATTATCGCGCCTGATCCCGCCCGCGCAATGCGCGTGCGCCTTCCTAACTGGCTAAAACAGCGCCGTTTGGCTGCCGCTGGTTGAAACGCTGGCGCACCATGCGCGGCCAACCTTTTTTTTTTTTTTTTTTTAAAACACGCGCGCCATGCGCGCCTCTCTCTTTCTCCTCCATGTAGCGGTCATACAGGGAGTTTGGTTTCCTCCCTTTTCTTTTTTTCTTTTCACACCAAATGGGTTCTAATCACCATTAAACAAGTTTTATACCCCAACTAAATTCCCAAAAAATTTACCCATGACTACAAAAATATTTCTAATATTATAATAAAATATTTATGACTTAAATTAACATTTTTCCTCAATAAATTTTGTACTCCAATAAATAATATTACTTCCATGTTTTAGCATACAAAACCCACCAAAACATGTTTCAAAATTCTAAACTTATATATGGTATCAATAAAGCATACAAGATCAAGATCTCTTCTTTTATAGCTTTAAAACCATATTTACTAAGCATGTTTTGCAATAATATAGATCTAGCAAAATACAAACCTAGATCCATGAATACTCCCTCTCTACCACCAACACCCACCAACACATAAAAGTTTCTAACAAAATAAATGTGTAATAATCATACTATAATAATAACAACAAGAACTAGGGTTTGAAAGAAATGAGATCCATACCTAGATTTAATGGCTATTCTCCTCCTCTTTCCAAAATAGGTTGTGAATGGGGATGGTATAACAACCAAGATCTTCTTTGTCCTCTCACCACCTCCCCTTTAATCTCTCAAGAATTGCTCTTGCTTTTTCTTCAAACTCTCTCAAGATTTTTAGAAAATGAAGAGGCAAATGGCTAACCCTTTGGTTAATTAGCTATATAAAAGCAAGGATTTGCCATCATGAAGCTAGAGAAAAGTGTGATGTAGGGTGGCCATGACAACCTAGAAAGCTATGACATATTAGGGGGCTATTGAGATAATAGGAGCTATCCCATCAAGTCTACCCTTTCATCTTCCAACACAAGCTAACTACTTAGTTAACTAGGACCTTGAAAAGTAATTTTCCCCTCTCCATCCTAGTTACACGGCAAGGGAGATTTTGTCCCAAAAATGTTGTCCCAACTAGTTGCTTTAATTAATAAATTAATGTTACACCTTTAATATATCAAGTGGCTAGGTTTTGGGCCACACATTAAATACCATTGGGCTCCCAATTTAAATAATTAGACTAATAAAATCCAAATCTTATTTAGTATAATATTGGGTCATTTAATATGACTCCATGATAACACATTTAATAAGCCACGCAATTAATACCCAATCCCATGATTAATATAAATGATTGAGTAACTTAGTCGATTAATAAATAAATTACTAAATTAACTATTAATTATTATTATCCAATTTGGACCATACCTCGACAAAAATTACCATCATAATTAATTCGCACACATTATTACTAACTATATTCAATTTACTTGAATATTTAATTTAGTAAATACCTTGCCAACTTTATGGATATAAAGTCTTAGGGTTTGCTCACTAGTTTAAATACACTACTAGTGATTCCTTTAACACAAATTTATATCAATAAATCACATAGTCATATAATCCACCAATACACCCAAAGGTTTAAATAGAACACAACGTTAACTCATTAAATTAAATTAGATTTAATTAATAATGACGTTCAAAATTCACGGGCATTACATACATAACTTTGAATAAACTTAAACTTAGCGTTTAACGCTACGTTACATCAACGCGAAAATCTAAACTTATTACAAAAATAAACTTTCAATTCTTCATCTTAGCCTTTCCCTTTTTCTTGCCCGAGCCCTCTGCCTTCTCACTCTTAACTGAAATGTTAAAGCAAGAATGAGCACAAATTGCCCAGCAAGTATGTAAAGTAATTTGATAATAAACATCAAAAATAGGATCATCTGTTTTGATATTTCTCAATAATCGAAAGAATAATCAAGAAGTAGTTTTCGAATGTCAAAGATAAGAGTTCCAGAATTTTCAACAGCATACTAAGGGGTATAAGAACCCTGAATATTGCTTTTAATTCATCGAAAACCATCAGAAGTTTTGACAATCAAATCGACTGTAAAACATTCTCCGCAAGTACTCTAGGTGATCAGCCTATCGTACCATACATTGTGCATAAGTATAAAGTTTAAACGCATAAGCGTAAATGAGACTATATGCCCGGCATCAGTTTTACCTTGTTATTCGAGTTGTTTATCTTAGTATTCATGCGGGACCTCACCAAAACAATTTGGATTGGTAGACTTTAAGTAGCTACAATGAATTTGAATAATTCAAATGATAATCGTTTCGCATCAATAGTATCTAGCCGGAACAAAATGCCAGAAGGCATTCTTAAAAGCAGTTCCTAGTTAATTAATAACTTATACACAATTGAAATTGAGTTATCATCAATTGAACTTAAATAAGATATAAACTCGAATGATATATAACTTGCAACTTGAGAAGCTTGTAAATAAATTTCACAAATTAGGAAACTTACTTTCATAGGAACAAAATGAATTAAGATAGGATACTTGCCTGATAAGCTGCTACAATTAACGCTACCTATTTGATCTTCAAATAGCCTATTCAATTAAGTCACGTTAAGTAACTAAGTATTTATGGACCGGTTTAATATTAACTACATCCTTTACTAAACGCTTAAGTACTTTCGCTTCCATTAGAATTATAACCCAAACCACATTCCATATAGCTTAAATATCATATCATATTGAACACATAACAAGTTGCATCACATAAGTAAAATTAATCAATTTTAGAATCTGGAAAAACAAGTTTTTTTTTCCTTTGCCCCGACTCGACCCGGAGCGGCGCTGCGACGCCCAGTTTTGAACTGGGACCGGCGCTGGACTCGGGTTAACTAGATCCTCAGTCAGACTGGCACTGCGGTGCCAGGTTTCCTTCTTGTTGTGGCGCCAGCCCTGGGCAACTCCTTGTATCCCGACACTATGAATGGTGCTGCGATGCCATTCATCCTGCCCAATTTTTTTTTCTTTTTCTTATAGCCTACTTTGCTAATTTATATCTACTTAACTACAGATCATATGGCAACCATTTTTGGATATGTTAGACTTGTTACACCATAGTATTTTACAAAATATCACATTTATGAAACTAACACAACAAGACCACAAACTAAAGGCCTAGATAAGCATGCACGAACTGATTCCAAACTTAGAAAATTTCTGGGTTTTCCAGATTTTAACTATTTTCGTACCACTTTCCAAAAATCATATCTTACTCAATTTAAACCCGTTTCCTTTCAAACTTGGTCAGATTAGACATCATGCTACCTAGTATTTTACAAAATTAATATATGTATCGAACGGATTATCAAAGGTATGATTTCAAAGGTCAGAAAAACCCGAAAAGTCACAGAACATGCAAAATTCAATCTTGACGAAAATCTGAGAATTCGATTCTAGCATGCAATGAAATTGTTCCTAAGGTCCAGATTATCTACTCTAATATATTTACACACAACACAACATCAAACTTCGACAAAGTTCCACTTTTTAATTTAGCATCTTAGAGACATTTATACAAACACATAACATACATGGCTTTAATCTTCGAAATTCAGAACATGGAAGACATGATTTAAACCAGAACTTGTGTTCTTAATATGCTAAAATCACCAACTAACAACAACATGGCAACACAAGTCTACAAACAAATCATTTCTCTCAACTTTCATGCATTTTCTACTTATTACGTATAAGAAAGTAAAAGTTCTTTTGAAATACCTCTTGAGTGAATTTCACTTTGATTTGGGCGTGCTAAACTCTTCTTCCTTGTTTGATTGATACTCTGCAACTCCAGAAATTCACCAAGCTTTCCCACTCACTCTCAATTTCACAATTTCCTCTCGGGTGGAATTTGTTAGCAAAAAGGAAAGGCATTTTGGGTTGGAAGAATATAAAGATGATATTGGCATTTGTTTTCTCATGACTTGTCATCTCTTAATCATCAGTTATACACATTTAATCATATTGCATCATTTTTTCCAAGGATTAAAAGAGAGTGGGGGGGGGGGTTAAGGAATGGAAGAGTTTGTAACTCCTTCCTTCTTAATTGGCTATAATCCGTAAATACTCCTCCATCTTGTCCCAATTTGTATGTCATGTGGGTCCCTTAAAGTCAACTGTTGCAATTTTAATTCTTTTAATAATTCTTTTAATTATTTAATCAATAATTAAGCTATTTGACTATTTTGCCCTCCGGAAAATAACTTTTTCGATACTAATATCGTTTCCTATTAAATTCGACGTTCCGAACGTCATGGAAATATTTGTTTTGCCAAATTCAACCCCAAATTCTAGTTTGACTTTTTACCTGAAAAAGTCAACTGGTTGGCTTTGGCCAAAAAGTCAACCCCGACACATTTTGTGATTATAGTTTATTCTTACTAATTGCGACGTTCCAGACTCAAATATACAGTACGCGTCTTCAAATTCCACTCTGAACTCAAATTCGAGTTTTAACTTCATTTCTTGTATTTTATTAGATTGTTAACTTCCTTAGTTAATTTAAATAATTAAATTAATAAAAATTAACTATTAAAATATATCTCATCACATAACTCAATTACATATATACATAACACACATGTATATATCCAATTAATCACACAAGAGCTTCACATAAATTCATTTAAATATATTCATCAAATTATATAATGCTCACGGATATTACATTTACCCTCCCTTATACGGATTCCGTCCCCAGAATCATTACAAAGATAAACAAAAAAATTAGGGTAATTTTTCATCATCTTCTCCTCGAGTTCTCACGTAGCTTCTTCAGCAGTGTGGTTCCTCCATGCTACCTTTACAGAAGGTATTACCTTATTTCGTAACACTTGTTCTTTCCTATCAATAATTTGTACAGGGATTTCCTCATAGGTTAAATCTTTTTCAAACTGGATGGGTTCATATTCTATGACATGCTTGTAATCCTGTTTGTATGGTCGCAAGACTGACACATGAAACACATTGTGGATATGCTCCAACTTTGGAGGTAAAGCTATTTCATAAGCCACCTCGCCTACTAACCTCGGACTCAGTTTTTCTTTCTTTCCAAATCTCATCTTCCCCTTCCAGGGAGACATTTTTAGAAATACATAAGTGCCGACGTCAAAGTCTCGTTGCTGCCTATGTTGATCAGCATATTTCTTCTGTCGATCTTGAGCCGACACTAATCTCGCTCGTATCGTTTTGACAACATCTGCAGTCTGTTGTACTAACTCCGACCCTAGCAGTCATCTTTCCCCTACTTCATCCCAGCACAGTGGTGTTCTGCACTTTCTTCCATACAGAGCTTCATAAGGTGGCATACCGATACTCGCGTGGTAGCTGTTGTTGTATGCAAACTCCACCAATGGTAGATGGTCATCCTAACTTCCTTTGGAATCCATAACGCATGCTCTAAGCATGCCCTCTAAGGTTTGAATTGTTCTCTCCCTCTGCCCATCTGTCTGAGGATGATATGCAGTGCTCAATCTCAGTTGCGTTCCCATGCGCTCTTGGAAGCTTTTCCAGAACTTTGTCGTGAATCGCGGATTGCGATCTGACACAATTGATACCGGCACACCATGTCTGGAGACAATTTCCTTTATGTAGAGTCTTGCCAATTGATCCAAGTTGAATCTGATCTTGATCGATAAGAAGTGCGCTAACTTAGTCAATCGGTCAATGATCACCCATAGTGCATCATGACCCTTTTGAGTAGTTGGAAGCCCTACCACGAAGTCCATCGCAATATGCTCCCACTTATATTCTAGAATTTCTAGAGGTTGAAGTAACTCGCTCGGTTTCTGATGTTCTGCTTTGACTCTCTGGCATGTTAAGCATCTATTGACGCACTCGGCGACCTCTCTTTTCATATTAGGCCACAAATAATGTTGACGAAGATCCTGGTACATCTTTGTGCTTCCCTAGTGAATCGAGTAACTTGAACCATGATCTTCGTGCAAGATTTCTTCTATTAACTAGGATACCGCTGACACCCAAACCCTCTTCTCAAATATCAACAATCCATCACCATCCATACTGAATTTAAGCTCTTCGCCATCTAAAATTATTTTCTTCACCTTTTCACATCCTTCATCCCTTTCTCCTGTTTCCTTTATTTTGTCCAATAGAGTCGGACGAGCCTCCATTGCGAATAGTTTCTCATCTGATTCCCTCGGACACTTTATCTCGAGCTTCATTCTCGCCATTTCCTTAATTAACTCCTCTTGAGCTATTAACATTGCCAATTTTACGCTACCCTTGCTACTCAACGCATCTGCTACCACGTTAGCTTTTCCCGGGTGATATAAGATTTCACAATCGTAGTCCTTTATCAGCTCCAACCATCTCCTCTGTCGCATATTCAGCTCCTTCTGCGTGAAGATATACTTTAGACTTTATGGTTCGTGTATATTTCGCACTTTGTACCATATAAATAGTGTCTCCATATCTTCAGAACAAATACTACCGTTGCCAATTTTAGGTCATGGGTAGGATATCCCTTTTCGTAATCCTTCAACTGACGTGATGTGTACGCAATAATTTTACCATGTTGCATTAACACATAGCCAAGTCCCTTATGTGACGCATCACTGTAAACCACGAAGTCACCTGTATCATCTGGTAAAGACAACACTGGTGCTTCACTCAATCTTTTCTTCAGCTCCTGGAAACTCTTCTCACACTTCTCCGTCCAAGCAAATTTTACTGACTTTCTTGTCAGATTAGTCAAAGTTCTTGCTATTTTCAAGAAATCCTGAATGAACCTTCTGCAATAACCTGCCAAACCCAAGAAAACTCCTCACCTCTGACGGTGTCTTCGGCTACTTCCCAATTAATTACTACCTCCACCTTTGTTGGGTCCATAGAAATTCCGTCTTTGTCAATCACGTGACTCAAAAATTGAACTCTTTCTAACCAGAATTCACACTTCGAAAATTTTGCATACAACTTCTCCTTCCTCAACGCCTCCAACACCACTCTTAAATGTTTAGCATGATCCTGTTGTGTCTTAGAGTAGACTAGGATATCATCTATGAACATAACTACGAATTTATCCAAGTATTTGCTTGAACACTCGGTTCATCATGTCCATAAATGCTGCCGACACATTTGTTAATCCAAATGACATTACCAGGAATTCATAATGGCCATAACAAGTCCTGAATCCTGTCTTAGGTACATCCTCCTTCTTCACCTTCAGCTGGTGATAATCCGTTCTTAAATCAATTTTGGAGAAATATTTCGCTCTTCAACTGATCGAACATGTCATCTATCCTAGGAAGTGGGTATTTATTTTTGATCGTCACCTTATTCAATTCGCGATAATCGATACATAACCTCATTGAACCATCTTTCTTCTTCACAAATAAAACTGGTGCTCCCCAATGAGACACACTCGGTTGGATATACTTCTTATCTAATAACTCCTACAACTGTACCATCAACTCCTTCATTTCTACTGGTGCCATTCTGTATGGGGCTTTTGAAATTGGCACCGCTCCAGGTACTAGATCTATCGCGAATTCGATCTCCCTATCCGGTGGTAGTCCTGGAAAATCCTCCGGAAACACATCGGGAAACTCACTTACTACAGGTATTTGTCCCATCTCTGCACCTACCTTTTGGGTATTAACAATGTGGGCCAGATAACCTATACATCCTTTTCTTAATAGTTTTCTTCGCTTGCATCATCGTCAGACAAACTCGAGTGTCTAGGCAATTTACTACCATAGAACACTACCTTAAACTGATTTGAAAGTCTGAAGGTTTACACATTTCTTTTGGCAATTTATCATTGCCCCATGGTTATATAACCAATCCATTCCTAAAATTACATCAAATTCCCCTAACTGAATTGGAATTAAGTCTACAGATAACTTATGCCCCCTTATATCTACACAGCAATTCCTATGAATATGACTAATAGGGATTATTTCCTTATTCACAACTTCTATGTTCATTGGATATTCTAAATCTTCTTGGGGTGAGTCTAATCATTGTGCAAATTCATGTGACACGAAGGAACAAGTAGCACCCGAATCAAATAATACATATACAGTTATATCATTGATCAGAATGATACCTGAAACCACATCTTTTGATGCAACTGCGTCCTGATCCGTCATGTTAAAGGTCCTTGCTGTTGGCCGGTTCTGAGATGGTGGTCCAGCAATTATGAGATTGCCACCACTACCTCCTTTGCCTCAATTTCCTCCACTAGCACCTTTTCTCATGCAATTCCTCGCCTGATGATCCAGTGCCCCACAGTTGAAGCATCCATTCTTCTTTGGAGCGGAGCAGTTCGGAGAGATGTGCCCCTCCTGACCGCAGTTAAAGCATACATTCTTTCCTTTTAGGCATGCGCCCAAGTGGTTCATCCCACATTCCTTGCATGCCTCTGATCTCCTCTTTGCATCCCCCGACTTACTCCCAGAATTCACTGGGTAATTATTGTTGTTATTATTGTTGTTGTTGTTGTTCCACTTCCTCTTATTAGAACTTCCGCTGCTTCCTTCACCTCGGTTACCTCCTTCATTCTTCTTCTTCTTCTTCTCCTTGTTAAATTTTCATCAGGGCTTCACTTCTGCCCTCAGCGATTATGGCCTTCTCCAAAAGTGTAGCGAAGCTGTTCATCTGCAACACCAAAAGTCTGCTGTACAACCATGGTTTGAGGTCCTACTCGAACCTCCTCGTCTTCCTTTCCTCTGTATCAACTTGATGAGGTGCAAAACCTCGCCAACTCATTAAACTTCGCTGCGTACTGGGGTGGTTACCGTCATAATCTTCTTGTTTAAGTTCTAAAAATCTCATCTCCATGCGACTCTGCATGCTAATGGGAAAATAATTTTCGAAAAAGACCTCCTTAAACCGCTCCCACGGAACCACATCTTCTCCAGCTCTGTTCTGGTTCGCCTCCCACTAGAAATTAGTTTCTCCTTTCAACATATATGTGGCAAAGATTATTTTCTGTTCTTCACCTACCCTGGCGATTTTTGCGAACGCCTTCTCGATCTCTTTGATCCATGATTGGGCTTCGATGGGTTCTGTGGTCCCTTTGAATTCAGGGGGTCCCACACTTTTGAAGTCTTTAAAGGTTGCCACTTGGGCCGTCGGAGGATTGTTATTATTGTTCGGGGTCCGGTTCTGTAGTGCCCCGACTAGTAGGTCTATAAATTGTTGCATGGGGTTCGGTTGATCCCCAGCACTATTAGCTAATTCTTCTGGTGGTTGTTGATGTCTAGGTCTTTCTCTAGGCATTTTCTGTTTAATAGAAATTTATATGTTATTATCACATAACTTGTTCTTACAACATTTATAACTCATATAAAAGTTTAATCATCATATCACACATTTAAATAAACACATCTTTATTCATATGAAAACCATAGTACTAGGGTATTTAACATCTTATGGCATAATGCCATTTACATCCCTTAATCCAAAACTCGTAAAAACTAGAATTTAAATATTTACATCGATAAATAAGCGTTCAATATGCTAATAATTAAGGTACACTACATAATAAACTCAGACGCCCCTCCTGATAGCGTCTTCATGCTCCTCATCAGCTATGTCCAGAACTAATCCTCGACTTATAGCGTAACCAGACTGAACGCGGGTAATGGTACACCCTACGCAGGAACCTGCCATGCGCTGATCTAAATGCATACTGCTTCCTATCCATCGTAACCTTCTTATTCCTTACCTCATGCTCTAACACTCATCCCTCTGGTTTTGAGCCCTTACACGACCTTTCATCTCATCCCTCCAATAAGTGGTAATCAACTGCTTGTCTGTTTGAAGACCCTGAACTCTCGCCTCCAATCCGTTTATCGTATTCCCCAAGTGGGACCGGATGGCCTCCTTTTCTACCCTCAACCTATCTGCCTTCTAGTCTGATGCCCGCAGCTTGTCAGCCAGATATGCATTCCTAATCATCAGATGATGCACCAATGCACCGAGCAGTGCCACTGCCCCCTTCTCCCCCTGATACAGTCCTTTCAACTCATGAACTCTGTCGTCCAACTCTGTGTTCCTATCCATCAACTCGTCTAACAATCTATCCTCGGGTGCTTCCTCAGAGTCCTCCTCGGGCTCTTTTTCTTCAGGATCCTCCTCAGGGTCCTCATTTGGGTCCGTATCGGCTGCTGCCTCAGCTATGGGCTCAGATACAGCTGCTACCAACTGCTCACTAACCACATGGATATATCTAATCTCCTTTTCGCCTGACATTCTACAATCAAAGTAAATAACTTAATTAGTATTTTAAAATAATCATTTTTGTTTTATTAAAAGTAACTAGGCTCAACACTTTAAACTCGAATGATATATAACTTGCAACTTGAGAAGCTTGTAAATAAATTTCATAAATTAGGAAACTTACTTTCATAGGAACAAAATGAATTAAGATAGGATACTTGCCTGATAAGCTGCTACAATTAACGCTACCTATTTGATCTTCAAATAGCCTATTCATTTAAGTCACGTTAAGTAACTAAGTATTTATAGACCGGTTTAATATTAACTGCATCCTTTACTAAACGCTTAAGCACTTTCGCTTCCATTAGAATTATAACCTAAACCACATTCCATAAAGCTTAAATATCATATCATATAGAACACATAACAAGTTGCATCACATAAGTAAAATTAATCAATTTTAGAATCTGGGAAAACAAGTTGTTTTTTTTTCTTTGCCCCGACTCGACCCGGACCCGACCTGGAGCGGCGCTGCGGCGCCCAGTTTTGAACCGGGACCGGCGCTGCGACGCTGGACTCACGTTGACTAGATCCTGAGTCAGACTGGCGCTGCAGTGCCAGGTTTCCTTCTTGTTGCGGCGTAGCGGCGCCGACCCTGGGCAACTCCCTGTATCCCGACGCTATGAATGGCGTTGCGGCGCCAGTCATCCTGCCTAGAATTTTTTTTTCTTTTTCTTGCAGCCTACTTTGCTAATTTATATCTACTTAACTACAGATCATATGGCAACCATTTTTGGATATGTTAGACTTGTTACACCATAGTATTTTACAAAATATCACATTTATGAAACTAACACAACAAGACCACAAACTAAAGGCCTAGATAAGCATGCACGAACTGATTCCAAACTTAGAAAATTTCTGGGTTTTCCAGATTTTAACTATTTTCGTACTACTTTCCAAAAATCATATCTTACTCAATTTAAACCCGTTTCCTTTCAAACTTGGTCAGATTAGACATCATGCTACCTAGTATTTTACAAAATTAATATATGTATCGAACGGATTATCAAAGGTATGATTTCAAAGGTCAGAAAAATCCGAAAAGTCACAGAACATGCAAAATTCAATCTTGACGAAAATCTGAGAATTCGATTCTAGCATGCAATGAAATTGTTCCTAAGGTCCAGATTATCTACTCTAATATATTTACACACAACACAACATCAAACTTCGACAAAGTTCCACTTTTTAATTTAGCATCTTAGAGACATTTATACAAACACATAACATGCATGGCTTTAATCTTCGAAATTCAGAACATGGAAGACATGATTTAAACCAGAACTTGTGTTCTTAATATGCTAATATCACCAATTAACAACAACATGGCAACACAAGTCTACAAACAAATCATTTCTCCCAACTTTCATGCATTTTGTACTTATTACGTATAAGAAAGTAAAAGTTCTTTTGAAATACCTCTTGTGTGAATTTCACTTTGATTTGGGCGTGCTAAACTCTTCTTCCTTGTTTGATTAATCCTCTGCAACTCCAGAAATTCGCCAAGCTTTCCCGCTCACTCTCAATTTCACAATTTCCTCTCGGGTAGAATTTGTTTAGCAAAAAGGAAAGGCATTTTGGGTTGGAAGAATATAAAGATGATATTGTCATTTGTTTTCTCATGACTTGTCATCTCTTAATCATCAGTTATACACATTTAATCATATTGCATCATTTTTTCCAAGGATTAAAAGAGAGTGGGGGGGGGGGGTTAAGGAATGGAAGAGTTTGTAACTCCTTCCTTCTTAATTGGCTATAATCCGTAAATACTCCTCCATCTTGTCCCAATTTGTATGTCATGTGGGTCCCTTAAAGTCAACTGTTGCAATTTTAATTCTTTTAATAATTCTTTTAATTATTTAATCAATAATTAAGCTATTTGACTATTTTGCCCTCCGGAAAATAACTTTTTCGATACTAATATCGTTTCCTATTAAATTCGACGTTCCGAACGTCGTGGAAATATTTGTTTTGCCAAATTCAACCCCAAATTCGAGTTTGACTTTTTACCTGAAAAAGTCAACTGGTTGACTTTGACCAAAAAGTCAACCCCGACACATTTTGTGATTATAGTCTATTCTTACTAATTGCGACGTTCCAGACTCAAATATACAATACGCGTCTTCAAATTTCACTCCGAACTCAAATTCGAGTTTTAACTTCATTTCTTGCGTTTTATTAGATTGTTAACTTCTTTAGTTAATTTAAATAATTAAATTAATAAAAATTAACTATTAAAATACATCTCATCAAATAACTCAATTACATATATACATAACACATATGTATATATCCAATTAATCACACAAGAGCTTCACATAAATTCAATTAAATATATTCATCAAATTACATAATGATCACAGATATTACATTCACCCTCCCTTATAAGGATTCCGTCCCCGGAATCATTACAAAGATAAACAAAAAAATTAGGGTAATTTTTCATCATATTCTCCTCGAGTTCTCACGTAGCTTCTTCAGCATTGTGGTTCCTCCATGCTACCTTTACAGAAGGTATTACCTTCTTTCGTAACACTTGTTCTTTCCTATCAATAATTTGTACAGGGATTTCCTCATAGGTTAAATCTTTTTCAAACTAGATGGGTTCATATTTTATGACATGCTTGTAATCCTGTTTGTATGGTCGCAAGACTGACACATGAAACACATTGTGGATATGCTCCAACTTTGGAGGTAAAGCTATTTCATAAGCCACCTCGCCTACTAACCTCGGACTCAGTTTTTCTTTCTTTCCAAATCTCATCTTCCCCTTCCAGGGAGACATTTTTAGAAATACATAAGTGCCGACGTCAAAGTCTCGTTGCTGCCTATGTTGATCAGCATATTTCTTCTGTCGATCTTGAGCCGACACTAATCTCGCTCGTATCGTTTTGACAACATCTGCAGTCTGTTGTACTAACTCCGACCCTAGCAGTCATCTTTCCCCTACTTCATCCCAGCACAGTGGTGTTCTGCACTTTCTTCCATACAGAGCTTCATAAGGTGGCATACCGGTACTCGCGTGGTAGCTGTTGTTGTATGCAAACTCCACCAATGGTAGATGGTCATCCTAACTTCCTTTGGAATCCATAACGCATGCTCTAAGCATGCCCTCTAAGGTTTGAATTGTTCTCTCCCTCTGCCCATCTGTCTGAGGATGATATGCAGTGCTCAATCTCAGTTGCGTTCCCATGCGCTCTTGGAAGCTTTTCCAGAACTTTGTCGTGAATCGCGGATTGCGATCTGACACAATTGATACCGGCACACCATGTCTGGAGACAATTTCCTTTATGTAGAGTCTTGCCAATTGATCCAAGTTGAATCTGATCTTGATCGATAAGAAGTGCGCTAACTTAGTCAATCGGTCAATGATCACCCATAGTGCATCATGACCCTTTTGAGTAGTTGGAAGCCCTACCACGAAGTCCATCGCAATATGCTCCCACTTATATTCTAGAATTTCTAGAGGTTGAAGTAACTCGCTCGGTTTCTGATGTTCTGCTTTGACTCTCTGGCATGTTAAGCATCTATTGACGAACTCGGCGACCTCTCTTTTCATATTAGGCCACAAATAATGTTGACGAAGATCCTGGTACATCTTTGTGCTTCCCTAGTGAATCGAGTAACTTGAACCATGATCTTCGTGCAAGATTTCTTCTTTTAACTAGGATACCGCTGACACCCAAACCCTCTTCTCAAATATCAACAATCCATCACCATCCATACTGAATTTAAGCTCTTCGCCATCTAAAATTATTTTCTTCACCTTTTCACATCCTTCATCCCTTTCTCCTGTTTCCTTTATTTTGTCCAATAGAGTCGGACGAGCCTCCATTGCGAATAATTTCTCATCTGATTCCCTCGGACACTTTATCTCGAGCTTCATTCTCGCCATTTCCTTAATTAACTCCTCTTGAGCTATTAACATTGCCAATTTTACGCTACCCTTGCTACTCAACGCATCTGCTACCACGTTAGCTTTTCCCGGGTGATATAAGATTTCACAATCGTAGTCCTTTATCAGCTCCAACCATCTCCTCTGTCGCATATTCAGCTCCTTCTGCGTGAAGATATACTTTAGACTTTTATGGTTCGTGTATATTTCGCACTTTGTACCATATAAATAGTGTCTCCATATCTTCAGAACAAATACTACCGTTGCCAATTTTAGGTCATGGGTAGGATATCCCTTTTCGTAATCCTTCAACTGACGTGATGTGTACGCAATAATTTTACCATGTTGCATTAACACATAGCCAAGTCCCTTATGTGACGCATCACTGTAAACCACGAAGTCACCTGTATCATCTGGTAAAGACAACACTGGTGCTTCACTCAATCTTTTCTTCAGCTCCTGGAAACTCTTCTCACACTTCTCCGTCCAAGCAAATTTTACTGACTTTCTTGTCAGATTAGTCAAAGTTCTTGCTATTTTCAAGAAATCCTGAATGAACCTTCTGCAATAACCTGCCAAACCCAAGAAACTCCTCACCTCTGACGGTGTCTTCGGCTACTCCCAATTAATTACTACCTCCACCTTTGTTGGGTCCATAGAAATTCCGTCTTTGTCAATCACGTGACTCAAAAATTGAACTCTTTCTAACCAGAATTCACACTTCGAAAATTTTGCATACAACTTCTCCTTCCTCAACGCCTCCAACACCACTCTTAAATGTTTAGCATGATCCTGCTGTGTCTTAGAGTAGACTAGGATATCATCTATGAACATAAATACGAATTTATCCAAGTATTGCTTGAACACTCGGTTCATCATGTCCATAAATGCTGCCGACACGTTTGTTAATCCAAATGACATTACCAGGAATTCGTAATGGCCATAACAAGTCTTGAATGCTGTCTTAGGTACATCCTCATTCTTCACCTTCAGCTGGTTATAATCCGTTCTTAAATCAATTTTGGAGAAATATTTCGCTCCCTTCAACTGATCGAACATGTCATCTATCTTAGGAAGTGGGTATTTATTTTTGATCGTCACCTTATTCAATTCGCGATAATCGATACATAACCTCATTGAACCATCTTTCTTCTTCACAAATAAAACTGGTGCTCCCCAAGGAGACACACTCGGTTGGATATACTTCTTATCCAATAACTCCTGCAACTGTACCATCAACTCCTTCATTTCTACTGGTGCCATTCTGTACGGGGCTTTTGAAATTGGCACCGTTCCAGGTACTAGATCTATCGCGAATTCGATCTCCCTATCCGGTGGTAGCCCTGGAAAATCCTCCGGAAACACATCGGGAAACTCACTTACTACAGGTATTTGTCCCATCTCTGCACCTACCTTTTGGGTATTAACAATGTGGGCCAGATAACCTATACATCCTTTTCTTAATAGTTTCTTCGCTTGCATCATCGTCAGACAACTCGAGTGTCTAGGCAATTTACTACCATAGAACACTACCTTAAACTGATTTGAAGTCTGAAGGTTTACACATTTCTTTTGGCAATTTATCATTGCCCCATGGTTATATAACCAATCCATTCCTAAAATTACATCAAATTCCCCTAACTGAATTGGAATTAAGTCTACAGATAACTTATGCCCCCTTATATCTACACAGCAATTCCTATGAATATGACTAATAGGGATTATTTCCTTATTCACAACTTCTATGTTCATTGGATATTCTAAATCTTCTTGGGGTGAGTCTAATCATTGTGCAAATTCATGTGACACGAAGGAACAAGTAGCACCCGAATCAAATAATACATATACAGTTATATCATTGATCAGAATGATACCTGAAACCACATCTTTTGATGCAACTGCGTCCTGATCCGTCATGTTAAAGGTCCTTGCTGTTGGCCGGTTCTGAGATGGTGGTCCAGCAATTATGAGATTGCCACCACTACCTCCTTTGCCTCAATTTCCTCCACTAGCACCTTTTCTCATGCAATTCCTCGCCTGATGATCCAGTGCCCCACAGTTGAAGCATCCATTCTTCTTTGGAGCGGAGCAGTTCGGAGAGATGTGCCCCTCCTGACCGCAGTTAAAGCATACATTCTTTCCTTTTAGGCATGCGCCCAAGTGGTTCATCCCACATTCCTTGCATGCCTCTGATCTCCTCTTTGCATCCCCCGACTTACTCCCAGAATTCACTGGGTAATTATTGTTGTTATTATTGTTGTTGTTGTTGTTCCACTTCCTCTTATTAGAACTTCCGCTGCTTCCTTCACCTCGGTTACCTCCTTCATTCTTCTTCTTCTTCTTCTCCTTGTTAAATTTCATCAGGGCTTCACTTCTGCCCTCAGCGATTATGGCCTTCTCCAAAAGTGTAGCGAAGCTGTTCATCTGCAACACCAAAAGTCTGCTGTACAACCATGGTTTGAGGTCCTACTCGAACCTCCTCGTCTTCCTTTCCTCTGTATCAACTTGATGAGGTGCAAACCTCGCCAACTCATTAAACTTCGCTGCGTACTGGGGTACCGTCATATCTTCTTGTTTAAGTTCTAAAAATCGCATCTCCATGCGACTCTGCATGCTAATGGGGAAATAATTTTCGAAAAAGACCTCCTTGAACCACTCCCACGGAACCACACCTTCTCCAACACTGTTCTGGTTCGCCTCCCACTAGAAATTAGTTTCTCCTTTCAGCATATATGTGACAAAGATTGTTTTCTGTTCTTCACCTACCCTGGCGATTGCGAATGCCTTCTTGATCTCTTTGATCCATGATTAGGCTTCGATGGGTTCTGTGGTCCCTTTGAATTCAGGGGGTCCCACACTTTTGAAGTCTTTAAAGGTTGCCACTTGGGCCGTCGGAGGATTGTTATTATTGTTCGGGGTCCGGTTCTGTAGTGCCCCGACTAGTAGGTCTATAAATTGTTGCATGGGGTTCGGTTGATCCCCAGCACTATTAGCTAATTCTTCTGGTGGTTGTTGATGTCTAGGTCTTTCTCTAGGCATTTTCTGTTTAATAGAAATTTATATGTTATTATCACATAACTTGTTCTTACAACATTTATAACTCATATAAAAGTTTAATCATCATATCACACATTTAAATAAACACATCTTTATTCATATGAAAACCATAGTACTAGGGTATTTAACATCTTATGGCATAATGCCATTTACATCCCTTAATCCAAAACTCGTAATAAAAACTAGAATTTAAATATTTACATCGATAAATAAGCGTTCAATATGCTAATAATTAAGGTACACTACATAATAAACTCAGACGCCCCTCCTGATAGCGTCTTCATGCTCCTCATCAGCTATGTCCAGAACTAATCCTCGACTTATAGCGTAACCAGACTGAACGCGGGTAATGGTACACCCTACGCAGGAACCTGCCATGCGCTGATCTAAATGCATACTGCTTCCTATCCATCGTAACCTTCTTATTCCTTACCTCATGCTCTAACTCATCCCTCTGGTTTTGAGCCCTTACACGACCTTTCATCTCATCCCTCCAATAAGTGGTAATCAACTGCTTGTCTGTTTGAAGACCCTGAACTCTCGCCTCCAATCCGTTTATCATATTCCCTAAGTGGGACCGAATGGCCTCCTTTTCTACCCTCAACCTATCTGCCTTCTAGTCTGATGCCCGCAGCTTGTCAGCCAGATATGCATTCCTAATCATCAGATGATGCACCAATGCACCGAGCAGTGCCACTGCCCCCTTCTCCCCCTGATACAGTCCTTTCAACTCATGAACTCTGTCGTCCAACTCTGTGTTCCTATCCATCAACTCGTCTAACAATCTATCCTCGGGTGCTTCCTCAGAGTCCTCCTCGGGCTCTTTTTCTTCAGGATCCTCCTCAGGGTCCTCATTTGGGTCCGTATCGGCTGCTGCCTCAGCTATGGGCTCAGATACAGCTGCTACCAACTGCTCACTAACCACATGGATATATCTAATCTCCTTTTCGCCTGACATTCTACAATCAAAGTAAATAACTTAATTAGTATTTTAAAATAATCATTTTTGTTTTATTAAAAGTAACTAGGCTCAACACTTTAAACTCGAATGATATATAACTTGCAACTTGAGAAGCTTGTAAATAAATTTCATAAATTAGGAAACTTACTTTCATAGGAAACAAAATGAATTAAGATAGGATACTTGCCTGATAAGCTGCTACAATTAACGCTACCTATTTGATCTTCAAATAGCCTATTCATTTAAGTCACGTTAAGTAACTAAGTATTTATAGACCGGTTTAATATTAACTTGCATCCTTTACTAAACGCTTAAGCACTTTCGCTTCCATTAGAATTATAACCTAAACCACATTCCATAAAGCTTAAATATCATATCATATAGAACACATAACAAGTTGCATCACATAAGTAAAATTAATCAATTTTAGAATCTGGGAAAACAAGTTGTTTTTTTTTTCTTTGCCCCGACTCGACCCGGACCCGACCTGGAGCGGCGCTGCGGCGCCCAGTTTTGAACCGGGACCGGCGCTGCGACGCTGGACTCACGTTGACTAGATCCTGAGTCAGACTGGCGCTGCAGTGCCAGGTTTCCTTCTTGTTGCGGCGTAGCGGCGCCGACCCTGGGCAACTCCCTGTATCCCGACGCTATGAATGGCGTTGCGGCGCCAGTCATCCTGCCTAGAATTTTTTTTTCTTTTTCTTGCAGCCTACTTTGCTAATTTATATCTACTTAACTACAGATCATATGGCAACCATTTTTGGATATGTTAGACTTGTTACACCATAGTATTTTACAAAAATATCACATTCATGAAACTAACACAGTAAGACCACAAACTAAAGGCCTAGATAAACATGCACGGACTGATTCCAGACTTAGAAAATTTCTGTTCCAAATTTTAACTATTTTTGTATCACTTTCCAAAAATCATATCTTACTCAATTTAAACCCGTTTCCTTTCAAACTTGGTCAGATTAGACATCATGCTACCTAGTATTTTACAAAATTAATATATGTATTGAACGGATTATCGAAGTATGATTTCAAAGGTCAGAAAAGCCCGAAAAGTCACAGAACATGCAAAATTCAATCTTGACGAAAATCTGAGAATTCGATTCTAGCATGCAATGAAATTGTTCCTAAGGTCCAGATCATCTACTCTAGCATATTTACACATAACACAACATCAAACTTCGACAAACGTCCACTTTTTGATTAATTTAGCATCTTAGAGGCATTTATACAAACACATAGCATGCATGGCTTTAATCTTCGAAATTCAGAACATGTAAGACATGATTTAAACCAGAACTTATGTTCTTAATATGCTAATATCACCAACTAACAATAACATGGCAACACAGGTCTACAAACAAATTATTTCCCCCAACTTTCATGCATTTTGTACTTATTACGTATAAGAAAGTAAAAGTTCTTTTGAAATACCTCTTGAGTGAATTTCACTTTGATTTGGGCGTGCTAAACTCTTCTTCCTTGTTTGATTGATACTCTGCAACTCCAGAAATTCACCAAGCTTTCCCACTCACTCTCAATTTCACAATTTCCTCTCGGGTGGAATTTGTTAGCAAAAAGGAAAGGCATTTTGGGTTGGAAGAATATAAAGATGATATTGTCATTTGTTTTCTCATGACTTGTCATCTCTTAATCATCAGTTATACACATTTAATCATATTGCATCATTTTTTCCAAGGATTAAAAGAGAGTGGGGGGGGGGGGGGTTAAGGAATGGAAGAGTTTGTAACTCCTTCCTTCTTAATTGGCTATAATCCGTAAATACTCCTCCTACCATCTTGTCCCAATTTGTATGTCATGTGGGTCCCTTAAAGTCAACTGTTGCAATTTTAATTCTTTTAATAATTCTTTTAATTATTTAATCAATAATTAAGCTATTTGACTATTTTGCCCTCCGGAAAATAACTTTTTCGATACTAATATCGTTTCCTATTAAATTCGACGTTCCGAACGTCGTGGAAATATTTGTTTTGCCAAATTCAACCCCAAATTCGAGTTTGACTTTTTACCTGAAAAAGTCAACTGGTTGACTTTGACCAAAAAGTCAACCCCGACACATTTTGTGATTATAGTCTATTCTTACTAATTGCGACGTTCCAGACTCAAATATACAATACGCGTCTTCAAATTTCACTCCGAACTCAAATTCGAGTTTTAACTTCATTTCTTGCGTTTTATTAGATTGTTAACTTCTTTAGTTAATTTAAATAATTAAATTAATAAAAATTAACTATTAAAATACATCTCATCAAATAACTCAATTACATATATACATAACACATATGTATATATCCAATTAATCACACAAGAGCTTCACATAAATTCAATTAAATATATTCATCAAATTACATAATGATCACAGATATTACATTCACCCTCCCTTATAAGGATTCCGTCCCCGGAATCATTACAAAGATAAACAAAAAAATTAGGGTAATTTTTCATCATATTCTCCTCGAGTTCTCACGTAGCTTCTTCAGCATTGTGGTTCCTCCATGCTACCTTTACAGAAGGTATTACCTTCTTTCGTAACACTTGTTCTTTCCTATCAATAATTTGTACAGGGATTTCCTCATAGGTTAAATCTTTTTCAAACTAGATGGGTTCATATTTTATGACATGCTTGTAATCCTGTTTGTATGGTCGCAAGACTGACACATGAAACACATTGTGGATATGCTCCAACTTTGGAGGTAAAGCTATTTCATAAGCCACCTCGCCTACTAACCTCGGACTCAGTTTTTCTTTCTTTCCAAATCTCATCTTCCCCTTCCAGGGAGACATTTTTAGAAATACATAAGTGCCGACGTCAAAGTCTCGTTGCTGCCTATGTTGATCAGCATATTTCTTCTGTCGATCTTGAGCCGACACTAATCTCGCTCGTATCGTTTTGACAACATCTGCAGTCTGTTGTACTAACTCCGACCCTAGCAGTCATCTTTCCCCTACTTCATCCCAGCACAGTGGTGTTCTGCACTTTCTTCCATACAGAGCTTCATAAGGTGGCATACCGATACTCTCGCGTGGTAGCTGTTGTTGTATGCAAACTCCACCAATGGTAGATGGTCATCCTAACTTCCTTTGGAATCCATAACGCATGCTCTAAGCATGCCCTCTAAGGTTTGAATTGTTCTCTCCCTCTGCCCATCTGTCTGAGGATGATATGCAGTGCTCAATCTCAGTTGCGTTCCCATGCGCTCTTGGAAGCTTTTCCAGAACTTTGTCATGAATCGCGGATTGCGATCTGACACAATTGATACCGGCACACCATGTCTGGAGACAATTTCCTTTATGTAGAGTCTTGCCAATTGATCCAAGTTGAATCTGATCTTGATCGATAAGAAGTGCGCTAACTTAGTCAATCGGTCAATGATCACCCATAGTGCATCATGACCCTTTTGAGTAGTTGGAAGCCCTACCACGAAGTCCCATCGCAATATGCTCCCACTTATATTCTAGAATTTCTAGAGGTTGAAGTAACTCGCTCGGTTTCTGATGTTCTGCTTTGACTCTCTGGCATGTTAAGCATCTATTGACGAACTCGGCGACCTCTCTTTTCATATTAGGCCACAAATAATGTTGACGAAGATCCTGGTACATCTTTGTGCTTCCCTGGTGAATCGAGTAACTTGAACCATGATCTTCGTGCAAGATTTCTTCTTTTAACTAGGATACTGCTGACACCCAAACCCTCTTCTCAAATATCAACAATCCATCACCATCCATACTGAATTTAAGCTCTTCGCCATCTAAAATTATTTTCTTCACCTTTTCACATCCTTCATCCCTTTCTCCTGTTTCCTTTATTTTGTCCAATAGAGTCGGACGAGCCTCCATTGCGAATAATTTCTCATCTGATTCCCTCGGACACTTTATCTCGAGCTTCATTCTCGCCATTTCCTTAATTAACTCCTCTTGAGCTATTAACATTGCCAATTTTACGCTACCCTTGCTACTCAACGCATCTGCTACCATGTTAGCTTTTCCCAGGTGATATAAGATTTAATAATCGTAGTCCTTTATCAGCTCCAACCATCTCCTCTGTCGCATATTCAACTCCTTCTGCGTGAAGATATACTTTAGACTTTTATGGTTCGTGTATATTTCGCACTTTGTACCATATAAATAGTGTCTCCATATCTTCAGAACAAATACTACCGTTGCCAATTTTAGGTCATGGGTAGGATATCCCTTTTCGTAATCCTTCAACTGACGTGATGTGTACGCAATAATTTTACCATGTTGCATTAACACATAGCCAAGTCCCTTATGTGACGCATCACTGTAAACCACGAAGTCACCTGTATCATCTGGTAAAGACAACACTGGTGCTTCACTCAATCTTTTCTTCAGCTCCTGGAAACTCTTCTCACACTTCTCCGTCCAAGCAAATTTTACTGACTTTCTTGTCAGATTAGTCAAAGTTCTTGCTATTTTCAAGAAATCCTGAATGAACCTTCTGCAATAACCTGCCAAACCCAAGAAACTCCTCACCTCTGACGGTGTCTTCGGCTACTCCCAATTAATTACTACCTCCACCTTTGTTGGGTCCATAGAAATTCCGTCTTTGTCAATCACGTGACTCAAAAATTGAACTCTTTCTAACCAGAATTCACACTTCGAAAATTTTGCATACAACTTCTCCTTCCTCAACGCCTCCAACACCACTCTTAAATGTTTAGCATGATCCTGCTGTGTCTTAGAGTAGACTAGGATATCATCTATGAACATAAATACGAATTTATCCAAGTATTGCTTGAACACTCGGTTCATCATGTCCATAAATGCTGCCGACACGTTTGTTAATCCAAATGACATTACCAGGAATTCGTAATGGCCATAACAAGTCTTGAATGCTGTCTTAGGTACATCCTCATTCTTCACCTTCAGCTGGTTATAATCCGTTCTTAAATCAATTTTGGAGAAATATTTCGCTCCCTTCAACTGATCGAACATGTCATCTATCTTAGGAAGTGGGTATTTATTTTTGATCGTCACCTTATTCAATTCGCGATAATCGATACATAACCTCATTGAACCATCTTTCTTCTTCACAAATAAAACTGGTGCTCCCCAAGGAGACACACTCGGTTGGATATACTTCTTATCCAATAACTCCTGCAACTGTACCATCAACTCCTTCATTTCTACTGGTGCCATTCTGTACGGGGCTTTTGAAATTGGCACCGTTCCAGGTACTAGATCTATCGCGAATTCGATCTCCCTATCCGGTGGTAGCCCTGGAAAATCCTCCGGAAACACATCGGGAAACTCACTTACTACAGGTATTTGTCCCATCTCTGCACCTACCTTTTGGGTATTAACAATGTGGGCCAGATAACCTATACATCCTTTTCTTAATAGTTTCTTCGCTTGCATCATCGTCAGACAACTCGAGTGTCTAGGCAATTTACTACCATAGAAACACTACCTTAAACTGATTTTGAAGTCTGAAGGTTTACACATTTCTTTTGGCAATTTATCATTGCCCCATGGTTATATAACCAATCCATTCCTAAAATTACATCAAATTCCCCTAACTGAATTGGAATTAAGTCTACAGATAACTTATGCCCCCTTATATCTACACAGCAATTCCTATGAATATGACTAATAGGGATTATTTCCTTATTCACAACTTCTATGTTCATTGGATATTCTAAATCTTCTTGGGGTGAGTCTAATCATTGTGCAAATTCATGTGACACGAAGGAACAAGTAGCACCCGAATCAAATAATACATATACAGTTATATCATTGATCAGAATGATACCTGAAACCACATCTTTTGATGCAACTGCGTCCTGATCCGTCATGTTAAAGGTCCCTTGCTGTTGGCCGGTTCTGAGATGGTGGTCCAGCAATTATGAGATTGCCACCACTACCTCCTTTGCCTCAATTTCCTCCACTAGCACCTTTTCTCATGCAATTCCTCGCCTGATGATCCAGTGCCCCACAGTTGAAGCATCCATTCTTCTTTGGAGCGGAGCAGTTCGGAGAGATGTGCCCCTCCTGACCGCAGTTAAAGCATACATTCTTTCCTTTTAGGCATGCGCCCAAGTGGTTCATCCCACATTCCTTGCATGCCTCTGATCTCCTCTTTGCATCCCCCGACTTACTCCCAGAATTCACTGGGTAATTATTGTTGTTATTATTGTTGTTGTTGTTGTTCCACTTCCTCTTATTAGAACTTCCGCTGCTTCCTTCACCTCGGTTACCTCCTTCATTCTTCTTCTTCTTCTTCTCCTTGTTAAATTTCATCAGGGCTTCACTTCTGCCCTCAGCGATTATGGCCTTCTCCAAAAGTGTAGCGAAGCTGTTCATCTGCAACACCAAAAGTCTGCTGTACAACCATGGTTTGAGGTCCTACTCGAACCTCCTCGTCTTCCTTTCCTCTGTATCAACTTGATGAGGTGCAAACCTCGCCAACTCATTAAACTTCGCTGCGTACTGGGGTACCGTCATATCTTCTTGTTTAAGTTCTAAAAATCTCATCTCCATGCGACTCTGCATGCTAATGGGAAAATAATTTTCGAAAAAGACCTCCTTAAACCGCTCCCACGGAACCACATCTTCTCCAGCTCTGTTCTGGTTCGCCTCCCACTAGAAATTAGTTTCTCCTTTCAACATATATGTGGCAAAGATTATTTTCTGTTCTTCACCTACCCTGGCGATTGCGAACGCCTTCTCGATCTCTTTGATCCATGATTGGGCTTCGATGGGTTCTGTGGTCCCTTTGAATTCAGGGGGTCCCACACTTTTGAAGTCTTTAAAGGTTGCCACTTGGGCCGTCGGAGGATTGTTATTATTGTTCGGGGTCCGGTTCTGTAGTGCCCCGACTAGTAGGTCTATAAATTATTGCATGGGGTTCGGTTGATCCCCAGCACTATTAGCTAATTCTTCTGGTGGTTGTTGATGTCTAGGTCTTTCTCTAGGCATTTTCTGTTTAATAGAAATTTATATGTTATTATCACATAACTTGTTCTTACAACATTTATAACTCATATAAAAGTTTAATCATCATATCACACATTTAAATAAACACATCTTTATTCATATGAAAACCATAGTACTAGGGTATTTAACATCTTATGGCATAATGCCATTTACATCCCTTAATCCAAAACTCGTAAAAACTAGAATTTAAATATTTACATCGATAAATAAGCGTTCAATATGCTAATAATTAAGGTACACTACATAATAAACTCAGACGCCCCTCCTGATAGCGTCTTCATGCTCCTCATCAGCTATGTCCAGAACTAATCCTCGACTTATAGCGTAACCAGACTGAACGCGGGTAATGGTACACCCTACGCAGGAACCTGCCATGCGCTGATCTAAATGCATACTGCTTCCTATCCATCGTAACCTTCTTATTCCTTACCTCATGCTCTAACTCATCCCTCTGGTTTTGAGCCCTTACACGACCTTTCATCTCATCCCTCCAATAAGTGGTAATCAACTGCTTGTCTGTTTGAAGACCCTGAACTCTCGCCTCCAATCCGTTTATCGTATTCCCCAAGTGGGACCGGATGGCCTCCTTTTCTACCCTCAACCTATCTGCCTTCTAGTCTGATGCCCGCAGCTTGTCAGCCAGATATGCATTCCTAATCATCAGATGATGCACCAATGCACCGAGCAGTGCCACTGCCCCCTTCTCCCCCTGATACAGTCCTTTCAACTCATGAACTCTGTCGTCCAACTCTGTGTTCCTATCCATCAACTCGTCTAACAATCTATCCTCGGGTGCTTCCTCAGAGTCCTCCTCGGGCTCTTTTTCTTCAGGATCCTCCTCAGGGTCCTCATTTGGGTCCGTATCGGCTGCTGCCTCAGCTATGGGCTCAGATACAGCTGCTACCAACTGCTCACTAACCACATGGATATATCTAATCTCCTTTTCGCCTGACATTCTACAATCAAAGTAAATAACTTAATTAGTATTTTAAAATAATCATTTTTGTTTTATTAAAAGTAACTAGGCTCAACACTTTAAACTCGAATGATATATAACTTGCAACTTGAGAAGCTTGTAAATAAATTTCATAAATTAGGAAACTTACTTTCATAGGAAACAAAATGAATTAAGATAGGATACTTGCCTGATAAGCTGCTACAATTAACGCTACCTATTTGATCTTCAAATAGCCTATTCATTTAAGTCACGTTAAGTAACTAAGTATTTATAGACCGGTTTAATATTAACTGCATCCTTTACTAAACGCTTAAGCACTTTCGCTTCCATTAGAATTATAACCTAAACCACATTCCATAAAGCTTAAATATCATATCATATAGAACACATAACAAGTTGCATCACATAAGTAAAATTAATCAATTTTAGAATCTGGGAAAACAAGTTGTTTTTTTTTCTTTGCCCCGACTCGACCCGGACCCGACCTGGAGCGGCGCTGCGGCGCCCAGTTTTGAACCGGGACCGGCGCTGCGACGCTGGACTCACGTTGACTAGATCCTGAGTCAGACTGGCGCTGCAGTGCCAGGTTTCCTTCTTGTTGCGGCGTAGCGGCGCCGACCTCTGGGCAACTCCCTGTATCCCGACGCTATGAAATGGCGTTGCGGCGCCAGTCATCCTGCCTAGAATTTTTTTTTCTTTTTCTTGCAGCCTACTTTGCTAATTTATATCTACTTAACTACAGATCATATGGCAACCATTTTTGGATATGTTAGACTTGTTACACCATAGTATTTTACAAAATATCACATTTATGAAACTAACACAACAAGACCACAAACTAAAGGCCTAGATAAGCATGCACGAACTGATTCCAAACTTAGAAAATTTCTGGGTTTTCCAGATTTTAACTATTTTCGTACCACTTTCCAAAAATCATATCTTACTCAATTTAAACCCGTTTCCTTTCAAACTTGGTCAGATTAGACATCATGCTACCTAGTATTTTACAAAATTAATATATGTATCGAACAGATTATCAAAGGTATGATTTCAAAGGTCAGAAAAACCCGAAAAGTCACAGAACATGCAAAATTCAATCTTGACGAAAATCTGAGAATTCGATTCTAGCATGCAATGAAATTGTTCCTAAGGTCCAGATTATCTACTCTAATATATTTACACACAACACAACATCAAACTTCGACAAAGTTCCACTTTTTAATTTAGCATCTTAGAGACATTTATACAAACACATAACATGCATGGCTTTAATCTTCGAAATTCAGAACATGGAAGACATGATTTAAACCAGAACTTGTGTTCTTAATATGCTAAAATCACCAACTAACAACAACATGGCAACACAAGTCTACAAACAAATCATTTCTCTCAACTTTCATGCATTTTCTACTTATTACGTATAAGAAAGTAAAAGTTCTTTTGAAATACCTCTTGAGTGAATTTCACTTTGATTTGGGCGTGCTAAACTCTTCTTCCTTGTTTGATTGATACTCTGCAACTCCAGAAATTCACCAAGCTTTCCCACTCACTCTCAATTTCACAATTTCCTCTCGGGTGGAATTTGTTAGCAAAAAGGAAAGGCATTTTGGGTTGGAAGAATATAAAGATGATATTGTCATTTGTTTTCTCATGACTTGTCATCTCTTAATCATCAGTTATACACATTTAATCATATTGCATCAGTTTTTGTAAGGATTAAAAGAGAGTGGGGGGGGGGGGTTAAGGAATGGAAGAGTTTGTAACTCCTTCCTTCTTAATTAGCTATAATCCGTAAATACTCCTCCATCTCGTCCCAATTTGTATGTCATGTGGGTCTCTCAAAGTCAACTATTGCAATTTTAATTCTTTTAATAATTCTTTTAATTATTTAATCAATAATTAAGCTATTTGACTATTTTGCCCTCCGAAAAATAATTTTTTCGATACTAATATCGTTTCCTACTAAATTCGACGTTCCGAACGTCTTGGAAATATTTGTTTTGCCAAATTCAACCCCAAATTCTAGTTTGACTTTTTACCTGAAAAAGTCAACTGGTTGACTTTGACCAAAAAGTCAACCCCGACACATTTTGTGATTATAGTCTATTCTTACTAATTGCGACGTTCCAGACTCAAATATACAATACGCGTCTTCAAATTTCACTCCGAACTCAAATTCGAGTTTTAACTTCATTTCTTGCGTTTTATTAGATTGTTAACTTCTTTAGTTAATTTAAATAATTAAATTAATAAAAATTAACTATTAAAATACATCTCATCAAATAACTCAATTACATATATACATAACACATATGTATATATCCAATTAATCACACAAGAGCTTCACATAAATTCAATTAAATATATTCATCAAATTACATAATGATCACAGATATTACATTCACCCTCCCTTATAAGGATTTCGTCCCCGGAATCATTACAAAGATAAACAAAAAAATTAGGGTAATTTTTCATCATATTCTCCTCGAGTTCTCACGTAGCTTCTTCAGCATTGTGGTTCCTCCATGCTACCTTTACATAAGGTATTACCTTCTTTCGTAACACTTGTTCTTTCCTATCAATAATTTGTACAGGGATTTCCTCATAGGTTAAATCTTTTTCAAACTAGATGGGTTCATATTTTATGACATGCTTGTAATCCTGTTTGTATGGTCGCAAGACTGACACATGAAACACATTGTGGATATGCTCCAACTTTGGAGGTAAAGCAATTTCATAAGCCACCTCGCCTACTAACCTCGGACTCAGTTTTTCTTTCTTTCCAAATCTCATCTTCCCCTTCCAGGGAGACATTTTTAGAAATACATAAGTGCCGACGTCAAAGTCTCGTTGCTGCCTATGTTGATCAGCATATTTCTTCTGTCGATCTTGAGCCGACACTAATCTCGCTCGTATATCGTTTTGACAACATCTGCAGTCTGTTGTACTAACTCCGACCCTAGCAGTCATCTTTCCCCTACTTCATCCCAGCACAGTGGTGTTTCTGCACTTTCTTCCATACAGAGCTTCATAAGGTGGCATACCGATTACTCGCGTGGTAGCTGTTGTTGTATGCAACTCCACCAATGGTAGATGGTCATCCTAACTTCCTTTGGAATCCATAACGCATGCTCTAAGCATGCCCTCTAAGGTTTGAATTGTTCTCTCCCTCTGCCCATCTGTCTGAGGATGATATGCAGTGCTCAATCTCAGTTGCGTTCCCATGCGCTCTTGGAAGCTTTTCCAGAAACTTTGTCGTGAATCGCGGATTGCGATCTGGACACAATTGATACCAACCCCGGGCATCAACAGCACAATCCATGTCTGGAGACAATTTCCTTTATGTAGAGTCTTGCCAATTGATCCAAGTTGAATCTGATCTTGATCGATAAGAAGTGCGCTAACTTAGTCAATCGGTCAATGATCACCCATAGTGCATCATGACCCTTTTAAGTAGTTGGAAGCCCTACCACGAAGTCCATCGCAATATGCTCCCACTTATATTCTAGAATTTCTAGAGGTTGAAGTAACTCGCTCGGTTTCTGATGTTCTGTTTTGACTCTCTGGCATGTTAAGCATCTATTGACGCACTCGGCGACCTCTCTTTTCATATTAGGCCACAAATAATGTTGACGAAGATCCTGGTACATCTTTGTGCTTCCCTAGTGAATCGAGTAACTTGAACCATGATCTTCGTGCAAGATTTCTTCTTTTAACTAGGATACCGCTGACACCCAAACCCTCTTCTCAAATATCAACAATCCATCACCATCCATACTGAATTTAAGCTCTTCGCCATCTAAAATTATTTTCTTCACCTTTTCACATCCTTCATCCCTTTCTCCTGTTTCCTTTATTTTGTCCAATAGAGTCGGACGAGCCTCCATTGCGAATAATTTTCTCATCTGATTCCCTCGGACACTTTTATCTCGAGCTTCATTCTCGCCATTTCCTTAATTAACTCCTCTTGAGCTATTAACATTGCCAATTTTACGCTACCCTTGCTACTCAACGCATCTGCTACCACGTTAGCTTTTCCCGGGTGATATAAGATTTCACAATCGTAGTCCTTTATCAGCTCCAACCATCTCCTCTGTCGCATATTCAGCTCCTTCTGCGTGAAGATATACTTTAGACTTTTATGGTTCGTGTATATTTCGCACTTTGTACCATATAAATAGTGTCTCCATATCTTCAGAACAAATACTACCGTTGCCAATTTTAGGTCATGGGTAGGATATCCCTTTTCGTAATCCTTCAACTGACGTGATGTGTACACAATAATTTTACCATGTTGCATTAGCACATAGCCAAGTCCCTTGTGTGACGCATCACTGTAAACCATGAAGTCACCTGTATCATCTGGTAAAGACAACACTGGTGCTTTACTCAATCTTTTCTTCAGCTCCTGAAAACTCTTCTCACACTTCTCCGTCCAAGCAAATTTTACTGACTTCCTTGTCAGATTAGTCAAAGTTCTTGCTATTTTCGAGAAATCCTAAATGAACCTTCTGTAATAACCTGCCAAACCCAAGAAACTCCTCACCTCTGACGGTATCTTCGGCTGCTCCCAATTAATTACTACCTCTACCTTTGTTGGGTCCATAGAAATTCCGTCTTTGTCAATCACGTGACTCAAAAATTGAACTCTTTCCAACCAGAATTCACACTTCGAAAATTTCGCATACAACTTCTCCTTCCTCAACGCCTCCAACACCACTTTTAAATGTTTAGCATGATCCTCTTGTGTCTTAGAGTAGACTAGGATATCATCTATGAACACAACTACGAATTTATCCAAGTATTGCTTGAACACTCGGTTCATCATGTCCATAAATTCTGTCGGCACGTTTGTTAATCCAAATGACATTACCAGGAATTCATAATGGCCATAACAAGTCCTGAATCCTGTCTTAGGTACATCCTCCTTCTTCACCTTCAGCTGGTGATAATCCGTTCTTAAATCAATTTTGGAGAAATATTTCGCTCCCTTCAACTGATCGAACATGTCATCTATCTTAGGAAGTGGGTATTTATTTTTGATCGTCATCTTATTCAATTCGCGATAATCGATACATAACCTCATTGAACCATCTTTCTTCTTCACAAATAAAACTGGTGCTCCCCAAGGAGACACACTCGGTTGGATATACTTCTTATCCAATAACTCCTGCAACTGTACCATCAACTCCTTCATTTCTACTGGTGCCATTCTGTACGGGGCTTTTGAAATTGGCACCGTTCCAGGTACTAGATCTATCGCGAATTCGATCTCCCTATCCGGTGGTAGCCCTGGCAAATCCTCCGGAAACACATCGGGAAACTCACTTACTACAGGTATTTGTCCCATCTCTGCACCTACCTTTTGGGTATTAACAATGTGGGCCAGATAACCTATACATCCTTTTCTTAATAGTTTCTTCGCTTGCATCATCGTCAGACAACTCGAGTGTCTAGGCAATTTACTACCATAGAACACTACCTTAAACTGATTTGAAGTCTGAAGGTTTACACATTTCTTTTGGCAATTTATCATTGCCCCATGGTTATATAACCAATCCATTCCTAAAATTACATCAAATTCCCCTAACTGAATTGGAATTAAGTCTACAGATAACTTATGCCCCCTTATATCTACACAGCAATTCCTATGAATATGACTAATAGGGATTATTTCCTTATTCACAACTTCTATGTTCATTGGATATTCTAAATCTTCTTGGGGTGAGTCTAATCATTGTGCAAATTCATGTGACACGAAGGAACAAGTAGCACCCGAATCAAATAATACATATACAATTATATCATTGATCGGAATGATACCTGAAACCACATCCTTTGATGCAACCGCGTCCTGATCCGTCATGTTAAAGGTCCTTGCTGTTGGCTGGTTCTGAGATGGTGGTCCAGCAATTGTGAGATTGCCATCACTACCTCCTTTGCCTCAATTTCCTCCACTAGCACCTTTTCTCGGGAAATTCCTCGCCTGATGATCCAGCGCCCCACAATTGAAGCATCCATTCTTCTTTGGAGCGGGGCAGTTCGGAGAGATGTGCCCCTCCTGATCGCAGTTAAAACATACATTCTTTCCTTTTTGGCATGCGCCCGAGTGGTTCGTCCCACATTCCTTGCATGCCTCTGATCTCCTCTTTGTAGCCCCCGACTTACTCCCAGAATTCACTGGGTAATTGTTGTTGTTATTATTGTTGTTGTTGTTATTGTTCCACTTCCTCTTATTAGAACCTCCGCTGCTTCCTTCACCTCGGTTACCTCCTTCATTCTTCTTCTTCTTCTTCTCCTTATTAAATTTCATCAGGGCTTCACTTCTACCCTCAGCGATTATGGCCTTCTCCAAAAGTGTAGCGAAGCTGTTCGTCTGCAACACTGAAAGTCTGCTGTATAACCATGGTTTGAGGCCCTACTCGAACCTCCTCGTCTTCCTTTCCTCTGTATTAACTTGATGAGGTGCAAACCTCGCCAACTCATTAAACTTCGCTGCGTACTGGGGTACCGTCATATCTTCTTGTTTAAGTTCTAAAAATCGCATCTCCATGCGACTCTGCATGCTAATGGGAAAATAATTTTCGAAAAAAGACCTCCTTAAACCGCTCCCCACGGAACCACATCTTCTCCAGCTCTGTTCTGGTTCGCCTCCCACTAGAAATTAGTTTCTCCTTTTCAACATATATGTGGCAAAGATTATTTTCTGTTCTTCACCTACCCTGGCGATTGCGAACGCCTTCTCGATCTCTTTGATCCATGATTGGGCTTCGATGGGTTCTGTGGTCCCTTTGAATTCAGGGGGTCCCACACTTTTGAAGTCTTTAAAGGTTGCCACTTGGGCCGTCGGAGGAGTGTTATTATTGTTCGGGGGTCCGGTTCTGTAGTGCCCCGACTAGTAGGTCTATAAATTGTTGCATGGGGTTCGGTTGATCCCCAGCACTATTAGCTAATTCTTCTGGTGGTTGTTGATGTCTAGGTCTTTCTCTAGGCATTTTCTGTTTAATAGAAATTTATATGTTATTATCACATAACTTGTTCTTACAACATTTATAACTCATATAAAAGTTTAATCATCATATCACACATTTAAATAAACACATCTTTATTCATATGAAAACCATAGTACTAGGGTATTTAACATCTTATGGCATAATGCCATTTACATCCCTTAATTCCAAAACTCGTAAAAACTAGAATTTAAATATTTACATCGATAAATAAGCGTTTCAATATGCTAATAAATTAAGGTACACTACATAATAAACTCAGACGCCCCTCCTGATAGCGTCTTCATGCTCCTCATCAGCTATGTCCAGAACTAATCCTCGACTTATAGCGTAACCAGACTGAACGCGGGTAATGGTACACCCTACGCAGGAACCTGCCATGCGCTGATCTAAATGCATACTGCTTCCTATCCATCGTAACCTTCTTATTCCTTACCTCATGCTCTAACTCATCCCTCTGGTTTTGAGCCCTTACACGACCTTTCATCTCATCCCTCCAATAAGTGGTAATCAACTGCTTGTCTGTTTGAAGACCCTGAACTCTCGCCTCCAATCCGTTTATCGTATTCCCCAAGTGGGACCGGATGGCCTCCTTTTCTACCCTCAACCTATCTGCCTTCTAGTCTGATGCCCGCAGCTTGTCAGCCAGATATGTATTCCTAATCATCAGATGATGCACCAATGCACCGAGCAGTGCCACTGCCCCCTTCTCCCCCTGATACAGTCCTTTCAACTCATGAACTCTGTCGTCCAACTCTGTGTTCCTATCCATCAACTCGTCTAACAATCTATCCTCGGGTGCTTCCTCAGAGTCCTCCTCGGGCTCTTTTTCTTCAGGATCCTCCTCAGGGTCCTCATTTGGGTCCGTATCGGCTGGCTGCCTCAGCTATGGGCTCAGATACAGCTGCTACCAACTGCTCACTAACCACATGGATATATCTAATCTCCTTTTCGCCTGACATTCTACAATCAAAGTAAATAACTTAATTAGTATTTTAAAATAATCATTTTTGTTTTATTAAAAGTAACTAGGCTCAACACTTTAAACTCGAATGATATATAACTTGCAACTTGAGAAGCTTGTAAATAAATTTCATAAATTAGGAAACTTACTTTCATAGGAACAAAATGAATTAAGATAGGATACTTGCCTGATAAGCTGCTACAATTAACGCTACCTATTTGATCTTCAAATAGCCTATTCATTTAAGTCACGTTAAGTAACTAAGTATTTATAGACCGGTTTAATATTAACTGCATCCTTTACTAAACGCTTTAAGCACTTTCGCTTCCATTAGAATTATAACCTAAACCACATTCCATAAAGCTTAAATATCATATCATATAGAACACATAACAAGTTGCATCACATAAGTAAAATTAATCAATTTTAGAATCTGGGAAAACAAGTTGTTTTTTTTTCTTTGCCCCGACTCGACCCGGACCCGACCTGGAGCGGCGCTGCGGCGCCCAGTTTTGAACCGGGACCGGCGCTGCGACGCTGGACTCACGTTGACTAGATCCTGAGTCAGACTGGCGCTGCAGTGCCAGGTTTCCTTCTTGTTGCGGCGTAGCGGCGCCGACCCTGGGCAACTCCCTGTATCCCGACGCTATGAATGGCGTTGCGGCGCCAGTCATCCTGCCTAGAATTTTTTTTTCTTTTTCTTGCAGCCTACTTTGCTAATTTATATCTACTTAACTACAGATCATATGACAACCATTTTTGGATATGTTAGACTTGTTACATCGTAGTATTTTACAAAAATATCACAGTCATGAAACTAATATAGAAAGACCACAAACCAAAGGCCTAGATAAGCGTGCACAGACTGATTCTAGACATAAAAAATTTCTGGGTTTTCCAGATTTTAACTATTTTCATACCACTTTCCAAAAATCATATCTTACTCAATTTAAACCCGTTTCCTTTCAAAGTTGGTCATGTTAGACATCATTCTACCTAGTATTTTACATAATTAATACATGTATCGAACGGATTATCAAAGGTATGATTTCAAAGGTCAGAAAAACCCGAAAAGTCACAGAACATGCAAAATTCAATCTTGACAAAAATCTGAGAATTCGATTCTAGCATGCAATGAAATTGTTCCTAAGGTCCAGATTATCTACTCTAATATATTTACACACAACACAACATCAAACTTTGACAAAGATCCACTTTTTAATTTAGCATCTTAGAGGCATTTATACAAACACATAACATGCATGGCTTTAATCTTCGAAATTCAGAACATGGAAGACATGATTTAAACCAGAACTTGTGTTCTTAATATGCTAAAATCACCAATTAACAACAACATGGCAACACAAGTCTACAAACAAATCATTTCTCCCAACTTTCATGCATTTTCTACTTATTACGTATAAGAAAGTAAAAGTTCTTTTGAAATACCTCTTGAGTGAATTTCACTTTGATTTGGGCGTGCTAAACTCTTCTTCCTTGTTTGATGATCCTCTGTAACTCCATAAATTCACCAAGCTTTCCCACTCACTCTCAATTTCACAATTTCCTCTTGGGTAGAATTTGTTTAGCAAAAAGGAAAGGCATTTTGGGTTGGAAGAATATAAAGATGATATTGACATTTGTTTTCTCATGACTTATCATCTCTTAATCATCAGTTATACACATTTAATCATATTGCATCAGTTTTTGTAAGGATTAAAAGAGAGTTGGGGTTAAGGAATGGAAGAGTTTGTAACTCCTTCCTTCCTAATTAGCTATAATCCGTAAATACTCCTCCATCTTGTCCCAATTTGTATATCATGTGGGTCCCTCAAAGTCAGCTGTTGCAATTTTAATTCTTTTAATAATTCTTTTAATTATTTAATTAATTATTAAGCTATTTGACTATTTTGCCCTCCGAAAAATAACTTTTTTGATACTAATATCGTTTCCTACTAAATTTGACGTTCCGAATGTGGTGGAAATATTTGTTTTGCCAAATTCAACCCCAAATTCGAGTTTGACTTTTTACTCGAAAAAGTCAACTGGTTGACTTTGACCAAAAAGTTAATCCCAACACATTTTGTGATTATAGTCTATTCTTACTAATTTCAACGTTCCAGACTCAAATATACAGTCTGTGTCTTCAAATTCCACTCTGAACTCAAATTCGAGTTTTAACTTCATTTCTTGCGTTTTATTAGATTGTTAACTTCCTTAGTTAATTCAAATAATTAAATTAATAAAATTAACTATTAAAATACATCTCATCACATAACTCAATTACATATATACATAACACACATGTATATATCCAATTAATCACACAAGAGCTTCACATAAATTCATTTAAATATATTCATCAAATTACATAATGATAACAGATATTACAATAATACGATGGATGCCATATACGAGTTTTGATTATTTCGTAGCACATGAGTATCAATCAGCTTGGTATAGTGGGGTCTTGCGTATTCCCCTCATTTAGCTTGATGTTGTTCAATTTTAAATGTTAGATCGGGTCTTGAGACAATTTGGGGAATTACAAGATATTCCCGAGGCCTTAATAGATATATTGATCTAGGTCGGGAGGGAGAAGGGATTCGTGCAATAGATTATATTGAGGAGCGAAAAGATTATATTGCCATGTGGTACGTGAAAGTAGTGTGCCCTCAAGCCAATCACATTAGATGTGATAAGCATTTACTTTATAATCTTGTTTATTTATTAATAAAAGAATTTATTTATATTAAAGACATTTTTTATCCATGTTTAATTAGTTGAATTAAATAAATGTAATAAATCCATAGTTTTCGAGCAATACTTTTAGAATCATGATGATGATCATGTTAATGAGATCTAAATTCTAGATAGCTCAAAAAACTAAAATGTTCCTAATCGTTGGATCATTAATGTGGGTTTCCTGATTCCGGATATATTGGTATATATTATACTTGCTCTGTTGAAGAGGATGATTGATCTCATAATTATTTGTGTGGAGGCACTAAAGCAAGTATGTAGGTGCTTATTGGAGAATAAGTTTACTGAACGTGACTCGTTTTAAGGAACACCTAATGGAGTTTTACTTGCGTGACAATATGAGTTCCTATAGTAATAGTTGTACAAGTGATCCTTGGACTTGAGATCATCATAGTACCTTGTGTATAGTATACTTTGTCATATTTCTTAATACTTTAGAGTATGTTATATGGTGTATTTGGGTATAATAAAGTGTACAGGGAGGTAGGTAAATGATCAACAAAGGATCTACCACTTCCAGTAAAAAGAGAGAATGTCCTATGTGATTCGATAAGTGGCAACTCAGAAATCCTTGGCCAAGGTGAATGGAAATTAGAAAGGAGTTTCTAATTTACATTAATCGGAGTTGTGCATCTTAGAATTGAAATGCATATGATTAAATAAATAAAACTTGTCAGTAATTCCATGTCTTATATTTAATCGGGACATTATATGGTAGAATGATTGAATTGTACGGTAACTATTCACGAAATAGGTTCTTTGTGTTTTTTGTGATTAAACGTTGAATTCATATTATCCGGATAGTCATGATACATTATTTATAATGTGTCACTCATGATGTAGAATAAATATTATTTATTTATATTTGAATTAAAGGAGTTTAATTCATTATAAATAATATTAGAATGATTCTAATTTATTTATTCTACTTACCGGCTTAATATTGAACTTAGAGAGTCACACCATAAAAAAGAGAAATATAATTAAAGGAGTTATTGGCTTAATAATAATAAATTAAGTGTATTTAATTTATTAGTGAAATAAATTAAATAGCTTAATATTTGTAATTAAGTATTTGGAGAAATACTAAATTATAAGTTAATAAGAGTAGTCTTATTATTATTATTATTATTATTATTATTATTATTATTATTATTATTATTATTATTATATATTAATTGGCTTGATAATAATAAATTTTAATTTATTAGTGGAATAAATTAAATAACTTAATATTTATAATTAAGTATTTAGAGAAATACTAATTATAAATTAATAATAGGTGTGACGCCCCCAAAATAAGTTCACACAACCCATTTTGAGTCGTTAATTACATTCTATAAAATACAAATACAAATATGAATTTTTCCATTTACAACTAATAATTGTCGTGCAAAATACGACAACACACATATTGTGACTTTCAATACAAATACAACTTAAGTTCTCAATAAAGTTATTGCCACACTAATAATAATGTATTGAGATATTTCTACTGTCTCGGACCATCACTCCATTCCCCGGCTAGTCCCCGCTACACTCTCATTTTCTGAGGAGAACAATGGAACAAAAAGGAAAAGGGTGAGCACAAATAGCCCAGTAAGAAATATCATGACTAAGATAATGAAGAATAAAATTATCTTTAGCTTCCAATAGTAATAAATCAGAGATTTAAAGATATTATAATTGTTTCAACAACAACAACTGCAGCGGAACGAACAATCCATTAGAAGAGTCAAGTAGATTATAATATCTACCATCTTCTATAAGTTAAAGGTTCACCACCAATATTTTATTCCTGTAACACCAATCAACAGTTCCTGTTTATGAACATCCAAATCAACAGTTTATATTCAACAGCTTCTCTTGGCATTACGTCCCAAAAATATTTATTTGTAACACCACCGGTCATGATCATGCCAAACGCCGGTTCATCTTTGCACTACAGGCCGAAGAGAACTTTCACCATCCGCCTTTGTTTGTAACTCCAAAAGTCAAGATTATACCAATACACAGTTTGGTCATAATCATGCCACGCCAGTTCATCTTTGTACTACGGCCCAAAGAGAACTATCGCCATAATTTAAGTATGAAGATGATGACAATGATATAAACTAAATACAGTGAGATCAAAAATAAGAATAAATATTACAAATTTATAATTTAATTTATCCAGTATCGAAGATTGTCCAAATTGCCAACACGATGACCAAATTGTGGAGTCAAATTCAAGAATGATATTCAAGAATAAAATAAAGTTCACGATTCAATTATAACGTATAAAATGAAATAGAAAGATTCAGGTGAAAAGATATTAGATGAAACACAAACTATTAAGGATATTCTACTAATTTCAGGAATTTTCACCATTTAAAAATAAGGTTTTGGAAACAAACAAAAATTTCTTATCATAAATGGAGAAATATGAAAGAAAACGATATCCCTTGAAGAGTACAAAAGAAATGATATTTTATACGAGTATGAAAGAATATACGAAACTGCAATTGGATTTTCACCCGTCATGCGATAATCCGCGTAGACAGATCATTTCCACAAAAGATTAATAAGTAATGAATACGAAAGGTTATTCACCAGGCATGCGTCAATCCACACGGACAGGTTATAACCACAGATGAATACAAAGGGGTATTCACCAGGTACGGTTCTCCATACAGACAAGTTATTCCCACAGAATAATAAGGAATGAATACAAAAGGTTATTCACCAGGCATGCGTCAATCCACACGGGCAGATTATTCCCACAAATTAATACGGAATAAATAACAACCCTTATGAGTATGAAGTAAAATAATATCACTTACGAACATGAAAGCAAATGATATTACATACGAGTATGAAATAAATGATAACCCCTACCTTCGTTAATAAATGACTGGATGTTACTTTCTATGAAGTTTACTAGCTTAGACAATATTAGTATTCTCACAAATACTCAAAATAACCTAGCACGCTAAGAGAACTTAAGAAATTTAGAGAGAGAGAGAAGAGGAAGTATAAGCAAGGAAAGTTGTGAAATTTCCTTAAGATAATCCTTCCTATTTATAGGAAGATCAAGGTGAGGGCATTTTGGTCTTTTCCTTAACTTTTCTTAGTTATTACACTTATACCTTGGCATATTCTTTTAATATACTTTATACCTTAGTATATTCTTAGAATATGCTTTCTCTTAGGTTTTTAACCCTAAAGTAAAATAAAAACTGAATTAAATATTTACTGACGGTAAGTCACTATTGAATAACCGGTGGGTCCTACGGAAGAAACAAAATCTGAAGAAATTATTCTACGAAAATAATTTATGGGTCCCGCCGATCAAATAGTTATGGGTCCCACGGAATAAAGTGTGGGTCCCACAAAAATATAAGTTAACTTACAACAAACGTTTCACGTATTTTTAATCAACATTTTTTCAGACTTTCAACAATTATTCACCGTTAATATTATAGACTTATAATATTGACAACCAGATCATTCCCAGGAAAAAGGGGGTCTTTCGTATAAACGGCGCACAATTAAATAACCTTTTTCCTTGACAGAATTTCTAGACATTGTCAATAATGCTAAAATATCATATCAAATAATATGAGTTACAGTGTCATGACAAATAATAAAAAGTACTATGCAGATGCTACTGTAACAATTATTGAATCAAAATACTGTGCAATTGTTACTTTATCAATTATTGAATCAATAAAAATAAATATTGTGCAACACCGTGTGCTATTGTGAAATACCGCGTACTACTGTGGAATAACGCGTACGACTGTGGAATAACGCATTTTACTGTTCTTTTTATTACCGGGTATTTCAACAGTTGCAGGTGATAATACTGTTGACAAAATACTGTCATTTTCAGTATCCGACAATTTGTCGATATGGGGCCCACCACCATTGACAATTTGTGTATAAAAATATTAGTATTGTCGTTTTCCGTATCCGACAATTAATCGTTGTGAGGCCCATTAATATTTTGTTATTTCGGCGCCATCGAACGTTACCGAATTTAATATTCCCCGACAGAAAGAATATTCTCCGACAAAAGGAATATTCCCTGACATACTGTATATTAGATAATTTGCATATAACACCCTTAACTATAACATTATATCATTTAAGCACTTTACTGTTTAGAACAATAATCATAAAGAAAAATAATATACTTTTATTTCATAAAGTCGGGGTCTTACAATAGGAGTCTTATTATTTATTATTATTAATAATTTAGTTCCTAATTAGATTGAGAATTAAATCAGAACCCTCTCTCCTAAACCCTAACTCCTAAAGGTTTAGGAAAGAGGGTTAGTCTATAAATAAGAGGAGTCTTATTATGGGATAGACTAATGCTTATGCAACTCTTGCAAGTATTCTAAAAAAAACCCTAAAGGGTTAGGAGAGAGAAAACTAGGGTTAGCCACCCAAGGTCTAGTAGAACCTAAATTCATCTTCTTCAATCAATATTCTCTTGGTGGATCACCTCTTGGGCATTACACACTTTGAGTAGCGAACGTTTGATCCGAGGAATTGGAGAAGCGCGAAGGAGCAAATGATTGGAGCTTGAAGATTACATCAAGGAGTTGATCATCTTCAAAGGTATATCTTTTATCCTTCATCGATTAATAATATTGCATAAGGTGATTCCTGGTATTGTAGAAAATTTTAAATTTGATTTATGTCATGCTTCCGCTATTTTACAATATGATTGTATGCATGTTCTAGTTTCTGCAAACTTACAATACGCATGGCAAGACATTGTACTGGATTTTGTGATGGCTACAAGATAGTCGATTTCTCTGGCTGAATATCTAAAGTGGTATCGATGGATGATCCATACAAGAATTAGCCGCCCACAACATGTACCAAATGAAACCTATACTCCACGTGGCTTATTTCATCAATACGAAATTGCAAACCTTGTAAGTTTAAGATTAATAATTTTGTTTAAAACATTTACAATATTTTATATTGTTTGCTAATCATATGCAAACCGTGTATGTTATGAAGTATGTTGACTACACTGTGCAAGGAATTCTTTTGGGCAATCAAGATTGGACGGAGGACGATGCCATATTGTTTAGATATAGGATTGCCAACGAAATACACAATAATAAAGCTAGAGGAATTGATTATACATATATATATATATATATATAATTTGAAGGTGGATGAAGGTTCAAGAAGGTAGTAATATTAGTCTTGAAAATTGTAAATTTATTTAAAAAATTAATTCATATGTTGTACAATTATTATACATCAATAAATTCATTATTTTGTTTTAGCAATACAGTGGCTTACTGTATTTTAAGTCATGTTTATATTTCAAGCAACTGCATTATAGAATTGATGAATGTTATGAAACTGCTGGTTTTGTCATCATCAAATATGGGGAGATTGTTAGAGCTTGTATATTTAAATTTGATGATGAATGTGATTAATGTATATTTGTACTAGTAAATTTTGTAAAGTCCTTAATGAAGATCTGATGTACAAGGACTTAGTTTAGAAAGATCAAATATGTTAGGTTGATCTTATTGAGTTGATCTGATGTATAGTTGATATGATTTCTTTGATCGTAAAGTTACTCTGTCAGTTCATAATGTCAAGATAGATTGTAGAGTTAACTTATAATAGAAATGCTTCAGATGCTCTTATAGACTTCGTAAGGTTCGACGAATCCTATACTAAACAAAAGATCACAGAGCCAAGCAAAGATCGTTAAGAGTTAAAGCATCTCAAAAATTGTTCAGTAAAAACGAGGTCGTAAAGTCAGCTCCAGCATCGTAGAGCAAATCCTCATAGAATTGATCGTAAAGTTCTTTCATAGAGTTCTATTCCCGTCGTAAAGCAATTCTCGTAGAAGAGCAGGACATAGAGTAAACTCTACGATCCATTATCTTCGTAGAGTAAGTCAGTCTGACAACATGACTAACATTGGAGCGTTGCTGATTGAAGGTCTTGATGCATTCACCAAACATTCTTGGTTGAAATCGAAGATCAGAAGATGTGTCTACCAGCTAGTTTGCTGAAAGCGACAACTCACTGGTGGTAGGTGAGATTACAGGATGATGTGACAAACATGTCAAAAAGAAGCTGGCACATTAGTTTAAAATGTCAACATCAAGGATCTGAGGATATCTAAGCATTAAATACATCAACGGATACCTAGCAACGGAAAAATTTTCAGCAGACTATAAAAGACAACAAAGATTCAAATTCAAAGTGATGAACTCTAATAAAAAAGCCTAAGCTCTACTAAAGTCTAAAGAACCAACTTTACGATTTGTGAACATCTAGTTCAAGCTACTAAGTACTTGATAAGAGAAGCATATTGCCAACTTAGTAGCACCTCTTAACAACAATCAATCAACAAAGCACTAAATGTCCAGGTCTTAGTGACCATTAATCGAGACTTAGTGACTCGAAGAGATCTTAGTGATCTAGGACTAAGTGCCCTGGTCTTAGTGACCATCATTCCGAGACTTAGTGACTCGAAGGAACCTAAGTGGTTCAGTTGTAAAGATCTGAGTGATCTATATCCTTAGTGGATTTCCTACTTGTCGAAGTAGAAGAGTGGATTAGGAGTTATTCAGTCTCCGAACCACTTAAAATCTCGCATGTGTCATTTACTTATTTGCACTTATTTTTTGTCATATTATTGTGTGTGACTTAAAACCAAATACACTAAATTTAGAACTAAAATTTCTCTTATTCTTCAAGGGGGTTTTCTAAAAATATTCCGTCGTGCTTAATTAATTCTGATTAATTAATTATTTGGTAATATTTTTTATAAGTTAGATTTTAAAAGAGGATCTATTCAACCCCCCCTTCTAGATCTCAAAGTGCCTCTGGAAAATAACATAAAGGAATGGTAAAGGGCAACCATTTCTTCATTTCTTACTTATCTAATTTCATTTCATTTTCATTATGTAAAACCTTAAGACTCTAGTCAGCCAACCGCAGTCTAAAAAATTAAGAAGTATGGACTTCAATTTGAAAAGTTCCATCAACTTAGCCACCATTTATGAACCATAGCTTGCACCCAAAAAAAAATTCTGAACACAAATTATCAAGAGAAGTAAAGGAAAAAAAACAAGAATTATCGATGAAATTGTTCAAATCCTTTCATTTTCTTTCCAACCCAATCTGCCAAACACACTGAAAAAATAATTGAAGTGACCTACATAGATTAGCATAAGACCCCATCATGCCAAATCATTGAATCCCAACAACTAAGTTACATACAACAAAGGGTTAAAAAAAACATAGCAACATACTTTTAATAGAAAAATACTCATCAACATAAACCAAGGAAAAATACACCAATATTATGAACATGACTAGATTGTCTAGTTAATTGATAGGTGCATTATAAGAAAAACTTACAAATTAGGATATTAGAGAAGCGGAGGAGCCACGAGCAGCGCCTTTGCCGTTGCTAGTGCCTGAAACAAAAAATGAAAAATTTATAAATTAGGGAAAAACACAAATTAAACCCTAAGAAAACAAAATTAGAGCTTACAAATTAAACCCTAAGAAGATAAAAGTGTAACTTACTAATTAAAGCCTTAACAAAGAGAAATGGAGAATGGGAGAGGAGATGGGACGAAAAAAGGGGGAGACAGATTGTAACAGAGGAGCCAAGGAAATGGGAGGAAGAAAGGGGGAGGCCAGATGGTGGAAAAGAGAAGTTTTTGGTAAGGAAGAGAGGGACGACGACGGGGAAGAGAGAGACGGCGATGATGAGGAAGAGAGGAAAAGAACAGAACGCGCGCGGGAGAAAAAAAGTAGAAGACAAAAAATAAAACTAAAAGTGGGTGATTAAATAAGGACTCATTCTCGACGGCAGTGTCGTCGAGATTAAGCCCATCGAGAATGAGGTCAATCCCAATGGCAAATTCCGTCGCTAATGACCTGAGTCCGTCGACCTATATCATTGTCGCGCGCAAAATTTTGGCGGACATGAACACCTTATTAGCGACGACAGTAAACCCATTCCCGACGGACACGCGTCGAGAAAATTAGCGTGGGTGAGAATAAAGAAGGTACTGCCAACGGTAGTCATTCACGATGGCGATGTCGTCGCCATTGAGGTCATTCATGACGGCGTTTAGTCCGTCGGCTATGACCTGTTTTTTTGTAGTATCAGTTATGATTTCCCTTCAACCCCTCTCTTCACATCAATGATGAATGTGACGCCCCCAAAATAGGTCCATACAACCCATTTTGAGTCGCCAATAACATTCCACAAAATACAAATACAAATACGAATTTTCTCATTTACAACTAATAAGGGTTGTGCAAAATACGACAACACAATACAAATACATCTTAAATTCTCAATACACTTATTTCCACACTAATAATATTGTATTGAGATATTTCTAATGTCTCGGACCATCACTCCATTCCCCGGCTAGTCCCCGCTACACTCTCTTTTTCTGAGGAGAACAATGGAACAAAAAGGAAAAGGGTGAGCACAAATAGCCCAGTAGGAAATATCATGACTAAGATAATGAAGAATAAAATTATCTCTAGCCTTCAACCAAAATAAATCAGAGATTTAAATATATTATAATTGTTCAATAACAACAACTACAGCGGAACGAATAATTCATTAGAAGAATCAAGCAGATTATAATGTCTACCATCTTCTATAAGTTAAAGGATCACCACCAATATTTTATCCCTGTAACACCAATCAACAGTTTCTTTTTATGAACATCCAAATGAACAATTTATATTCAACAGCCTCTCTTTGCACTATGTGACAAAGATATTTATTTGTAACATCACCGGTCATGATCAAGCCAAACGCCAGTTCATCTTTGCACTACGGGCCAAAGAGAACTTTCACCATACGCCTTTGTTTGTAACACCAAAAGTCATGATAATACCAATACACAGTTTGGTCAAAATCATGTCACGCCAGTTCATCTTTGCACTACGGGCCAAAGAGAACTATCACCACAATTTAAGGATGAGGATGATGACAATGATATAAAATGAATACAGTGAGATCAAGAATAAGAATAGATGTTTAATTTATCCAATGTCGAAGGTTGATCAAATTGCCAACATGATGACCAATTTATGGAGTCAAATTCAAGAATGATATTCAAAAATAAAATTCACGATTTAACTATATTGTATCAAATGAAATAGAAAGATTCAGGTGAAAAGATATTAGATGAAGCACAAACTATTAAGGATATTCAACAAATTTTCAAGGATTTTCACAATTTAAAATAAGGTTTTGGAAACAAACAGAGATTTCTTATCATAAATGGAGAAATGTGAAATAAAAGATATTCCGTAAAGAGTACAAAAAAATGATACGTTATACGAGTATAACAGAATATATGAAACTGCAAATGGGTTTTCACCCGTCATGCGGTAATCCGCGTAGACAGATTATTTCCACAAAAGACTAATAAGTAATGAATATGAAGGGTTTTCACCCGTCATGCGGTAATCCGCGTAGACAGATTTTTCCACAAAAGATTAATAGGTAATGAATACGAAGGGTTATTCACCAGGTATGCGTCAATCCGCACGAACAAGTTATCCCCATAAATTAATACCGAATGAATAACAACCTTTCTGAGTATAATATCACTTATGAACAAGGAAGCAAATGATATTACATAAGAGTATGAAAGAAATGATATCCCCTACCTTCGTTAATAAGTGACTGGATGTTGCTTTCTATGAAACTTACTAACTTGGACAATACTAGTATTCTCACAAATACTCACAATAGCCTAGCACACTTAGAGAACTTAAGAAATTTAGAGAGAGAGAGAGGGAGTATAAGTAAGGAAGGTGTGAAGATTTCTTAAGATAACCCCTCCTATTTATAGGAAAACCAAGTTTCATTAATTGCACAATAAGGGCTCAACTTATTACAATTTAGTACCTCCATCTTTGCCTCTACTTTTTAATATAATCCTTCAAGTATTATCAATCTTGCATAACATCCCCTAATAGTTCCCACATGTGAACCGATAGTTCCCACATGTGAACCAATAGTTCACATCATGTGAATTTTAAAATTTCAATTAGTTACCCCTAAGTTAGACTCCACTTTTAATCCGTCAATAATGCTAAAATATCATAACAATAATATGAGTTACAGTGCCATGATAAATAATAAAAAGTACCATGCGGATGCTATTGCAATTATTGAATCAAAATACTGTGTAATTGCTACTTTATCAATTATTGAATCAATAATTTAAAATACTGTGCAATACCGTGTGCTGTGAAATACCGCGTACTACTATGGAATAACGCGTTTTACTGTTCTTTTTTATTACCGGGTATTTCAACAGTTAATGGTGATAATACTGTTGACAAAATACTGTCGCTTTCAGTATCCGACAATAGGGCCCACTATCGTTGACAATTTTGTCATTTGTGGGGCCCACTAATATTTTGATATTTCGGCGTCGTCGTACGGTACCGAATATAATATTCTCCGACAGAAAGAATATTCCCCGACAAAAGGAATATTCCCCGACATACATTATTTATCAGATAATTCGCATATAACACCCTTAACTATCATTTATAACAATTAAGCACCTTACTATTTAGAAAAAAAATAATCATAAAGAAAATAATAAACTTTTATTTCATAAAGTCGGGATCTTACAATCTCCCCTCCTTATGAAATTTCGTCCTCGAAATTGACGTACGTACATGGCATTTCGAAGAGGTGAGGATACCTTGCTCTCATTTCAGATTCTAACTCCCAGGTCATTTCCTCAACATCATGGTTTCTCCATAAAACTTTGACTTGAGGTATAACCTTTGATCGTAGAATCTGTTCCTTCTTATCCAAGACCTTGACAGGTATCTCTTCATACGTCAAATCCTCTGCTATCTCGTCTGGTTCTAACTCAATAATGTGGTTTGGATCTTTCACATATTTACGTAGCATGGATATGTGAAAAACATTATGAACACGAGACATGCTTGGCGGTAAGGCGAGTCTGTAGGCCACAGTTCCTACTCGGTCGAGGATTTCAAATGGGCCGATAAATCGAGGGTTAAGCTTTCCTTTCTTTCCGAATCTTGTAACTCCTTTCCACGGGGCAACACGTAAAAATACATGATCTCCGACACTAAATTCCTCGTCTCTTCGATGAAGATCGGCATAACTCTTTTGTCGATCTTGAGCTGTTCATATACGTTGCCGGATCATTTGGATCTTTTCCGTAGTCATACGTATCAACTCGGGTCCCAATAATTTTGCCTCACCTACTTCATCCCAACATGCTGGAGATCGACACCTTCGTCCATACAACGCCTCGAAGGGAGCCATGCCTATATTTGCTTGATAACTGTTATTGTAAGAGAATTCCACCAATGACAAGTATTTGTCCCAACTTCCTTTGAAGTCTAGCACGCAGAGTCTTAATAGATCTTCAAGGGTTTGAATAGTCCTTTCCGATTGCCCATCTGTTTGGGGATGGTATGCAGAACTGAATCGTAATTCAGTACCCATAGCTTTTTGTAAGCTGACCCAAAATCGTGAAGTGAACCTAGGATCTCGATCAGAAACGATGGATACTGGCATGCCATGCAATCTTATAATCTCGCTAATATACAAACTAGCAAAACGCTCGAGCGAATAGTTTTCTCGTATAGGCAAGAAATGAGCAGACTTGGTCAATCTATCTATAATGACCCAAATTGCGTCTAAGCCTTGAGAAACTTTGGGAATACCTGTAACGAAATCCATGTTGATGTGTTCCCACTTCCATTCTGGAATCTCAAGTGGTTGCAATGGACCCCTTGGTACTTGATGCTCCGCCTTGACACGTTGACAAGTTAAACATCTTGTGATAAACTCTGCAATCTCCCTCTTCATATTGTTCCACCAAAATGTATGTCGAAGATCATGATACATTTTGGTACTTCCGGGGTGGATTGCAAACGGTGTGTTGTGTGCCTCTATCATGATTTTGTATTTTAAGTTAGGGTCGTTAGGAACACATAGTCTAGAGTTGACTCGAAGTATCACGTCTTCGTCGACTCTTGCTTCTGGAATAACACCTTCTTGTACCTTATTCTTCATATTCACCAATTCCGGGTCTGTAACTTGAGCATCTTTAATTTTGTCGATTAAAGTCGGTTCTACCCGTACATGTGCGATCTTCACGTGGGTTCCTGAAGTCTTTAACTCTATCTCCATCCTTTGTAAATCATCTAAAATGGGTCTGTGCGATGTCAGTAATGCACTCGTACTTGCATACGATCTTCTACTCAATGCGTCGGCTACTACGTTCGCCTTTCTAGGATGGTATTGGATGGTATGGTCGTAATCTTTCAACAGCTCGAGCCAACGCCGTTGTCGCATGTTGAGTTCCTTCTGGGTGAAGAAATATTTGAGACTTTTATGGTCTGTATAGATCTCCACTTTCTCTCCATACAAGTAATGTCTCCAAATCTTCAACGTGAAAACGACTGCTGCCAACTCTAGATCATGAGTCAGATAATTCCTCTCATATTCCTTGAGTTGCCGAGACGCATAGGCTATAACCTTCCCATGTTGCATGAGAACACAACCTAGTCCTTTGCTTGAAGCGTCGCTGTAGATGACAAATCCTTCTGATCCTGATGGTATTGCTAATACAGGTGCTGAAATGAGCCTTCTTTTGAGTTCTTGAAAACTCTTCTCGCATTCATCGCTCCATTTGAATGTTGTACTTTTCCGAGTCAGTTGAGTTAATGGAATGGCTATTCGAGAAAATCCTTCTACGAATCTCCGATAATAACCAGCTAAACCCAGAAAGCTTCGTACTTCGGTTACTGACTTAGGTTGTTCCCAATTTGATACTGCTTCAATCTTCGCTGGGTCCACCGAGATTCCTTGTTTAGAAACCAAGTGACCAAGGAATGCAACTTCCTCAAGCCAGAATTCACATTTCTTCAACTTAGCATATAACTTGTTTTCACGAAGTTTTTGGAGTATCAGCCTCAAATGTTGCTCATGATCTTCACGACTTTTAGAATATATGAGAATGTCATCAATGAAGACAACCACGAAATGATCCAAATAGTCTTTGAATATCCGGTTCATCATATCCATGAAAGCAGCAAGAGCATTAGTCAATCCAAAAGATATGACTAGGAATTCATAATGCCCGTATCGAGTTCTGAAGGCAGTCTTTGGAATGTCATCAGCTTTAACTTTCAACTGATGATAACCAGAATGGAGGTCGATCTTTGAAAAGAATTGAGCACCTTGTAACTGGTCGAACAGGTCATCAATGCGATGTAACGGGTACCTATTTTTGATGGTGACATGGTTTAACTCCCGATAGTCAATGCAAAGTCTCATACTCCCGTCCTTCTTCTTTACGAATAAAACAGGAGCACCCCAAGGCGATGTACTCGGACGTATGAAACCGCTGTCTAACAACTCCTGTAGTTGGACTTTTAACTCTTGAAGTTCAATAGGAGCCATTCGATATGGGGTTTTGGAAATAGGTTTCGTACCGGGTTCAAGGTCGATACAAAATTCAATTTCACGGTCTGGGGGTAGGCCAGGAAGTTCTTCGGGAAATACGTCAGGGAACTCATTAACAACATAAATATTTTTCAAATTTGACGTACTTTTATTTTAATCCGTTACATGGGCTAAGAAGGCTTGACATCCGTTTTTCAATAAACGAATGACTTTGTGACTAGAAATGATGGTTATTGATTTCAATGGTTTGGTTGCTTGAATTCGCATAATAGGTTGATTAGGAATATGAAAACTAATGACCTTGCGAAAGCAATCAATTTTAGCATGATGAGCAGTTAACCAATCAATTCCTAAAATCACATCAAATTCATGCATGTTCAAGGAGATAAGATCAACAGGTAATGTGAGGGTGCCGATTTGAACAAAGCAAGATTTATAGAGTGTAGATGTAACGAATGTTTATGCTAATGGTGTTTCGACAGATAAGTCAAAATCTAATTTTTCAGAAGTCAAATTCAAGCGTTGAGCACATGTTGGTGAAATAAAAGAATGGGTAGAACCAGTATCTAATAAGGCATAAACTTCACCAGAGTTAATAAGTAGTTTACCCGTAATAACCTCGTTTGGATTCTGCGCTTTTTGTGACGTCACGACAAAAGCTCTCCCTTGAACCACAGACTTTGACTTGTCCGTGACCGCCTTCGGTGTCATCATTGCAGCTGGACTCGACTTCGTTGCATGACAAAAATGAGCTATATGGCCTTCCTTTCCACAATTGTAACATACTTGTGATGGCGATTGTGTACAATTTGGACTGATGTGTACTTCTTTCCCACACCTGAAACATCTAACAGGTGGTCGTTCTCCTTCCTTCGAAACTAGTACTGGTGCTGGTGCTGACGTTGGTGCCTTTCCATGGTTGTTGTTGAATCTCCTCTTCTTGGAATTGTTGCCACTTGACTCACTCCTTCTGTTATCCGGGCCAGGATTACCACCGAAGTGATTACCATTTCCGGTGTTGTGATTCCCTCCTCGCTGATTATCATTATTTCGATAATTGTTGCCACCATTACGATTATTACCGTGATTTTGCTCTCGTGGTTGGGTGTTGCTTCCTGGTTGTAGTAGTCCTCTTTTTTGCTCCACTACTTGAGCCCTATCCACAACATCTGCGTATACACAAATTTTATGAGAAACGAGATATTGGCGAATCTCTGGTTTCAAACCTCTTAGGAACATTCGTGTCATCCGTTTCTCAGTGTCCACTAAATAGGATGCAAAACGCGACAGCTCGGCGAACTTGGCTTCGTACTGTGACACCGTCATGTTGTTCTGTTCTAGTTTGATGAATTCTACCTCCTTCATATGACGAATACTTTCCGGGAAATACTTCTCGTTAAATAATTCCTGGAACTCGACCCAAGACATCTCGAGTGCCGAATGATGGGTACGTTTCACAGATTCCCACCAATGATCCGCTTCTCCTCGTAACATAAAGGTGGCAAAAGGAACCTTTTGGTCGTCCGTGCAACGCAGTACATCAAATATCTTTGTTAATTATTTAATCCATGCCTCTGCCTTGAGTGGATCTGGCTTGCCGAAAAATTCAGGGGGTCCCAATTCTTTGAACTGCTTGGCAGTGACCATCCGTACATTATCAGCGTTTCTGTCAGTATTGTAGACAGGAGCTCTTCTCGCCTGGTTCTGCAGGTATTGCATGAAGTTCCTAAAAAGTTCATCATTCATCCGGTTGTTAGCATCATGATTAACATCATGATGTTCTGAGTTTGCACCCGAATTATTTGTGGCTTCCTGATTTTCAGTCACAATGGTCTCATAGTGAATCTCTTGGTTTTCAGATGCCATTCTAAAATGTGATCACAAAATAAATATTAGTTAAAGAAATAGACATGCAACATCTTGTCCCTATAACCAAACCAATTACTTAAATAACCAAAAATAGCTTAGGTAGGACACACTAGCGAAGGATTTTACTCGTCTCTCCCCTCCTAGTTCTAATCCCAGATCTCTACCATATATCATATCCCTAAGCTCTGATACCAACTGTGACGCCCCCAAAATAGGTCCATACAACCCATTTTGAGTCGCCAATAACATTCCACAAAATACAAATACAAATACGAATTTTCTCATTTACAACTAATAAGGGTTGTGCAAAATACGACAACACAATACAAATACATCTTAAATTCTCAATACACTTATTTCCACACTAATAATATTGTATTGAGATATTTCTAATGTCTCGAACCATCACTCCATTCCCCGGCTAGTCCCCGCTACACTCTCTTTTCCTGAGGAGAACAATGGAACAAAAAGGAAAAGGGTGAGCACAAATAGCCAGTAGGAAATATCATGACTAAGATAATGAAGAATAAAATTATCTCTAGCCTTCAACCAAAATAAATCAGAGATTTAAATATATTATAATTGTTCAATAACAACAACTGCAGCGGAACGAATAATCCATTAGAAGAATCAAGCAGATTATAATGTCTACCATCTTCTATAAGTTAAAGGATCACCACCAATATTTTATCCCTGTAACACCAATCAACAGTTTCTTTTTATGAACATCCAAATCAACAATTTATATTCAACAGCCTCTCTTTGCACTATGTGACAAAGATATTTATTTGTAACATCACCGGTCATGATCAAGCCAAACGCCAGTTCATCTTTGCACTACGGGCCAAAGAGAACTTTCACCATACGCCTTTGTTTGTAACACCAAAAGTCATGATAATACCAATACACAGTTTGGTCAAAATCATGTCACGCCAGTTCATCTTTGCACTACGGGCCAAAGAGAACTATCACCACAATTTAAGGATGAGGATGATGACAATGATATAAAATGAATACAGTGAGATCAAGAATAAGAATAGATGTTTAATTTATCCAGTGTCGAAGGTTGATCAAATTGCCAACATGATGACCAATTTATGGAGTCAAATTCAAGAATGATATTCAAAAATAAAATTCACGATTTAACTATATTGTATCAAATGAAATAGAAAGATTCAGGTGAAAAGATATTAGATGAAGCACAAACTATTAAGGATATTCAACAAATTTTCAAGGATTTTCACCATTTAAAATAAGGTTTTGAAAACAAACAGAGATTTCTTATCATAAATGGAGAAATGTGAAATAAAAGATATTCCTTAAAGAGTACAAAAGAAATGATACGTTATACGAGTATAACAGAATATATGAAACTGCAAATGGGTTTTCACCCGTCATGCGGTAATCCGCGTAGACAGATTATTTCCACAAAAGATTAATAAGTAATGAATATGAAGGGTTTTCACCCGTCATGCGGTAATCTGCGTAGACAGACTATTTCCACAAAAGATTAATAAGTAATGAATACGAAGGGTTATTCACCAGGCATGCGTCAATCCGCACGGACAGGTTATCCCCACAAATTAATACCGAATGAATAACAACCTTTCTGAGTATAATATCACTTACGAACAAGGAAGCAAATGATATTGCATAAGAGTATGAAAGAAATGATATCCCCTACCTTCGTTAATAAGTGACTGGATGTTGCTTTCTATGAAACTTACTAACTTGGACAATACTAGTATTCTCACAAATACTCACAATAGCCTAGCACGCTTAGAGAACTTAAGAAATTTAGAGAGAGAGAGAGGGAGTATAAGTAAGGAAGATGTGAAGATTTCTTAAGATAACCCCTCCTATTTATAGGAAAACCAAGTTTCATTAATTGCACAATAAGGGCTCAACTTATTACACTTTAGTACCTCCATCTTTGCCTCTACTTTTTAATATAATCCCTCAAGTATTATCAATCTTGCATAACATCCCCTAATAGTTCCCACATGTGAACCAATAGTTCACATCATGTGAATTTTAAAATTTCAATTAGTTACCCCTAAGTTAGACTCCACTTTTAATCCGTCAATAATGCTAAAATATCATAACAATAATATGAGTTACAGTGCCATGATAAATAATAAAAAGTACCATGCGGATGCTATTGCAATTATTGAATCAAAATACTGTATAATTGCTACTTTATCAATTATTGAATCAATAATTTAAAATACTGTGCAATACCGTGTGTTGTGAAATACCGCGTACTACTGTGGAATAACGCGTTTTACTGTTTTTTTTATTACCGGGTATTTCAACAGTTGCGGGTAATAATATTGTTGACAAAATACTGTTGCTTTCAGTATCCGACAATGGGGCCCACTATCGTTGACAATTTTGTCATTTGTGGGGCCCACTAATATTTTGATATTTCGGCGCCGCCGTACGGTACCGAATATAATATTCTCCAACAGAAAGAATATTTCCCGACAAAAGGAATATTCACCGACATACACTATTTATCAGATAATTCGCATATAACACCCTTAACTATCATTTATAACAATTAAGCACCTTACTATTTAGAAAAAAAAATAATCATAAAGAAAATAATAAACTTTTATTTCATAAAGTCGGGATCTTACAATGAAAGGTTAATGTTCCATGAAAATCTATTTTCGTAGCCATATCCCCCAAGTCTGACATAGTTAGAAGGTCTATTCTACAAAAGTTTACATATTCATGTACCCCACCTACATATCCCTTGTCTTTAAATTCCCCCCAATAACACATTTTGACAGTAAATAAAGCTTTCAAAGGATCACCGTCTGCATAAATTGCAACCACAAAATAGTGCAATTTTTTTTAAATAGATGATCACAACAAAGAGGGACCACATTATTACAAACAAACATTGTGCTTTTAATAAAGCTTTATAGTAAAACAGAGTGAACAAAAGCAGAGGGTCCACTATTAACTATTATATATATATATATATATATATATATATATATATATATATATATATATAAACAAAGAAGCACCATTTATCACCATCAATAAAGCATTCCCAGATTCCATAAGTATATTCACCATCAAATCAGAGTAAACAAGACAAACATATATAAAGTATACATATATACATACAATAACTATCTTACCCCAATATTGTGGCATGTCATGGCCAAGAAGTCTCAAACATCATTTACTTGAGTTCATTTTCTAAATCAGAAGTGTAAATATACCCAGATCGTTTTCAATCTTTGTAGAACCCTAGATTGCTATGAAAAATCGCCTAAAGCCCTATCTGATGCTCCTCACTCGTTTGGAATTCCAAGTATAAATGCGTTAACTGATTTTGATTATATATATATATATATATATATATATACATACACACACACACATGCGTATAAAATACAATATACGTATGCATCCGTATTAAATTTGTTAATTTGTTGACACGTGTCTATCTCTGGCGATTTAATTGGTCGGAATGGCAAAAAAGAACAGAATTGTTGTTTTAAAATACTTAGAGGTATTGATTGACGATTCCCAAACTTTGAGAGTCAAATTGATTTTCGTCCAAACTTGAAGGGATAATTTTGTCATTAGTCTTTTATCCTTTGGATTGTGGGTTTCCATTGATGGCGAGTTGCTCTTATCTCTGTTGTTGCAATTCCATAGAGTGGTGAGTTTAAACGCTATTATAGTTGTTATTCGTTTGTTCCACCCCCATCGTTTTCAGAAATCACTTATTATGCTATATGAATTAGTTATTAAGCTATATGAAGGCTCTGGTATAAATGTTTTAAATTCAAATAAGTACCTTTGAATGAAATTTTACATCACATAGTAGACACCATAAGTAATGCCACAATCAAAATGATTACAAATTTATTTTCATACATTTAATACATCTCAAATATGGTGAGTAGCATTCAAAAGTTTCCTTTTTTACATGAATAAGGATTCTATTGATTTGATATATGGTAAAAGTTTTCTAAAATTGAAGTTAGATAACTTATCTAAGTTCATTTGACGTAATTTTGAGTTTTCACTTAACAATCTAATCGTAAGGATGTAAAGTGCATGCAAAAATATTAGTGTTTAAAATTGTATTTGATTTAAGATTGTGGAGCACCATTACTACCACAGTGTAAAAGAACCATTTTTCAATGACTCATTTGATTTTTTTTTTTTTTTATTATTATTATTATTATTATTATTATAAAGTCGTTGGCACATATAACTAAATTATATAAAAAGTTATGCTCTTTTGTAGAACCTATGGGCTAGATGGAATACTTCTTTTTAGTATGGTTGGATTGTTAAGTGAATTATTAAAAGTTTGATCATATTTGAAGTAAACCTTGGATATATCCTCATAAAAGATGGAGGCATAGGATGATTAATCTAGTGCTGATCCAAATTTTAATATGATCCATCATCATCTTTCTCTCCCATTATTATGATGATACATTTTAACACATTTTAAATCTGGATCATAGAATAGAGGCTCTTCATTTCATTTGAAAGGGGGAGAATCCTAATTCGAAGGGTAGTCCTGAAAAATGTGTTACACAGGGCATTCCATACTTTCACGATAACTAAAATTACTATTTAGACAAGACACATTGTCCCACTTTCCCAACTCCCACTTCATATATTTTATGCAGCAACAGGAACTCGTCTCTTTTTCCAAAAATAAGTATAGATGCCATACAGAAGAGCTAATGCTTTGTCTATAACTACTTTTTAAGATGCTTATGACTGCTGCAGATATTTGTTTGCATGATTGACTGTAGAAGTGCTCAAATTGCTGTGAAATCAACACCTCCTCATTCATGCTTAAAAAGAATATTGAAAACATACAACTTGAGGTACCGGATCCACAACAGATTTTCTAAAGAGCAGAAGGATACAGCAACAAGATGACTAATTTCCAATAAGAAATTGCAAAAGTGATTGATTAAAGCTTTGATGTGACTTGAGAATATAATCATACAAATTCACACTATTGAAAGGTAAATTCTATTTAAATCTGTTGAAGCTAACAATGAATATCTTCAGTGTGTCTTCCAAACACAAGAGCTTAGATACGAGAAGAGTACCCACTTACAAGAAGATCATACTGCTAATATGGATTGTTTTCAACAGTGGAAGCAGGTTCTTGCAATGGTGGCCACTAGTTTTTCTTTGGCTACTGTCAACATACTTCTTAAAAAGGTCCTTAATGACGGAATGGATCATTTGCTCATTATCTTATACCGGCAAATGATCTCCGCGATTTTCTTGGCACCCATCGCCTATTTTTGGGAAAGGTACTCGTTGCATGTTTCATTTCCATTTGTTCAGGAATAGAACGTGTAACTGCTTTCTAATTAGCCAGATTTAGCCGAGTTTGAGCTCTTTGCTTTTTGCTGTGTAGTGTCTCGATTTTTGATACCCTAGCCCATGTATCACAAAGTGATAGCCGAAAAGAAATCTAAGTATGTTTCCTTTAAATATATTACCAGCAAGCTACTATATATAGTCAGTTTTGTTGCAGGAAAAGCAGGCCCAAGCTCACAGTGCCCATATTATGTCATCATTTTGTCAGTGCTCTGATCGGGTTAGTCAATAGATCTTTACCTCCTTTACCAATTTTTTATTTTTATTTTTATTTTTGTTGTTGTTGTTGTTGTTGTTGAGGACTACCTTGCTGTAACTTCTGTAGAATCTTGTGTTTCTTGCTAGGCTCACACTCACTCAATACCTTTTCCTTCTCGGGCTTAAATTTACATCGGCAACATTTTCATTTGCTTTCATCAATATGGTTCCTGTGATGACATTTATGATGGCATTGCCTTTTGGGTAAGTTTAGATTATATAAATATCCCTTCAACACAACATAAGTCATCGAAAAGATCTCGGAGACCTACCCATACACGAAAGCCGGGATCTTTCAAAAAAGGAAAGGATGAGCACACGCTAATTCGTTACATTTCTGTAATACTATTGTGCATAGTTTATCCAACTCCTTTTATGTTATTCAACACCTATATACAGACTGGAGAAAGTGAACATAAGAAACAAGAGTGGGCGAGCTAAGTTGCTAGGAGCATTGGTTTGTCTTGGCGGTGCGTTATTACTGACACTTTACAAAGGAATTCCATTAACAAACCTACCGACACCAAGAGAGATTCCGAAAACAAATAATCAGTTAGATGGCACAAAGAGGTGGGGAACTGGTACCCTACTTCTAACTGCAGGGAGCATTATGTGGTCTTCATGGTTCCTTATACAAGCTAAGATTGGGAAGATATACCCATGTAAATATTCTAGCACTGCCATGATTTCCTTCTTCAGCGCCATCCAGTCAGTTATCTTATGTATGGTCGTTGACAGGAATATTTCCACCTGGATTGTTAAAGGAAAGTTGGAGATTCTAAGTGTCCTCTATGCTGTAAGTATTTAATCTCTTCTCTCTTATCTTTTAAGTTGGAGATTCTAAGGAAAGTTGGAAATCAATACATAGTGGTCTAATCTCTAATCTCGTTTGATTGAAAAGGTCGATTAAATTTCATTACAATTAATATTGCTTAGTGCTATATATATATACACGGAGAGAGTATTATATACAACTTCAGTTATTTGTTGACTTCATTGTTTTGTCGAACTTATCAATGTAAAAACTTGATTTGTTTGTCATTGCATTAACGATTATGCAAATAATGAGCATTCAATTACTAAAATGAGAATGCTTAATTAAGAGTTTAAGTAAATGTACAGGGAATGGTAGGATCAGGACTATGCTACGTGGTGATGTCGTGGTGTGTCAAAGAAAGGGGTCCTGTGTTCACCTCAGCTTTCAGCCCCTTAATGCAGATATTTGTTGCTGCATTTGATATCACCTTCCTACATGAACAGATTCACCTCGGAAGGTACTTAGGCCAATTTCGCCTTGTTTCTTTCTTTATTATTTGTAGAGTAATTATATATGCATAAGCTGTACACAAACAGTTGTGAATAAACACTATTACCCCATATATTAAATAGTAAGAAAAAATGATGTAAAAAGTTAATAAACCATATTAATAATTTAAATAGTAGGACTCACGTACTGTTTTTTCTCTCTCTGTCTATATGCCGTTGCTAAACTATTATAGATTATGAGCATAATTGACGTTTCGTTTAATGGAAAACAAAAACAGTGTCCTGGGATCTATTCTAGTGATTGTCGGTATGTATATTCTTCTCTGGGGTAAAATTCATGAAACTGCTGAGCTCTGTAAGACAATAGAGCCTGATTCTGGTCCGACAGCAGAAGATGATGGAGGTCAATTTCAAGTGTCATATGTCGTGCCAGTGACTGTCAGTCGAATTGGTGCCTAGCTGAGCACCATCAAGGGTTTAAGATTAACATTTAGTTATCAGGATTGACTTCTTGCGGAGACTTCTTGACTAGACTCAAATACAAATGTAAGATTTATAAACCAGATTGGGTTACAGAAACATGAGTTTATTATCTGGAATACATACATGTTTGTCTCTGTTGGATAATAAACTTTGATATATAACATTAGAGCTAATATAATGAATTGATTTAGTAAGAGAAATCATTTTATTTCAATATGCTTTGTTAACATTGAAGTGTTTTATTCTTTCATCACTTGTAATCTTGTCACGAACTGTAATAGATTTACGGATTTAATATATTTCAGTCTGTCGGACTAGTTCAAAAAAAAGTACTTTCCTTCATGCTCGGTATCTACTTGATCTTTTGGAAGAGTACAGGATTCATATGGAGGGAGTGAGCGGGAAGTAATAGTGGAGCACAACTATAGGGAGGCTTTCTGTAGGGATGGGATGGGAATAGCAACGGGAATAAGATGGGATGGGATGAATGAACTTGCCTTTTCTTTGGAAATTTATAATAAAGGTAATGTTACTCGTCTCAATTTTTTGGGATGATATGATATAAGATAATTAATTACTAAAGATTTAGTTAACTAATATCATAATGTATGATAACACATCATTTGAGATATTTTTTAAGACTCCTAGTATTACGGTGTTAATATAGGGAAAGCAGAGAAAGGAAGGAATACTCCATTTCTCCTCGTGAACTCCAATTTAGTTGTCCCCAAAATTGAGAAGAAAGAGCAAGGAGGGAACTTTTTTCACTTTTTCACCTTATTGGGATAAAATGCAATTGAAGTTTGATTTACATTGATTTGTAATTTGCCTCTTATTGTTGAAATTTTTTTCACTTTCTCACTTATGGTTTAAAAAATCATATGGTCCCTATCATATGTTTATCTAAGCTAAAGTAATTCTATCATGACACCACTTAGAAATAATGTTATAGTTGGTTTTTCATTCAACTTAAACTGTGAGTATAATGCACTCGCTCAAAAGCAAGTGAATAGCATTTTCAACTGTAAAATTTCGCTGCCAAATTACTAAAGTTATATTTTCTTAACTCATATTTTAATGTCTTGTTTCTTCTCATTTTCACCAACTAGCTTACAAGCAAAAAAAAAACTACGGCATTTCGAACAAGCTCAAATCAATAGGCAAATTTTAATATTTATGATTTCATACTATAGCGTGTATTTTGTTTCGTCAAAATGCTGACGACGTGGAATAACAGTTAAACTGTAATGCACGGTTAGACTGTAATGCTCCAACTCAAACGTTAATATTTAATTATCATACCAACGCTAACAAGATAAATTTTTAAATCTACGGAAAGTAGGGGTGACCATTTCATTCGGTTTTTTGGGTAACCGAACTGGTTCGAACCGGCCAGTTCGGAACAAAATAAACCCAGTTCGGTATCGGTACAGTCAATCGGTATTTACCGTTTATTCGGAACTGGGTTCGGGAAGTTACTTTGTGGGTTCGGTACATACGGTTGTACCGGTTAATTAAATAAAACCTTTTATTTCCTGATTGTAACTTCATAAGCCTTTATCAGTTTATAACTTTATCCCAAATCAAAACTCAGATCTCTCGTCTGTACACACAATCAGAGATAATAGAGTGAATTCACAGCCATAATTAGAAGTCTTACAAAACAAATTCTTCACTATAACTAAAAATTCTACTATCTAAAATTGTTCACACACACTAAATACACTGCAAATGCATAATTACAAACAAAAAGCACAACATATATATACATATAGCAAACTCACAGGAATAAATAATAATGGTGGGATCAAGGACACGTTGAATAGTCGTCGAATCTCCGTCGGAATCAACGGCAAGCCGAGCGAGCTCCATCGCCGGCGCCGGCGGCCACCAAACAAGTTCATTCTCTTCCTTTTTCCTAAAATCCGGCCAAGAACCCAGTGTGCATCGAGCTGAACGGGCTACGGGCTCGGGGCCAAATTGGGTCGGAGAAAAAGAGACTAGAAATTTGAAGCAAGATCGGAGCTGCTCGGCTTCATGGGTATTGATGGAAGAGGCTTGTTGAGGTGTACCCAGAAGAGAGAGCAGATTAGAGGCGGAGGCTTTGGGTTTGGTGGGTTGGGAATTGGGTTTAGAAAAGGTAAGTAAATAACCGGTACAATATAAGCTAAAAACTGGTATCAAACCGGCACCGGACCGGATAACCGATTCGGGATACCGGTCCAATCGGTACCGGTATCGGTATTCATTTTTAGGTATATTCGGTAACCGGTTCAATTCGATACGGGTCGATTATTTATCGATGAACACCCCTGACGGGAAGATAATAAACTCACAAACAGAACAATTGATAACATCAATAGAATTGTAAAAAATGTAACTTAAAAGAAACCCTAAAAAGCATATCTATAGCCCAAAACTATTCTGCAACAGTAAGTTTGAGAAAAGAAAATAAAATTATAAAAATTAAAAAATTACTACAAAACTTTGACTGGCGTAAGATAACTTAAAACAGATTTTGAACAATACTTCATAAGAATTTTTAATAGAACTTATGGAACATTTCATTAAAGATAACATAGTCTTGAACCATACTAAAAGTAAATTTGTAAAGGAAATGCTTAAAAGTATTATTTGTAAAATAATGCACTCCCGTTTTATATTTGTGTTTATGATAACGCTGACGATGTAAATTTAATGAGAAATTGAGGACCATAATCCTGCAAGTTTGGAATACCTATTTTAGAATATATGCGCAAACTTTGGTAAGATTTTGTGGGACAATTCATTTCAGTTTAATATACTTTTGTTAGCTTAACTCAGTCCGAACTTCTTTCAATTAAATATTTTTATTTTGAAAAATAATATATCTTACGATTTTATGTATCAATTTTTTATTATCAGTTACGTGAATAATATGAACGATGACTCTTTTAAAGATATATCTATTATAGTAACTTAATAAGTCACCTTTATAATTCTATCTAATTTCATACATTAATGTTTTTCACAATTGTGATTCGATATAAAATTTTCGAAATACGTAACCGCACTCTTTTATTTTATTTTTGTGAAATTGACAGCTAGCAAATAATTTGGCTATTGTTTATACTTCTAAATAACTGAAAGCAAAAGTACTTTTTTAGCAAAAAAATGTGAAAGTAGAAAGTAGTATTTTCAAATTGATCAACTTTCTTGACCGTAATATGATAATAGCACCCATTTGACTCGACTTAAAAAATTACCCTCTTCACTTCTCTTTTTAAACTTTTTCTCTCTTCCTCATACATACTAGGACTCAATGTTCTCTGCCTTAGTTTTTCTTTTTTCTTAAGAAGTAGAAATATATGTACACACACATACATATACATATACATATACATATACATATATATATATATATATATATATATATATACATATATATATATATATACACACACATCAAAGCACTATTGATAAACTAAAAGCAGTTACCAAATGAACTTGAATTACACTATTCCTTAATTTTGTGTACCTTCTCGGTGCAAGTCTTTTGATTTTTTTTTTTTTTTTTGATAGTAAAAATAGAAATACACCAAAACAAAAAGGAATATATAATAATGATATAGACGATATCCATAGCCAAATTTGGCTATAAATAGATAAATGCACTCATATATTAGTGGCAAATTTGTCTTTTCATCATTTTTATCAATGATACTTTAGACAATTTACACTTTCAATGCCAAAAATTATGTTTTTTTGGACATGATCTATAGGCAAACTTAATTGTGATGTTGTAACATCACGCCTGTATTTTTTTTTTCTTATATCTATATTATTAAAAGAGAGCAATGGAGTAGTTATTTTGGGCTATTGGTTTCCACCCGTGGTGTGCCAAGTAATTATCAAATGGACTCGAATTACACTATTCCTTGATCATGTTTTTCTTCGTGCTCTTTATCTACTTTCTTTTTCTGATCGACTGCAGGATTCTTATGGAGCATTAGTGGGGAGGTAATAGTGGAGCTACACGGTGGCTATATGCAACATATTCTTTGGCTAAGTTTGCTAGTGAATAGGAGGTTGATTTTATTTAATCATACTTTTAAGAATCTTTTCAAAAATTGAAAAAGAGAGGAGGGAATGGCATGGGGATGGAATTGAAGGGGAGAATTTCCTTTTGATTGATTGAGAATTTATAATAAAGAAAAAGGGAAGAGTCTAGGAGAGGAGATGAACTTTCTTTACTAAACCCAAAAGTTGTACCCAAAATTTGTAGGAAAAGGAAAATGGAAGACAAAGGAGAAAAGGTGGGGGGGGGGGGTGATTTTGAAGGAAGAGAGAGCAAAAAGGGTTAACATTAATACTTATAAGAGTAAAATACTATTCCAAATGTAACACTTAAGTTTTCTTTCTTTTTCCTTTATAAACTCAAAAAAGTAAGAACAAGAAATAAAAACTTAAAAAATTCCTACATTTTTGAAACTGACTAAATAGATATATTATATCTCTAATCTTTAAAAAAATGTACTATAAATTGAACAAGAATAGGCCATTAAATATGAAACATCACTATCCTAGCAAGGAAGAGGTATTGTTCTACATTATGGACCAAGGATAGAGAAAGCATAATCATTGTTTGAGGATGGCAAATTTCTAATACAGAATCACATATTAGAATTCATAGCTGTATCAAGAAACTTGACAATTTTCTTTATATTGAATTATCAAATTACTGAAAAAAAACTGCCCTTGAATTTTTACAAATCAGTCCTCACCTTCTCCCCCAAAAGATTAAAACAATTTAGTGTATTAAGAGTAAGGGTACAAAACTTTTAAGCCTGGTTCCTGAAAAGGGTCCTAACCTCCTCATCTCCACCAAGACATCCAATTCCAAAGCCTTCATAAGAAGAATCTTCTTCTGCTAGTATCCATTTCGGGCTGATTTTTGAAAGGGTCAAGAAAAAGACACAAAAGACAGAACAAGCGGAGTTAGATGCATGATCATGAAAATAAATATGTTATGGGATGAAAAAAGTTAGTATTACATTTTTACTAAGAAGCTTGAAGGTAGTTACTAGATTACCTTATGGACCCACTCATACTCTCCGCCTTTTGAATCAAATGTTCCATGCTGCAGACTAATCAACTTTAATGTAAAACGAGGACCACATTCCTGCAAGTTTTTGGAAATACACGTATCAAGACATGCACCAAACAGACTTCTACCTAAATAGCATCACTCAAATTACAATATCTTTTTGAGATATCAGTTCTCAAATCAAAGTCCTACCAGCTGTCAGAAGGAATAGCTCCTTTTTTTCAATTTTTTTTTTAAGTGGGATGTAGTGGATTAGTTGCAAGAAATTAAGTTGTTCATCTTTTGCACAAATGCTTTAGGAACAGTAAACATTGTTCATCCTGGACGTATGTCGAACACAATTATGTCTTGGGCAGTAAACAAGTTGAAACATCTCCATAATCTCTTGGCATTAAATTAGAATCTTGGACCTTATTCAAACACTTGTCACTATACATCACATCTGCTCAGGTGCAATTTTGCAAAATTTTGGAAAGTACTAAGCATGCTCCATTCACAATTACATACAGTAGCAGAACTGTAGCAAACTATTGTTCATGCTACAGTAATTTTGATATTAGGGATGAATAGTCTATTCTTCTTGTATGTATTAGGCATAGTTGTCAAAATCGTACAATACACGATAAAGGTAGCAATCGATACATAATCGTATGGGTATCGAAAATTGTACAAGAATCATAAGTATCGAAGGGGAATTCGCAGTAGAATCGCATGTATCATTTGATACATCGATACCTTAACGATTCGGGAAGAAGACAGAGATGCGGAGAGAAAAAAATTAGATAAATCTGAAAATTTACCAGTTGTCCGTCGCTTGATTGGTTCGATTATCTCCATCATCTTAATCTCTCGATTGGTTCGATTATCTCCATCATCGTCGACCTAAATTTTCTCACCATCGTCGCCGATGTTTTCTCCCCCAAATCAATTGACGTGTTTTATTTTCCTTTCGGCCAAGTATTATAGTATGTATAATACTATATATTATATTAACATTAAATAGCAGATAAGTATTATAGTACGTATAATACTATTATATTATATTAACATTAAAGCTTATCCACCCACATAAAGTACTTATTTACTTTGTTTCCTTTTTATATTATTATATTATACACAATTTTTATATTCCAATTTGTTTGTAATTTAAAATTAATTAATTAATCAATTTATACACTTAAATACTTAATATATTTTTAATTAAAATATATTTTGCAATTTTCAGCTTTATATATCAAATCATATTTGATAAACTTTTTTGTTTTTAGTTACTAATTTTCTATGTTTGTGCCTCTTTTTTGTTTTTAGTTACTAATTTTCTATGTTTGTGCCTCTTGACAACTTAAAACATTGAGGACTTGGCTTTTTGTTGGACTACAAGCTTAATTGTTATGAAGTTTAAGTCATAAACTGTGTCCTCAATATAAATAAATATAATAATTATTAATTTATTTATTTTTCTGTATCTTACAATACGATTCACGATACGATACATGAAACACAATACGGGGTTTTCGATTCATGATACGGTTCTCGATTTGACAACTATGGTATTAGGTTAAATTATGTCTTATAGTTTAAATTATTTTAAGGGTCAGGATTTTATATTATTAGGGTTTAAATCTTTCTTTTCTTATAAATAGTACCTGCAGCAGATTTGTATGTGGACTTTTTATGATTGATGAAAACTATCGCTTTTGGCTTTTGAGTTCTTTTGAGAACTTATAGGGTTTTTGCTTCAATAACACCCTTTTGGTTTTTCTCTTCTTCCTAAGAAACCAAGACTTTAATTTGTAGCAAAATTATGGTCTCTAATGCTCCTGGCTGCATCAGAACTTCTGACACACCAAGTCTTTAGAGAATAAGACATCAGGCATATGCCACCACAAATAAAGCATGGAAAAGATATGTTACAGTATCTATTGCAACAACAGGTCCCATAAAAAAGTTTTAGTGTTTTGTACTGATAACGTCCCTTTAAAAAGTAGACTAAATTTTTTTTAAGAGAAAACAAAACTTCAATTGTGACATGTTTATTCATTTTCCCTTTTTGGTGACAAGGAGCTGATCCAACCACACCACTTCGTAGTGTTGGGCTGCAACACAAACTCTGACTACTCGCAGCCACCCAAAAGCCAAGGATATCAGGAGTGCGCGCATGTATGTCAGTGAGAGTTGTACCCTTAACCTCTCCCTTGGGAGAAATCTTAAGCACAACCCTTGAACCACCAGGCCAACCAACCTCAAAACAGGAGTAACAGTATAGCTCAATGGTAGGATCTTGGCAGTTGGTACCACAACATAGTGGTCATCCTTTCTTTTATTTTTATTTTGTCTTAAATTGTGACATCACCTTTCCTGTGTATGCACATGACATTATCCAAGAAGATATTTTGAATTCAATGAAAAAGGTTTTAAGCTCATAGTTTATTTTGGTTGAAACAAGGATATTGACAATTTCTATGTTGAGTATGCACATGCCCACTTGTTGTAGATGATATTTTGGTTAGTGTAATGTATCTCATCCATTGCGTTCCTGGGCTTAAAGTCGATATGTCTTGAATTTAGTTTTGTGGGGATTAAGCCGGAGAAATTGGAGATGTATGCTTCTTTGGTCAGTTGAGAGGTGCAATCCTTGCCTATGACACACATCATGGAACTCCCTTTAGGGAGCTTCTAGGTCTCTTTTCTTTTGGGACCCTGGTAGAACAAGTGTTGAAAAGTCTAGATTGTTCGAAGGGAGATTTCTTCTCTCTAGGGGGTAGGAAGGATTACTTTAATCCATGTCTCTCTAGTATCCCCTGTACTTTCTTTGTTTAAGTTTCCGGTAAGAATTACAATTCTCCAGAGTAGATAATGTCCCATTTCCTTTGATCTGGGGCAAGAAAGGACGGGAAAGGACCATTTGGGAACTGATCCTTAGTGAGCAAGTGGTTGTGACGTTTCATCTAGAACCTACTTCTCTCTGGCATTTAAGGTGATAAAAAGGCAAGTTCAGTCTTCATCAACATGGGTGGGATGCGAATCTGTATACATCTTCTGTTACTTTATTTGAGTCCCTGGAAATTTGGGTTTTAATAATTCCATTGATCTCTCTGTTTGGCCAGAGTTTGTAGTAACAGGTTAAATGAAGACCAATAACCAACCAGCTGCAGCAATTTTATCTAAGTTCAGTAGAAATGAAAAGAAATTTAAAAGGCATTATTCCAAGTGGTAAGTATAAAAAACAGCCTCATGCTTAACCAAAGATTTGTTTGATGCTCAAAAGCAACTAATCTGTAACGGACCACTAGTAATTAGTTTCTATATTATTTTAGTGGGTGGCATCAACCAAGCTTTAGTATACATTAAATTCTTCTTATAACACTTCATCAAATGACACTGCTGATTAAAACCGGTTTAAGCACATATTTTTATGACTACTGACTGCAACCGGTTTAAGCAGTTCATTGCAAAGTCACTATCAACAGGATATTCAAATTCAGTAAATTTAAATCATGTGACAAATCCAAGTAGGAAAAGATCTAAACCAAATAAATTCTGGCTAAACACTATTATTTATATCCTTAGAAATAACGCACCAGATAGGTAAAGGCAGGGAAAACATACCTGTAGGCGGGCAATTACTCTTTCCTGAGAAGCTTTCTCATCCTTACTGTCCTTGCCCTTTTTACCTTTTGAGTCGCTCTGTTTACTTTCTTTGTTTTCAAATATATAACTTCACACGATTTATAAAATAAAATAAATAAATAAATAAAAGCACCATCAGAAAATGTTATAAATTTTCCAAGTACAAATCTATAAAAAAAGAACATCCTTTTTGTCAAGGACACACACCGATGATGCCGGAAGAAGATAAAGTCTCGCTGATTGTGGAAGGTTACAACTCGCCGACCATGGAAATTCGGGTCTTGAGGGAAAAGTGACTGTATCAACCTAGATGACACACAAACATCCACCATTGATTGATTGATAGTGATACTATGTAGATAAAATTGTAGAAATGGTAAAAAGAACTTAAAACTACATTGAAAAACAATGAATAATGAGGCATAATTACAGTACATAAAAGTAAATGTTAGAAAGAATTTTCAATAACAATATAAAAAACAAAGAATGAGAAGCAACCTCCCAATGCGGTGACCCAAGCGTGTCGTGAAATTGTTTAATACTAGCTCAGGCTTGTGACTAGTTGGATTTCCATGATTCTGCAACCAATGTAAATAAAGATAATTGGGACAAGAATACCATAAACAAATTCTGCTCATATGAAGCATCCTCTAATTTGAAAAAAAAATAACAAATAAAATGCATGCGACATTTCAACAGTCAAGAATGTTCAGACCTTCGATGCATTTAGATAACATCTGCGACACTTCGTATCTACATGTGCATACAATCAACCAATTCGACCACTAATACTATGGAGTAGCTAAACATTATGTGCAACTAATTCATTGGCTCATTGCCCTAGAAACATTTTAGCTGCTAGATGTTACTCCCTCCGTCCACCAATGGATGGCATAAATGCCAGAAAAAAAATGTCTCCAAAGGACTGCTTTAGCTAATATCATTTTGAATCTTACTGACAACAGTATTTTTTTACTTATTCATTTGGTAAACTTTTGCTATTACAAAAGATTCAACACAAGGGGCAATCCCCTGTCAATACAATCATCTAAAACAAAACTCTTGCTGGTATAACCGAACTCCCCAATTGCTTTAGGTCCAAGTAACTTTGGTCCAAGATACATTCTTTAGTTGTCTTAGAAAGAGCTCTACCATGATAATTGTTAATTTTACAATTAATACAAACTTTTTAAGCAAAACTAGTATTGGTAGCAGCTTAAGAAAACATGACGCACAAATTTTCGTCACTATAAGTTATGCTCTTTAATTTATTATGAAGAGAGTAAAATAGTGATATTATAGAATTAAATGATACATGCAAGCAGGTACTTTGACTAGTAGTTAAATTGCAAGGAGTAGTTTGTACCAAGAAATAACGGCCATACCTTAATATCCTTGCGTAAAATGAGTTTTGAGAGCTTGAAATGTGCAGTAGGCCCATCAGGCAAGCCAATTACTAGGAGAGCATCTACAGCACAAACACAACCGATAATAAGTACCCTTACATTATGATATATGAAGGAAACACATCACTTACTGCTCATTTGGGAACACCTTATTCAGGTACATTTTTTGCTTTTTTACGTACTTGTTACAAATAGTATGCACACTTGCCAAAAATAGTAAATATTAGTTAAAAAAACAAACAAGGTATAGAAAGCATTCCCACACAAACACATAGTATATTAAGCTTTGGTATATTAAGCTTTGGAACAGATGAGATCTAAAAAAAATTGCTTTTTAAAGACAACTTGATGTTCACTACCAAACCTAGTACAGTAGAATTAGGAGCAGATAAAAGTCGAGTAAAATCAGAATTCAGAGGTGTGGAATATAAAGCCAACAGTAGAAACCTGGTTCTCTGCGGTTAGTGTGGACAACTATGACAGATGTAAAGTCCTTGTTCCTTGCATATTCTACAATCTGTAAAATCGTACAATTCATACATTAACAAAGATGTGATATGTTGGCCAAAAATAAAGTAGCAACAGAAAAAGGGCAAAGAAGAACACTTGAGGAAGGAAAATATACAAAAGCACCTTCTTTAAGTCATATGTTCCTCTCTTGTAGTAATGAGCATTTGGGATGACCGAGAGTAGATCCGAAATAAATGCAGGTCCACGCTGCACATCAAGCAATATTTAAACAAAAGAAAAAAGTAAACACGTGAATGCGTTCTAGTAAAAAGAGTTGTACAACTTCAAAAATTATTGATAGTTAGAATAGAAAAAAATAGCAGAATATTTCAAATGGTAGACATACTGTCGAATTGAATCGGCAAGTGGTTATTAATATCTTTGGAGTGTGTTCAAGGTTTAGAACTGAACTAAACTCATCCGCATCGTTACCAGCGAACAGCTGCAAATGAACACAAGAAATCAGAGGTCAGATTACCATTGTTGATGTAATGTGTGTGTGAGAGGGATGATAACTGTAAGAGATTAATTTAGACAGCAGACCTCTTCATCATCAGGCTTGCAAACTGTCTCATCATGTTCCCTTGTATTTTCGATTGTGCGAGGAACCTTCTTTGGTGGAAGCTGCATAGAATAATGATGATGATGAGGATAATAATAACAAAAGATAAAAATGATTATTACTATTGCAGGAAAACTTGATCTGAATTCCAATTTACTGAAATTAATTGAAGAAATACAGGGTAGTATTTTTTTCACATAATATGTATAGATAACTGTATATATATGCATTAAATCGTCATAGTATCATTCTTTTCATGATAATTCTGTTACATGAGCTAACTTATATACATTATCCTAAGATACTGGTCGATAAACCATTTAGCAAATCTTTCTTTTCTTGGTCTTTTACCTTTTCAAATAAAACCACTACTTAAGAATCAAGAAAAAGATGAGTGAAAAAAGAATACTTATACAAAGTGTTATTCCTTTTAGCCTTCATTTCATTTGTTATCTTGTTCAAAAAATAAAGTCTGATTACTAAAGTTAGACACACAAAAAGAGACTGCTATGGACTAAATCAGATAAATGAATCCCTCAAGTCTCTTAAGCAGCATGTGGAAGAAGCTACAAATATTTTTTATAACTCATAGTCTGATAAGAACTCTTTTCTCAAAGGACTAGTCAACAGAATTCATCAAGTTGTAATGAAATTGACTGGTATATTGGTAGGGAAAAAAAATTGTTTTGTTAGTAGTCAAGTTCTTTGAGTGTGTGAATGCGTGTGTAAGTACAAGTATTAGGGATTCCATACATAGCTTCCTAATGATTTCCACACTTTTCTCTAAGTAATAAATGATGAACTGTCATGACCCTCACTTGGTCATGACTGTGGTGCTCAAATAACTGCAGCTACAAAGCAATTCCATGGAGGTTAAGAGAGAATTCAGATAAGAAATGGGGACTGGAAAAGAAGGAGAGGGAGAAGATCCATGTGATTCATAAACGAGAATTGGTTTTCAGATATTCATTTTATCAAAATAAGCATAGGGTTTTCTAAATACATCATGATATTTATAGACTATATGGCTAAGAGACTGAAGTACCCTTCCAACTACTACTCTCCTTCTCACAGAAAATAACATGCTCTCCATTTGCCAACTACCACTGGATTTATAGTTATTTACTACTAATACCTCTAACAAAAACTGTGCTGATATGACATTGCCTTCCCCTTAAACCAATCCATGTCCTCATGGATTTAACTGAAAGTTGGGGTAATAGATCCTGTAACGAATGCAATTTTTGTGATTGAATAAAAATATTTATTGAGTTATTTTTATTAATTTATTGAGTTAAATAAATAATTTATTAAGTTTTTGTGAAATGGGTATATGTTGAGTTTAATAATGTTAAATGTTATTTGAATGTGATTTGTTATGTTTATTCTAATTTAATTTAATAATTAAATTAGATGATGAAAAGGTTTATTTGAATAATATAATTCAGTTGGTGTTATTGTTATTGGTTAAATAAATTTATTATTTAAGTTAGTAAGGTTTAATTGAATTTATTTAATGATAAGTTCAATTAAATTAGAAGTGTGACATTTTAAATTATATGTTATAATGGTTTATTAAAATAAATGAGAAAGTGTTTAATTCAGTTTTACCAAACAAGGCCCTATGATCTTTGTTTGGAAATAATGGGTTATTTTATTTGTGTTTTACCAAACAAGGCCTTAAGACCTTTAGTTAGAATAATAGATTATTTTATTTGTAATTGCCAAACATAGCCTTATGGCTTTTGAAATTTTAAACTGATGGATTAAATATAGATTATACGTTATTATATTAATTATCAGTTTTTATTTTTATCAGTTTTATTTTTTTAAAGTGCGTCAGTTGTAAGAAAAAGAAAAGAAAGAAAAGAAAGAACAGAGTTCAAAGAGAAAAGAGGATATACAGAGAAGAAGAGAGAGTTAGAGAGAAAATTGAGAATTGAGAATTGAGAATTGAGAAAGAGAAGGAAGGGAGGTGCTTAGCTAAGAATTATATATAGCTTGAAGGTATAATTCTTTTAGTTTTGTTCTTTATTGTATTCTTATTATTTTACTTCTCTGTATATGATTTCTACTTCACTGTATATGAATTTACATGCCAAATACATGAATTACTTGGTTATAATTGTTAGTAAGCATGTATTAGAGATTATGTGGTGATTATAAACTAGTTTGAAGAATTAATTCATGAAAACATGCTTTAGAATTGAGTTCTTAGTTTTACAGAGCTTTATTTCATGTATGGCATACCTGTATGAAAATTGATGATTCAATTTGGTTATTAATCGATGAATTAATAATTGTTTATGATTATGTGATGAAAAACATGAATAATGCAAGAAGAATGGTTTTAATTGGTTGAAGAATGAATTTACAGAGTTTAATTTCATGAAAATAGTCAAAGCATGAATAAATTGTTTAACAGTGAATTTTTGATTTTAAATTGGTTGATTATGTGTTTTATAATAGTTAAATTAGTTAGAAACATGTTGGTTATTTGTTTTCTAGCATATTTGATGTCTGGATATATTTAGTTTGTGTACTGGATGATAAAATTCGAAAAATTTGGCCAAATTTGGCCTAAGTTTTCACTGTTCGCGAACTGTAGGAGACGACTGCCGGGTGTCTCGCCCCGGCGAGAAAAATGAGCTGGTAATCTTCGCCCCGGCGAGAAATTTTGTTAAGGAAAAGCTCGCCCCGGCGAGGTCTCGCCCCGGCGAGATATTTGTTCAGTAAATCCTCGCCTCGGCGAGGGAACAGTACTGAAAATTTTTAAAATTTTTATTTTCTTTGTGCTTTTACTATGATGCTATAAACAAGTTTAAAACTTCTATTAATGTATTAGATAATTAAAGAATTGCCAAGATGGTTGCTAAACTAGTACTTGTCGACTATGGTATGCTAAATGAGATGTTATAATATAAAAGATAAGAGCAAGCTTAAAGTGTATATTATTTTGTAACTAATTATGTTACCATTTTATAATTAAATGTATAGGTTGTTTAAGGATCGTGAGGTATTTAATTTGTAATCTACGCTTGAGGCAAGTTCCTTATCTTAACTTATTACTTTATGTTGAGCAAGTTTTCCTATCTTAAACTTGTTATTTCATTTAAAGCAAGTTTACTATCATTGAGCAAGAATATTTACCTTAGCTTATTGTTAATCAAGCAAGGTTACTATCATGATTACGTACTTAAGCTTTATTCCAATCATTGTCTGTTGTTCAAACTTCGAGTATAGTTTCTATTGAACAAACTCTATTGATGAATTAGACTAGCAAACCCTTATTAATTCAGCTAGTCCTTAGTTGATGAGCGTTTCAAAGACTTAGAATGTTTTCTATACTTGTTCCAAGCCAATTTCCTTTTTGGTATGGATTCAAACGATAAACTGAGATGAACAACCCTAATATAGGGGATTACTTACGCGACAGCGTTAAAATGTTTGTGCACAATACATTGTACAAAGGGCTGATCCCCCTGAGTACGAGATGTTGGTCCATAGTCTACATGACTGTTAAAGGTTACAGTAGAAATACTTGTTAACCTAGGACATAGTTCGAGGTCTTGTGACCCTCAGATATAATTTCTAAATCTTGAAATCTATTTTCTTTGGAATCAAACATTCTAACGAGCTTTTAGACTTTGATCATTTATTGACTGAGATTCAGAAAATTATTATTCCTCAATTGAAATCCATTTCATTTGAATATTATTGTTATCGTACTTGTGAGCAATTGTTTGTTCACTCTTGCACTAATCATTGCAGCTAAGACTGAGAAGTCGGACGAGCCGTCCACGAGCAAAGGCAAGGGCAAGATGCATAAATAGCTAGCGACCTGCTATTTTCTTGATGATTATTTGTAGCAATACTTGTTTTAAATTATGTTTTATTCCGCATTGATGTATTAAGGTTTAGATAACCTGGGATTTGATTGTTTAATAGTTTGGTGATGTAACCCATTTTGGGAAGATGATTCATTAAGTTTATTTAATTGTCATATTATGGGTAGTTAATGTGAATGAATGAGATAGTGAGCACCAAATCTGTGGGAATTAAGTACCTGGATTTGGGGGTGTCACAGATTCTAATCAAGTCTTCATCTTCCCAAGTAGCCTCATCTACGCTGTTGTTTTTTCATTGTATGAGGGATTGATGAATCACCCTTTGATCTCTGTACACCATCCTTTGCTTTAAAACTCTTAGAGGCTCCATATCAAATGTGTCATCTGGAGTTATTCAGGGAAGTTGTGTGCTAGCTTTAGCTAGGCCAATGTGTTTCTTGAGTTGGGAAACATGGAATGTGGGGTGCACTCTTGAAGTACTGGGCAGCTCCAACTTGTAGGCCACTTTACCTACTTTCTTCATTATCTTGTAGGGTCCATAGAGTTTGGGAGCTAATTTCATATTCCTCATTGACACTTAAGCCTGCCTATAGGGTTGGAGCTTTAAGTACACCAACTCATCAACTTCAAACTCTCTTTCTATTCTTTTTTTATCAGCATGTCTTCATTTTGTTCTGTGCCTTTTCTAGGTTTTCCTTGAGAATGCTTAGCTAAAGCTGCTTCTCTTGCATCATTTCTTCCACTGTAGCTATGTTAGTCTTGTTGTTTGCTTCTATGTTTAAATGTACTGGTTCATGCCCATATAAACTTGATAGGGGGTAGTTTTGAGAGCTGTGTGATAGTTTAAACCACCATTCCGCAATGGGAAGCCATGCACTCCACTTTTTAGGAACTTGACTACACATACACCTCAAGTATTGTTCTAGACATTGGTTAACTCTCTCAGTACAACCATCACTCTGAGGGTGATAAGAGGTGCTTGTTTGCAATCTTGTACCAGCTATTTTGAATAGGGTCTGCCAAAAGTCACTTGGGAAAAGGGGGTCTCTATCACTTACTATGGAACTTGGAATTCCATGTAATTTGAAAATTTGTTCAAAGAATAATTGGGCCAACCCTTTAGCTGTTATTGGATGGTTGAGTGGTAAAAAGTGCAAATACCTGCTGCACCTATCTGTTACTACCCAAATAATTTCATTTCCTTTGGAGTTTGGCAATCCCGTTATGAAATCCATCGCGATCTCTATCCACAGAATGATAGGAATAGAGAGGCTGCAACAATCCTGGGGTTTACACAGACTCATGTTTAGAACTTTGGCAGACTTGACACTCAGAAACCCAACTAGTGATATCTTGCTTTATTCCCTTCCAATAGAAATATTGTTCAACCCTTTTTAGGGTAGCCCCTGAACCTGAATGTCCTCGCCCTTTCTCATGTAGTTCCTCAAAAATTTGTCTCCTTAAGGCCCCCTTGGAACCAATCACCCATGCGCCTCTGTACTTTAGAAGTCCTTGCTCTAACTCCCACTCATTTGGCCCCATTTTTATGGCTGCTAACTCAGTGATAGTTTGGGCTATGTCCGCATCATTCTCATAGCTATCAATGAGTTGTACCATCCATATAGGTTGAGCTACAGTCAAGTAATGGCAAGAAGAGTTGGTGTTAGCAATATCATTGTTTACCACCCTTTCCTAACAGAGTAATGCTCCTTCCTTCTTGTTGGAAGGACATGGTTCTGTTGTCAAAGTTCATTTGTATTGTCCCCAACTGTTTCAACCAACTAGCCCCAAAATGACATCCCATTGTGAGAGAGGAATAATTCATAGAGGTGTACTGAAGGAGTGTTGTCCAAATTGCCAAGTGAAGGTAGGACACCAAGCTTGGCTCCATATTTTCCATCCATTTGGGAGAGTAATGCTTATGGGACTTATGGTTTGGATGTCACATTGTAGGAGTTGAGTTGTTGCTTCACTTAGGAAACTCAAGGAACTGCCCCCATCAATAAGCATGGTGAGCTCCTTTCCATTGTGGAGGCCACTTACTACTATGGTTTGGTTGGAATTATTCCCTTTTGTTTCTACCAGTGCTGCTGCATTTGAGACTCTTCTAAGGCTGTTGTTTCCCCTAGTTCTTCCTCAAAAATTAGGGGTCCCTCATAGTCTTCACAAGCAGTTTCATCACTAATCATCATGAAGGCTTGAGGTCTAGAACAATGATGGCCTGCCGTGAACTTTTCATCACAGTAGAAACATTAGCCCTTGGCCCTTCTCTCATCCCTTTGGGCCATAGTCAGTCCTTTGGGCTTGTTTGCAAGTGTGGTTTTAGGGTAAGTAGTGAAGTCTTGTAGGAGGATAAAGAAAGGGGTTCTTTCTTTTACGTATTAGGAAATGGTGAAGGTAATATAGATTTAGTGTGTGGAGTAGAGGGATTGGGTAAGGGAGTTTCAAAAGACTTAGCATGTTTGTAGGCTAATTCAAAGGTCCGAGGATCTAAGAGCTTAACCATCCTTTTAGTCTCTTCGTTAAGTCCCCCAATGAAGTTTCCTGTAAAGAACTCTTCACTGAGAATTGGTATCTTTTTTCCAGCACTCTACCTTTATACCATTCAAACTCATCATAATATGAGTTAATATCTTAAGACTTGAACTGCTCAAAAATGTTGCCAAGGCCAAATTCAGTTAATCTCAACACAAAAGTCTCAGAGAACTGCTTCCATGTTGGTGCAGGTTTGCCCATCTTGTAGGATTTATACCAAAATTTCTGGATTCCACTTATGTTCATGGCAGCAATAGGGGTTTTTTCTGAAGTCCTGCACCCTATAGATGGAGAAAAACTCTTCGCAGTCTCTTACCCAGCTCAATGCATCCTCTCCATCCTTATATACCGGGAAGGATAGTTTGAAATGCTTAATATCTTGTCATCATGACCATTTATGGTATCCTTGGGTTCATTGTGAGTTTCATCTTCACAATCACTGAGGTCAGTCCTCTTAGCCCTCTCTGCTTGGCTGGGGTCCCTGAAGAACCCTTGGTTGCTGCTGTCATTGCTAGGGGCTGGCCTCTTTCCAGGATCTCAAAATGGATTCTCAAATTCATTGTTCAGGCTTGGACCGTGTTGCTTCATGAAGTTAGTCATGACCCCAATGAAAGAATCAAACCTTTCCTCCGTCCTTTGAAACTTCTCAGTGGTATAGTCTCTAAAACTTAAGAAATCCTGCTGCAATATAGTATTTTGGTTCCTCCTAGAGGGTCCTGTCGTGGTTGCTTTCGAAGGGAAGGAAGTAACAACTAAACTAAGTAGTATCTTAACTGCAACAATACAACAAACACCTGGTGTGCAGTAGTAAATTAAGACCGGAAGAAGAACTCGAGATAGTTTGAAGAAGATAAGAAGAAGAAGATTAGAGGACTGAGAAGAGGATAGAAGATTAGAGGAAACCTTGAGCCAAAAAAGTTGCTCTGATACCAAGTTGTCATGTCCCTCACTTGGTCATGACTGTGGTGCTCAAATATCTACAGCTGCAAAGCAATTCCATGGAGGTTAAGAGAGAATTCAGATAAGAAATGGGGACTGGAAAAGAAGGGGAGGGAGAAGATCCATGTGTTTTATGAGCACTGGTTTTCAGATAATCATTTCATAGAAATAACCATAGGGTTTTCTGTATACATCATGATATTTATAGACTATATGGCTAAAAGACTGAAGCACCCTTCCAACTACTACTCTCCTTCCCACAGAAAATAACATGCTCTCTATTTGCCAACTACTACTGAATTTCTAGTTATTTACAACTAATACCCCTAACAAAAACTGTGCTGATATGACATAAACTTTTATAATAAAACAGTATAAAATTTAACCATAATAAAACACATCAAAGGAAATAATATAAGAACTAATTTACTAAGTTTATTTCGAAAGATGTCCCAAAAAGAAAAACTAAAAAAAGACGGTAATACAGAAATACTAAAACAAGAGACAACTACTGAATTATCTATCGAGCCACAATACTTACAAAAACAAAAATAGTACCGAAAGTTTTATAGCTAAAAACAACAATTAACTCATAGTTAACAACACTCGGTATTAGTTTTGCAGAGTGGTGTGATGAGCTTAAAAAAAACTTTTGATTTGAATAATTACCTTTATATGTATTTGTTAACTTAATGACAGTGCTATTAGCCATAAATAACCATTTATTGAGGACAATATAAAATTTATTGCATTTAAAATAAAAAATTACATTTTTATTTCAAAAATATTAGAAGTTACTAAAATTAGTCATCAAACACTATCCGACTATTATGCCACAAAAGTATTCATGTGCAATAAACTAGTCATCATCACTCCTATAAACAAGCACTCAATATCAAAGTTCTTGATGTGCCAAGATAAACCCATGAATGGAATTATGCAACATTTACTAAGCTAAGCTGAATTTTTCTTAACTGAAAAGACAGCACTCAACCCTTAATCAAGTTAAAAAAAGAACCCCCACCCCCAGTTAATTCCCACTTGTGCTACTTCAACAGCAGCTCCAGGAACCCATATTATAGTTCTATTTGTTCTATTTGTTCTATTTTATAGATTACAGTTCCACCTTAATTGCAATTCACATTCTGCATAAAATTAGTCAATATATAAATTATTTTCCATCTTCAAATCATTTGCAAATCAAAATCAACATATGTATACTACAGAGTATATAGAAAGTTTAGGGGAAAATTAACCTCTTCACCGAGCTCAAGAGCTCTCTTCTCAAGAGCTTCACGAGCCTTGGCCTTTTTACGCTTATCGAGCTTCTTTTGTTGTTTGAGCTTCGCGTGGACAGCCGACCTCTTTTCCTTGTTCTTTATCGTTGACGAAAGCAATTGCTGCCCACCATCCTTCTTCTGCTTATCTTCCTCCTTACGCGTAATTTCTTCTTCGCCGCCATCGCTATCGTCCTTCCTTCGCTTAGCCCCCATTGAATCGAAACAGATGAAGAAAGAGGGTAGTGCTGAAATAAAGCAGAGACGATAGAAACCCCTAAAATTCAATTAAGTTATAATAACTAGGTCCAGCCTTGCCCCCAGAGTTTTTGATGGGCTTGGCTTAAGATTGGGCTTTGTTATTGATTAGCCACAAATAAAAATTAAAGTGAAATTAAAATTAAATGTAAAAACACGAGTTAGTTTCAAAATATCTGTTAATATTACAGTCGACAAAACATTATATGCATGTACATAAATTTGTTGAAGAATATCATAGAAAATAATAAACTTTCGCGAAAGGCAAGTCACCAAATTTTGAGGAGTGTAATAAGTTTTCAAATCATTTATGCTCTTACATTATATAAAGCTAGTTAGGGTTAATATGCTCAATTGTCTCACTAAATTTACAATGATTTCTATCAAAAGAAAAAGTATAACTCAAAATATAACATCTGAAGATTTGAATAAAGGTGATTTGTCACTATATGGTTGAAATAGTTGGCTTGAATTTTTGAACATGATATTCATGGCTACGTGCGAGAGCCACAAGAGTTTGGTTTTTAACCAAGGAATAAAATATAATCATAGCAAAGTGATTAGATTATGACGCAGTGGAATATAGTTAAATTATAACGCTCTAACACAAACGTGATTTGAAGGTATAACGTACCAACAAGAACGTAAGATAAGCCTTGAATCCACATGGAAGATAAAACTCTCAAAGATAAATTCATATAATTGTCAAAGATTATATCTCATAAAGCCCTAAGATAACATATTTATAATGTTAAACTACTTTCCTACAATTTATTGAAAAAAAAAATAATTAAATCATAAACTAAATAAAATTAGAAAACTAAAGCCCAAAATATAAACAGAATAAATAAAAATTAATCTACTGAATTTTTCTAAATAATAAATAAAAATACATCAAATAAATTAAAGTTTCATAAATATTAAAATATATGCAAATTCAAATTTTTCTCGTTATTTTCCACCGTATCAATCTCCCCTTCTTAGAAAAAATTTGTCCTCGAATTTTAAAACAAACGAGTATCAAGCAACAAGAACGAATCATCAATATTCGCGGGATCAAAACTGCATGAATTTTTTTCTCAAAGGATAGTCTTGAAAATAAGTGAGAAAATGTCAACATCTTTCCGATTAACTTGCATGACAAAGAAATTTTCAGGGATAACAAAATCAAAATTTTCAATATCCTCGAATAGCTGCATAGGAACAAATTCTGAACTAATGGTGTCTGCTATAGTATCCTCATCCTTAGATGTCACAAAAAATTTCATGCTCTCCTCAATAATAAGTGACTCAACAAGGACTTGTTATTTTTCAATTGTACTAGTTTCAACCTCAGGTTGTCTTTCCTCTAAAATAATACCTTTGTGAGCTTCCAAACATGGAGCTTCTTCAATTTTGTAGTGTACCAATGGGCTTCTGAAACTCACAATATGCAATCAAGTACTTAATATGTTCACGACCATCAATCTCATACTCATCAAATTCAAATTTTAACTTCAAAAACCTCGCAGTAGTATACATGCTTAATTGGCAAGAAAGGACACAAATTCTCTTATTTCCACAATAAAAGCTATAAACATTTTCAGAATGAAAATATTCACCATGAAAATCATCCAACCATAACCAGTCTAGCAATATATGTGTAACATCCATAGGCAAAACATGACAAATCACCTTAATAGTATACTTTTTAAGCATGATTGGAACAACGCACCAATGTAAGACTGTGATTAAGGCATTATTGAGCCAAGGAATGTCAAAAGGATAAGGAATTGGTTTGGGTTGGAGATTTAATTCTTTCACAAGCTTGGGTGAAACTATGTTAAAAATTACTATCCTTATCAAGAACAAGTTTACACACCTTTAACTTGCAACGAACATATGTGTAGAAAGTAAATTCGGGTCGCGGGTCATTATGTCAAAGCACTTGAGGAATAAAAACGTTTTCCACCATGGCAAGAGTATTAAAATTCATCAAACAATACAATTTTCCAAGTGCCAAATTGTAAGGTTTGCGGGCTAAATTAAAAATACCCAGAACTCAAGGGCATAGGCAGAACTTGTAAGAAATTCTTAGGAATCAAATTGATAAATTGCAATATTAAATCATCTTAGCTTGTTATGTGCTTGTACCAAATCGAACCAAAAGGACCAAGGGAAGGTACTCTGATATATAATCAATTCTAGTAGCAAGGCAATACTTAAATCAGATCAAAGTTTAGTATACCTTGTACTTTCACGATGGCCCACGATGGCGTGCCACTAAAGGATGTCAATAGCCGCGGAAAGATGAGCAATGATTTTTTTTTTGATAAACAAAAATTACGAAAGGCCTCGGTATGGGAGTTATGCAATCTTCAATTATAGAATTCAATTTTCACCGAACAATAGAAAATCCTCGAGATAACGCACGAGATTCAATCGTTATTCAAATATAATTATCCAGACTATGATGCTAATTGACACGACAAAATATAGTTAGATTGTATCGCTTTAACACAAACATGATTTGAAGGTTTAACGTACCAACAAGAACGTAAGATAAGCCTTGAATCCACAAGAAAGATAAAACTCTTAAAGAGAACTTCATATAATTGTCAAAGATTGTATCTCATAAAACCCTAAGATAACATATTTATAAGGCTTAAATATGAATTAATACCTTGAACTTTTAATTGTTTTCCACTTTGGGGATTGTCTTCTCAATTTTTTTAATTAGGGGATTAAACTTTTAATTTTTTCTAATTACGTCTAATTGATAATGCCACGCCAGAAATTGATGACATGACAACGACACGTGGCTAAAAAAATGCTTATGTGTAATATTGAGTCTCATTTTAATATTTATTCTATTAATTTTTTATACCAAAAAGGGTAAAATTGTCATATAAACACTTGATCTTTAAGTCTAAAAATAAATCAAAACAACTGAAAATCTCTAAAAAGACCTTCAAAGACCAAACGATCAGTTGTACCCAAAATTGCATGAACCCTAATTTGTTCTTCATCTTCATTGCTTCATCATCCTGATTTGTTTTTTGTATAAAATTAGAAAGCTAAGGAAGTAGAGAATAAAAACCGCGCCCTGCCTACACCATCCCTAATTTGTTCTTCATCTTCATTTCTATGTTTATATATGGCCTTCAATTTCAAACCCGCCATTGATACTTTCTCCTCTTCGATTACACCATCCCTGCATCTACTCATGTACCTCTCCCCCTTTCTCTCTCTACATATCTTACATCTATCTGATCTTACCTGCTCTGTATGTCCCTATAATCTCAAAAGCTGCTATTTTTCTAGTTTCTCTCTCTGTATATACACTTTACATTGCCAATTGAATGTATTATATGAATCAAATACCAATTTTTTCAGTCTTCTTCAATTTTAATCATCTGGTTTAATTTTTTTTTTATTCTTTTTCAATTTAAAGCATTTGATTAAATTCGTTTGACAACAATAAACTGGTAATCGATTATAAACCAGCCGAATAAACTAAGTTAACCGTAGGGATGGAAAATTGACCTGAAAACCAGCTAAACCACACCATTAGGGTCGATGAGGTGCGGTGTTGGTATTTTATGTTGAGCCGATAATGCACCGCCTTTGAATATATTTTATCAATTCTGAGATTAAAAATATTTTAAATTAATTTTTAAAAGTTAATAATGATCTTTTGATTTGGGATGAAGGAAGTACATAATTTCATTCAATAAAAACAAACAAATTGAACAAACACATAACTAAAATAGCTTTAATAGATCTCCCAATCAGTACAATGCTAATAATAATTTGCTTAATACTCAAGTTCAAACTAAGTCGTAACTTACTGTCATACTACTAAGTCTTAAATATTGGCATAATATTAAACTAGTGTCAATTTAAACCAAAAGGTAATCATAAGAACAAAAGGATCTAACATATTTTCAACTGTCTAAAGCATGGGAGTTTTGTCTTTTGACTTTGCATTATTCAGTGTATCCCTTCCGTTGAGCAATTGGTTGGCAGAAATCTAATTCCTTCCCCTTGATTGAAAGGATGGTGGTCTCATGGCTGAAAGAGATGAAATTGAAGTGCCTTGACCTTTTCCTTGCCTGTCTTGACCTCTTCCTTAACTGCTTTGACCTTCACCTTGACTGTTATGACCTCCACCTTGATTGTTGTTACCTCCAACTTGTTTATCTTGACTATACCTAGGACATTGCCCCCTTGCTTGAGTTGGAGTAGGAGTATGTTCAGTAGACAACTAGCAAACAAACAATTGAGATGTAAATGTCTGCAAAAGCTTTAAAGCATGAAATAATATAGTCACAAAATGATGTAATTATGTAGCATTTTAAAAAGTAAACACCAAAGTAGTTACTACAAAAGTGATATAAAATACTTCACTTACTCTAATGTGTTGTTTACCACTTAAGATGTAACTATCTCCATTATTATCGAAATAAAGCCCAAAACCTTGCTCTCTTCCTTTTCCTCTCCCTGTCCCAGGTGGCCTTCCTCTTCCCTTACCATGGCCTCTACTTGAAGCACATCTCAAAGAAGCTCCTTGTCCACTAGCAGCTCTCCCTCTTCCCCTAACATGGCATGTACTAGAACCACCTTCTACTTCTAATCTACCTCCCTTTTTAACTTTTACTCTTACTTTTTCTCTACTAGTCCCTCTTTCTTCCACTGATGCAGATCCACCTTGTTTACTATTTTCACCTATAGATAGGCATCTAGTTAGCTAAGAAAGATAAATAAACATTAAATGAGAAACAAAATCAATAATTTTACCTCATTTTTTCTTTGGTCTTGGCATTGTTTCATTTTTGCAAGTTAGTCTATTATGACCAATTTGAAAACATTTCTAACATGTCATCAACCCCATTCCTTGAGAGTTTGCCACTTGCACCTAATTTGTGTTCTTCATGTGGAGCTTTGACTCTCTGCTTCTTTGGCCTACCAGGTAGCTTTTTCACCTCGGGAGCAAGTAATTTTTCTATGCTTGATGGTTCCCACAAATCTGCACCATTAAGGGGTGACAATAGAAATTGATAAGTTCTAAGATATGCATCTTTTTTCAATGAATGGTCCACATAATCTTCTGGCTCTTCCCTTTGAGAATATATTGCACAAACAACATGTCTGCAAGGAATTCCATCAAGGTCCCAAGCTCTGCAGGCACAACTTTTTTCCCTCAAGTTAACTATCCTACCTTCAAGACCACTTTCTCTCTTAACTTCATATCCATCAACACCATCCCAATAAGGTTCGTACATGAAACTATCAGCCTTTGCCTTCTCTAATTTATCTCTTATCCTAGGAGGAAGGATGTCTTCACTTCTCAGCATCATTGTCTTATTCTTCACCAACCTTTCCATAACATGTTCCCTTATGTCCTCAAGCATATCTATAATGGGCTTTTTCCTTGCTTGAGCAATCCATCCATTAAATGTTTCTGACATGTTATTTGTAGTTATATCGCACTTAGACATATCTGAGAAGAATGCCTTGCACCACTGCCTTGCATCTTGTTTTATCAATTGATCATAAGCATCTTGACTTAAAACTTTTAGTTCCTCCATTGCATCCGTGTAAGCTCTCCTAGTGGCACACCTTGTTACTTTCCAAAATGCTTTCTTGAGTTCAAATCCTTTGTGATTTTTCCTCCAATTTGCATAGATGTGTCTAGCACAACATCTATGTTTAGCTTGCGGAATGATGGTTTTAATAGCATTATCCAGCCCATGCATACACAACATGAAATAAAAGAAAATAGTTAGATATGTAGTAAGTGAACAAAAATAGGTTTAAATAGACAAACAATTAAATTAATATTACCTTTTGTTGGTCAGTTATTACGGTCAATCCATATCCTCCACCAAGGTAACCCAAATCATCCATCAAAAGTTGTAGAAACCATGTCCAACTTTGTGTGTTTTCAACCTCAACTACCGCCCAAGATATTGGAAACATTTGGTTGTTAGCATCTCTGCCAATTGCACATAAAAACTCACCTTTGCATATTTCTTTCAGAAAACATCCATCAAGACCGATAATTTTCTTGAGTGCATCAAAACCAATATAAAATCTCTGAAACCTGTCTTTCACTTCTGGCCTATCCCTTTTAACTTTTATTTCAAATGTGGAACCCTTGTTTATCCGCTTAAGTTCCTTCACATAATCCTATAATTGTCCATATATTTCATCAATGGAGGCATAAACATGTTTCAGTGCAATTTCTTTAGCCCTGTAGCACTGACTAAGTGATACCTTAACTTTAAATACCTTTTTTTACATCCCATTGAAATTCAGACAACTTCCAAATTGGGCAAACTTTAATTTTATCAAAGTAATGTTTAGCCAGGAACCTTGCATTAGCTTGTCTATTTTTTTGTTTATTTGTGCACTTGTGCACATTATTGTAGCTCTTAACTTGAAAAGTTTTCTCATTTTTCAGTTCACTGGCCCACAAACTCCACGGGCAGCCCACCTCACATTTAACTTACACCCTATCTCTGCTAATTTTTGGAAAATGAATATTATATTTTTTTCCCAATCCCATAGTGTTTGACTGCCTCTTTAAATTCAAGATAATTAGGAAAGATCATTCCAACAGAAAATTCTACATTTTTTTATATCAGTCTTTGGGTTGAACTCATGAACTTTTCATTTCTTCATTTTATTAGTTTTCACCTCATCAATTAATTAAATTCATATTAAATTTGAGTTTAAAAATATGTTATAGTTGACTTCAAAAAATTAACAATAGTCTTATTAGAACCAAAGGAATATGTACATAAATAGAAAAAAAAAATAAACTCACATGCATATGACATGCACACATACATGTACACTATATTCAATAAGTAAACTTCATATGGTATGCGGCAGTGTGGGAGGGGGGACAATGCTATACAGAGTGGGATTTTTTGGGAGAGGCGACACAACTTTACACCGGGAATTGTGATGACAGTTTTATATACATAAAGACTAACATATATGACATAGATATATATTAACATTATGACATAATAACTAATTGTAAAGGAAACCCATGGAGATTTTGATTGAAACGAAGATATTAATTGGCCTTAGAGTCACTCACTTGACAATTCCAAGAACATAAACACTACAGTCGACGAATCTCTACAACATATCAAAGGTTTAGGGTTTTTCACATACAAAATTTGAGAACTCTAGCTTAGGGACTTGATCGATCGATTCTAGGTTTGGGAATATAATAACTGAGATTTTGTTTTATTTAGAAATTTGATTTAATGTTGTATGACAATTTTACCCTTTTTAGTATAAAAAATTAATGGAATAAATGTTAAAATGAGACTCAATATTACACATAAGTATTTTATAGCCACGTGTCGCTACAATGTCATCAATTTCTGACATGACACTATCAATTAGACGTAATCAGAAAAAATTAAAAGTTTAATCCCTTAATTGAAAAAATTGAGAAGACAATCCCCAAAGTGAAAAATAATTAAAAGTTCAGGGTATTAATCTATATTTAAGCCTATTTATAATGCTAAACTACTTTCCTATAACTAATTAGAAAAAGAAAATAATTAAATCCTAAACTAAATAAAATTAGAAAACTATAGCCCAAAACATAAACGGGCTAAATATAAATTAATCTACTAAAATTTTCTAAATAATAAATAAAAATATATCAAATAAATTAAAGTTCCATACATATTAAAATATATGAAAATCCAAATCTTTCTCGTTATTTTCCACCGTATCAGATTATCATAATGAATTTTAAACTTTTGAACTTTAGACAATGAGCCTACATTGAGTTGTGCTTTGATTTTAAGAGATCGGTGATTGGATTGTGAAAAGTCAATGTCTGAATTCATCGTAAGAGAATTGATGCTCCTTGGAAGATGACAATAGTGTTGTTTTGTTTCTTTTTTTTATTTTATTTTTTATTGTACGTCTTAAATAAAAATATTGAGGTTTAAGTTTTAAAATACGAAAAACTTAAAGATTTAAAGTGTATTTAAACAATTTTTCTCTCAACGAAATGCAAGAATAACATTGTAATTATCTACCTCTTTGGAACAATAAAAGAAATTTTTTCCCTTTTAACCATCATCTTGTGTTATGAAATTAAGTGGATCGGTACTATTAAAGTTGAATGATCATGAGAAAATTATGGTGGTAAAATATAAATAAATGTCACACACACATATAAAAAGATAAGAATTTTACGTGAAAAACTCAAATAAAAAAAAATTATGGGCGAAGACAGATCAAAGTATTCACTTTTCGAAAATATGAATACAAGTGGTAACAACTTATACACTCAACCAAAACCCCAAATACACACGAGAATTCTCGCAAAATAAATATCAAAATTGGGTATACACAAAAATCCAATTAAAGAGTACTAAAGTGTACTGTATATGCAGATGTGAGGATTACGTCGTCCCAACCATGGGCGAGTGGGAGATATTGTATTTGTAAATGGGGCGCCCATGGAGGGTCCGACCCATTTGCTATCTCAGTCAGTTAGGCCAATTGACTAAGTCAGTAAGCCGTTTAAATTTTAAAACGTTACGTGACTGGGAGTTGGAGCTATTGCAGGGAAGTGGTCCAACCACTTTGACCTTTAATACCCACATCTCCTTAATTCATGATTATCGACCAGTTGGCTAAAAACCTAGAAACTTTTTTCAGAAAGCTCTCCTAACACAGACCAAACCCTAACTGTTACGAATCGTGGATTTGTGTTCCATTCTCATATCGTAGTTTGAAGACACCGTTGGGTTGTAGAGGACGATTAATTACAGGAGTTTTCCACACCAAAGGCTTTCACGCTATAAGAGGTATGCCTTTGGTTCTCCTGTTATGTGTAGACATGTGATAACATACGTATATTTTTTCCTTTATTGGTATCAGAGCATGTATTATCGATCATATGTATGCTATATATGAACTGTTTACACAATATGCCATGAATGCATGTTTAAAAGCTTGAAAAACATCATCCATGTCAACCTTAGTTACACTTAATGTTAGGGATGATATTGTTGTATGTCGTAGCCCATATATAGTGTATATGATCTGCATAATTTGAGTTTAATCGAATATGTAATTTGAAATTGATTTGGAACCCTAGTTTACAAGCTGCCTATTTTGAACAGCCATAACTTTCTGTGTGGTTGTCTATTTCATGTGATTTTGGTATGTCTACGTAGTACGTTCTGTACGCTTTCTAACGACATATTATACGCATGAATTAGATTAAAATTGAGTGAGATATGGCTTGTCAAAGTTTGGATCGTGAAATGATTTTTTTATAAATTTCTGATGGCTGGAGGTTGAAGATGAAGTGGAATCCCACTCTCAGTGAGACTCACGTTCATCACACCCTCACTATGGAAGCTCCCAAAAATGATGGTTGAGCATACCATTGGACTCAGTATAAAGAATCGATTAGAACCATGAAGACAACATCGCGAACGAAGGTTGCGAAGGCGGCGCGAGGCCACGCGCGCCGAAGCGCGGCGGTAGCCACGCGCGACTGCTTTTGTGTAGCTAGCGCGTGTGCTGCATGCGCCTAATGCCCAACCCGTGCCCTGACCCGCTTGATCGACCCGGACTTTTGACCTGCACGCTGACCCGGTTCGACAGATTTTATTTTATTTTATTTTATTTTCAGAAAATAATTTATTAATTGTTTTATGCATGGAAATTAATTAATAAATAGTAATAATGATGATTAAATTCTGGAAATTTAACAGAAATTAATTATTGGCATAATATTAATATTTCTACTAAAATTTTGGAAAATTAATATATTTGGATAATTTTAGTTAATTTCCCTTTTAATTATGCAATGGTTTTTGTGATAATTAGCATAATTATCAGAAAAATTCTAGAAAATTGCAATAACGTTTTGTGATGATAAGCTATTGTTAGAAATTTTTTGGAAGCGTTTTAATGTGTTTATAACATACTTAGTATATTAATTGAGTAATATTGCATATTATTTAATTCCTTTTTATTAATATTTTTGGAATATTAATTGTTGTTACTTGGAATTAAATTACTATGCTATAATTACATATGTACCCCTGTTCCTAGTGGGAGTAGTTTAGGTGGTAGTAATTTAATTAAATTATTCCCTAAATTATACGTCTTATGCGCTGGAAAAATTAAATTTAAATAATTAGACATTCATACGAGTTGTGATTCTTAAGCTTAGCGAAGTCTCCCTTTTGTATTTATGTCCTATTATTTTTATGTTAATTTGATTCATGCTGCAAAGATTCTTTTATACTGTGGTGAACAATAAATATCTCTAATAAGATTTTCCTATTTTCTTTTCCCAAAAGAAAACAGACATGGCTAGGTTGCATCTCTTAACTACCAAATTCAACAGTTATAGAAAGATAGCTGGACATACCTTTAGAAAACATCTTCAGGTTATGTTAAATATGATTGAAATGTTAGGAGCTGCTGGAAATCCTTTATCAGATGAACAACAAATTTGGGCAGTGATACGCTCGTTTCCCGACAATTGGAACAATCTCAAGGTTAACTTAGCTCAAAATGAAAATATTAAGTCTTTGGAAGATATTTTTCATTACCTTGAGCGCTTAGAAGCTGAGTAGCTGGAGGTTGAGTGTTTAAGGGCTAAACGACTAGAGGATGAATGCGTAAAGGCTCAACAAATAGAGATTGACAATGCTAATGCGCCTCAGAAGGTTGTAGAGGCCGGTACTTCTAAGAGGAAGAGAAGTAAACGTGGTTCTGGCAAGAAGGATAATGCCAAGTTGATTTGTTACAACTGTGGCACAGCAGGACACTTCGCTCGTGACTACATTAAGCCGAAGCAGACTTAAGAGCAATGGACCACATAGCGCGTGATCGGACCGGAGTCGTGGAGTATCGTCGAGTTTCAGCTGGCAGAAAAGTACTAATGGGGAATGACTCTAGTGTAGACGTGCTGGGAGTTGGCATTTACATATTGGAGATGCGAGGATGCTTTGCATTGATTCTTCATGATGTACTCTATACACCAGATATCCAACAGAATTTATTCCCTGTTCTTGCAGTACTTAGTTTAGGCTACTCTATTCGTTTTAAAAATAATAGTGTTGTAATTTCTCGTGGGACTGAAATTTTTGGATATGGTTTTATCTTTAATGGTTTTATGATTTTAGATACTATTAATTCTAGCATTAATAGTAATGATTCTTATTCCTTACTTGTTTAAAAATGATCATGATAGTTCAATTCAATAACATGCTAGATTAGGCCATATTAGACAGGATAGAATGGCCAGGTTAACTCGAGCAGGTCTTTTAGGCCCACTCGCTAAGGTCAATCTACCCATTTGTGAACATTGTTTGACAGGAAAATCAACTAGAAAACCATTTGGCAAAGCCACTAGGGCAGAAACACCCTTGCAACTCATTCACTCAGATATATGTCCTATGAATGTGAAAGAAAGGCATGAACATTCCTACTTTCTCACAATGATAGATGACTACACGTGTTTCGGGTACAACTTCTTGATTTCTCACAAGTCTGAGGCATTAGAATGCTCTAGACGTTATTTGATTGAGGTCGAGAAACAGTTAGATAAAAGTGTTAAGGCACTTCGAACTGACTGAGGTCGCGAGTATCTATCCGATCAGTTTAAAGAACTTTGTGAGGAAAAAGGGATAATCAGGCAATTGACAATCCCTAGAACTCTGAAACAAAATGGTGTGGCGGAGAGGAAGAACCGAACATTATTAGACATGGTTAGGTCTATAATGGTGCAAGCCAGTTTGCCTATCTCCTATTGGGGTGATGCATTATTGACATCGACGTATATACTTAATCATGTGCCTTCAAAATCAGTTCAGTCCACCCCATATGAAATGTGGACCAACAGAAAACCCGTATTGGGCAATATGCGGCCTTGGGGATCGACAGCTTACGTGCACAACACTTATCATAAACATAGGAAGTTAGGCCCGAAGGGTAAGAAGTGTATCTTTATAAGATATTCTGAACACTCCAAAGGCTATGTGTTCGTTGGAGAGCAGCCAGATGGGACTGCATCCAAGATAGAGTCATGAGATGCGGATTTTCTTGAGATGGATTTTCCCAACAGAGGTGATGTCAGCAAAGAGATAAATCTTTATGAGGTGGAGGAAGATTTGGGCGCCCCAACTCGTACAATAGAGACCGAAGAGGCTATTCCTCAGGCTCTTGTAGATAGTGGGAGTGACATGCCTTCGAGCAGTTCTCTTCCATCGAATGAGGAATCTCTTGTTCCTCAAATGCGTAGAAGTCAAAGGGGTAACATTCCACGTCGTCTTTTTGAGATTGAGGGGAATGCATTTAATTTGTGGCGATGCGCAAGATGATGAGGAACCTCGATCTTATTGAGATGCTCTATCATCTGCTACAAGCGATAAGTGGATGATTGCAATGGAAGAAGTGATGGAGTCCATGAGGACTAATCAAGTCTAGGACTTGGTTGACCTTCCACCAGGGCAAAAGGCTATTGGGAACAAATGGGTTCTTAAAGTCAAACGCAAGACGGATGGTTCCCTTGAAAGGTATAAAGCTCGTCTTGTAGCCAAGGGCTACACCCAATAAGAGGAAATTGATTATGAGGAAACCTTCTCACCAGTTATAAGGTTTGCCTCAATTCGCCTCATCCTAGCGATTTGTCGCGCATTTGGATCTGGAGTTATATCAAATGGACATTAAGATAACTTTTCTCAATAGCGATTTAGCTGATGAAATATACATGGATCAGTAGAGAGTTTCATCGTAGAAGGACAAAAGCACAAAGTATGTAAGCCCAAATGTTCTATATGGTTTGAAACAGACATCTAGGCAATGGTATCTGAGATTCCATCGAGCTGTCATTAGTAATGGGTTTACGATGATCGAGGAAGACCATTATGTGTATATCAAACGGTCCAAAGATAAATTCCTTATCTTATCGATGTATGTCGATGACATTCTACTAGCTGGGAACGATAAGGAGATGATTGTCGCCACCAAAGGCTCTAACTTTGAGATGAAGGATATGGGGGAAGCAGCTTATATTCTTGGAGTTAAGAGCTATAGAGATCGCTCAAGGAGGCTTCTTGGGTTGTCTCAAGAATCTTACCTTAAGAAAGTTCTAGAGCAATTTCAAATGAGTAACTGCAAACCCATAGACACTCCTATCGCTAAAGGCGACGCCATTGGACACGAGCAGTGCCCTACTTCTCTCGAAAAAATTAAGAAAATGTCCCATTATCCGTATGTCAGTGCTATAGGAAAGCTAATGTATGCAGTTGTGTGTACTCGACCTGATATAGCATATGCAGTCGGTTACCTCGGTCGTTATCAGTCAAACCCTGGAATTTCTCATTGGAGGGGAATTAAGAGAATCTTGCGTTATTTGAAGGGGGGTACTTTGGACTACATGTTATGCTATGGAGGGCCAGACCTACGATTGATTGGTTACTCTGATGCAGTGGGGAGGTAACCAGGACATGCGCAAGTTAACATTAGGATATGCGTTCTTGCTATATGGTGGTGCCATTGCTTGGTGTAGCAAGAAACAGACCCGCGTTGCTCTTTCGACGATGGAGTTAGAGTTTGTAGCATGTACGTCAGCTGTTCAGGAAACCATGTGGCTGAGGAGATTCTTTGAGGATCTTGGAGTCGTCCCTCATACTTCGGATCCTGTGACTATTTACTATGATAGCATGACGACCTTAGATTACACTGGACCCCAAGTATCATGGCAGGACGAAGCATATTGACTTGAGAATGGACTTCATTAGAGAGAACATAACAAATAATGAGGTGATATTGGAGTACATGCCCACTCTCCTTATGGTAGTGGATCCCTTAACGAAGCCGACTCCTAGAGATGTTTTTTGTAGACATGTTAGTTTGTTAGGGCTTCGTAAGGTTTGATGTACTTTTTTATTTTCTTGTGAATCACTCATTATTTGGCTTGTATTAGGGATATTCATTGTTGTTTCGAGACATTTATCATTTATGCGAGATTCGTTTGTTTCCACTTATGATTGTGTTCTTTTAGCGCATATGATAAATAATAATAGTTCACACAATTACTATGCATATTGGATATGCACACACTAAATATATGTCAACAGGTTGATTGATTCAGTCACACGAGGCGCTTTGAAAAGCGAGCAAGGTTGAGATAGTTCATTAGTTGGTGCTTTGAGTAGCGAGCTGTTGATGCTTTAGACAAGTAATGAATTGGCGCTTAGTAGCGAGCAAAGTGAAACATTATGTCGCCTTGGCATGTGCCAAGATGAGGTTAATTTAGATTAATCGAACATAGCATGACCCATCATCTATATTAATCCTATACTAATTGCCGGATACGAAATTTCAGAGTTAGCGCTTGGGAAAGTGAACAATCTAAAAATTTGAGTTAGGCGCTTACGAAGTAACTGAACTAAGATCCGTACGGCATGACCATATGACATATGCTCATATGAATGAGATTGTCTGCCGTGACATGATAACTAGACACGAAATTTCAAATTTAGTGCTTTGATAAGCAAGTAATTAGAAATGTTCGAGTAAAGCACTCTGGGAGCGACTATACTAAGGTCCGCACAATATGGCTATAAAATAGTATGTTGTGAGAGGGTTATATGTGTTTAGCGACCATGTAAAGCAGGTGAGAGAATGAATCCCTATTTCCTCACCGCGTGAGTCCTGTAGGACAATATCCTTATTCCTACATCAAGTGCTCTTTGTGATCTTTGACTATACTACAAAGACATGGATTAATGTTGCTACTTTGGTTTCGATTCCTAAGGTCAGGATTGATGAGACTATAAGGACTGATTTTGGGAAGCAGTTGATTCATTTTCGAGTAGTATTAGGGCAAAGGGAAGACAATTTGATTTCATCTCGTTCTGCACTTATTGTCGACAACTATAGCGCTTCGATAGTAATATAGTAATAAGTGAGATACGAAATGGACTTGGGCCTAAAGGTGGTTAAGTATGGCTTTCTAAGAGATTAGAGATACTTAACCTGGTGAAAATTCAACTGTGTCTGGGGTACTCTGAGTTTATGGGTTGTAGCCTCTACGTGAACTAATTGAGTTTGGTGTGAGAACTCCCACATTGTTTTCTTTAAAAGGGTTGATGCCTCTATGTTGGCCCTAACGAGTTTGATATAAAGCTCCCGCATTGTAGGTAAACTCAGCGGTCGAACGGTTCGGCAGCTAGAGGTTTACATGTTTTGGTTTGAGCTGGTTTTGGCAGATGTGAGGATTATGTCGTCCCTGCCATGGGCGAGTGGGAGATGTTGGATTTTGGGTTTATAAATGGGGCGCCCATGAAGGGTCCGATCCATTTGCTATCTTAGTCAGTTAAGCCAATTGACTAAGTCAGTAAGCCATTTAAATTTTAAAACGTTACGTGACTGGGAGTTGGAGCAATCGCAGGGAAGTGGTCCAACCACTTCGACCTTTAATACCCACATCTCCTCAGTTCATGATTATTGATCAGTTGGCCAAAAACTTAGAAATGTTTTTTAGAAAGCTCTCCCAACACAGACCAATTCCTAACTGTTACGAATCGTGGATTTGTGCTCCATTCTCATATTGTAGTTTGGAGACACCGATGGGTTGTAGAGGACGATTAATTGCAGGAGTTTTCTGCACCAAAGGCTTTCATGCTGCAAGAGGTATGCCTTTGGTACTCCTGTTATGTGTAGACATGTGATAGCATACGTATATTTTTTCCTTCAGTATAACTCTTTGGACTTTCTCTGTTTGGGATGGATTTGCCGAAGGAGGATTTTACTCATATTTATAGTTGAAGCCCACCACCTAAATCAGTTTGAACAATAAATTTGAATATTCAAAGAATTTGTGAGCTGAAATTCCCGCAAAGAAGGAATGATCAAGCTGAGTTCGGTAAACTTAGTTATAGTGCCTTTATATAATGAGAATTGTAAACTTCACACGGTTATGGCAACTTCCACATAGGTAACTTTAAAAACAGTGTACATATTCCAAAAACTTCCTTCTTTGACCAACAAATCTCCCCCTCTAGTAGATATAGGGACAAAAACTGTATACAAACTCCCTCGTAAGAAAAACTACCATAACATGATCTGATCTTCTCCACAAACGCCCAATGGGCAAACTACGTCTTTTGAACGCTTACCAAGTTTAAGTAATGCTTGAACTTAAAAGTAGGAATATGCTTTGTTAACGTATCTGTTGGATTATCTACTATACAATTTTTTGAATGTTGATAGATAATTCAAATATAACATCTCAAATGAAGTGATACCTGATATTAATATGTTTGGTTCTTTCGTGATAATTTTGATTTTTGGTCAAGTGTATCGCACTCTGGTTGCCACAGTAAACAACAAATAAATTCTTATGTAAACCCAAATCTGAAACCAAACCTCTAAGCCAAATGGCTTCTGTCATTGCCTCAGTCAATGTCATGTATTCCGCCTTTGTAGTGAAAAAAGCAACTTTAGACTATAAAGTTACTTTCGAACTAATCGTGCACCCAAAAAATGTGAACATTTAACCTGTCAAGGATCTTCTTCTGTCCAAATTGTTGGCCTAGCATATGGCTAACCAAGAGGGGGTGAATTGGTTGTTTCAAAACTTTTTCAAGTTTTTCAACAATATGCAGTAGAATAATAAAAACACTCCCACTCTAAACTGTTTGACTTTATTCTAGGTTTGTGATTGACTTTCATTATTAATGTGACTCTATTTATTGATAAACTTGACTGACTTACAGTAAGTTCAATATATAAACAGAACACAAGCTAAAGTAAAAATACACAAATAATCACACACAGACACAGGAGATTTTTACGTGATTTGGCACAATTTGTGCCTAATCCACGGGACACTCGTCTAAAGCCTTATTGTACAACTTCTATGATTTCCTAAGCTCACCGGACAACCTTAGCATCTTCTATGCTACCTATTCACACGGGTGCATAACCCATCTATTTTTGCAGATTCACAGATAAACCTATTCATTTCTCTTTCTATTTCTAGGGTTCACAGAAAACCACACTTATCTAAAAGAAAGATAGTATTGTTTAAGGAAAAACAACAAACCTCACAAGTTATTTAAGGATGCACAACCAACCATATAACCTCTGATCTCTACAAAGATCCGATATCACAATATAAGCTCAATATCTAGATCATTAACCTTACAAGAAATCTAACATTGATAGTACAAAAGGTAATGAACTAGTGTAGGAATGTTTTTGGATTTGTCTGACTCTCAGGATGAATGTGACTCTCGTCTGAACTTTAAGCTCTCATTTTCTTGTACACTTTTATATCTTGTTCTGATGAATATGATCCTTTTTATAGTTGTTCAATCCAGTAGATAGTCATTTAAAATATGCAGACCTGATTGGTGGGAATTTGAAAATTTCTCCAATGGTTTGATCTTTTTCCAATCTTGATCTAATGGATGTATTTGTATTTGAAATATAATTTGAATTTGAAAATACCTTGGACTAAGTAGGTGAGATCTGCAGAATCTTCTTTCATGTTTATGGAAAAGTTTAGCTTTGTTAAAGATTTTAGGAGAAACCAAAACTTTCCTTTTTAGTGAAAGTTTCTAGCGCCTGACTCTGAAGTTGACAGATTTATCTTTTAGTGTCTGTCTTGTTATATGGTTTGAATCCTTGGTTTTCCTTGGTTAAAATGAAGCTTCTTGTGTACGCTTCATCAGCTGAATGCGTATTATATCAAACATCATTGAAAATATCACTAAAATAGCCATTAGGCATACTTAGTGGTACTAGCTCTGTTTTTGAGTATACGCATGACTTTTGATCAACTGACTTATGAACATGACTTTGTTAAGTTGTGAGCTCATATAACTTAACTAGTCTCTTTTCCTGCACACTTGGTAAACTTGTTAATCACACTTTAATGGGTTTTGTCAATCATCAAAATCTAGGTGAGTGCAACAGTCTCCCCTTTTTTGATGATGACAAAACCTTATACAATTTTAGACAAGTAATCAACAGGTAAAGTAGTTCATAATAACCATAAAAGTAATTTACATAATAATCATTCAAACAGACATTCAGTTATAAACATTCATAATAACATCCCAAATTACTTCTCAAATTAATGCCCTTTAAAAACAAACATAAGGACCCAAATACGATAATTAAAAATAGTCTTAAATAATGCAGTCTTAAAGTAAAATATGCATGCAGATGAGTGAGTGCGTGTGAGTCAGAATCTCCCTAGGCGTCCTTCTTCTTTGAGTAGAAATCTTTAGCGCTGATGGTGAACACTTCCTCTCCATCTGACTCTGCGATTTCTTCAGTTGCCTCAGATTTGTCTGACTCATCCTCCTTTTCAACAGGCTCTGTCTTTGACGATCACAAGAACTGACTCTGTCTGCTCAACAGTTTGTCCAATCTCAAGTATCGTCTTCTGAACTTGTTATGCTATTTGCTTGGTATTAGGCACAGTCATATCCCCTTTGTTGATCAAGTCAATCTACCTTTGAACCACTCCCTCAAGCTGCTTATCTTTGGCCATCTATACCCTTAGTTGTTTCTACATTAGTTCAATCATCTCATTTATTTCTGCCTGAGCATGCTCATGCTCCACTTTAATCTTAGCCTCCTCCTTCTTCTTTTTTGTACTCTTTTCCTTAAACTTCTTCTTCTTTTTGTCATCAACAAAAAGATTGTATGTAGAGGAACCAATGATTATCTAATTTTTCAACCAAATTACATCAAATTCAAGATGTGCGATGCGTGACAGTACCTGGTCAAATAGTTCTTTTGGCACAAAGGGTTGAGCAGAAGTACCAACCATATCCCTTGTGGTAGTTACAACCACTGATTCTACATTTGAAATTGCAAGGTTGGCTAGGAGTTGGGCTTCCGATCTCTATGAGTCAGAGGAATAGAATTATGACTCAAAGATAGGTGGAAGAGTAGGTAAAGTTTTCAAGTTCAGGATAGGAGTTGGGAATGTTGCAACTAGCGTAGGGTTTTCTTCAGGAATTTCCTTAGGTGGTGTTGGTTCAAGAGTTGGTGCCATAGTGTTTAGATCAAACATTTGATTAGGTAGTGGTAAAGGACTTGACAATTTGAATTATTCTTTCTCTATTTGAACTTGTATGGGTGATTATGTAGGTGTAGTTGATGAAGATGTAGTGTATATTGAACTTAAATTACTTGTGGGTGAATTTGGTGGTGCAATATGTGGTTGAATATCTAGCATTTCAGTATTAAGAGAAGTAACTTCAACAGGTATATTTTCAGTAGAATCAGGGGCTATAATGGAAATAGTACCTGATGTGCCAAACAATGTATCAATCACAACGTCCCTTGCAATTTTCTATTCAAGTTCAATGAGTTCCTTAATAGCTATGGTTGCACTAGGGGTGATTAATTCTTCCTACTAAAGACTTTCAGGTAGTTTAACTTCCAGTTTCTGCCTCACAGTTCCCTTTTTTACATTTAACTTGTGCACCTTACTTTTTGATTGCAGTGTCTGGTCTTCTACAATTATAATCACTTCATCTTCCTTCTTTCTTTTCCCTTATGTCTGCCCTGCCTTGATTGTTGAACTCATTATCTTTTCTTGTACAACTGTTCTTTGACTCCTCCTTAATGGTTGCATAATCTTTTTCACTAGAGTCTCTTCAGAACTTTCCTCAAATAACTCAAGTGCAACCATCTTTCCTTTTCCCTTTTCTTCAGTCTTTGCAGCAGTCTCCTTACCTTCATCTTTTCATCATCATCCTTATGATCATCTTCTGATTCTCTAGACTCTTCTTCAGATTCACTATTTTCGTCGTCTTCTTCTTCAGAACCTTCTTCTAACTCATCTCCTGAGCCTTCTTCATTGCTTTCTGTTATCCAAATATGGTATTGACAATTACACGCAAGTATACGTGGTCAACGAGTAATATAATAGTAAGTAGAGTGTCGATCCCACGAGGAATATGCTAATAATATTATCCAAGTACTAACTTTATATCAACTCGATCTTAGTTAAACAAATGAATTTAAATTATAAAACTAAACTAATTAAAATAAAACTAAATTATCAAGCGAGGATTAAAATCAAATTTAAAAGTTAAGATTACAATTTCTCCCAATGCTTCGTCTAAATCTCTTTACTCTCCTTTCAATTAATTAATCATATCAAATCGTTAACCGAGAATTCACAATTATTTATAAAACCTCTTCTGATGGTTAGATAAAAAATATCTTTTCAAATTAAATCACTATATTCTTATGTGAAATAATTTAGAACAAGATTCATTAAGTTCATATTCTCATAACGGTTACACGTGGTATATTTGTATATTTATATCCTACACACAAATCATGCGAATCAACCCTAAGGAGAATAAACAAAAACAAATGTTATCATATTTAGATCTAACCATAGAATTCATCTTTTAATTTCATATAGGTGATGGGCAAAATCTATACTAGCAATTTTTACGTGCAAGTATATACAGTCAATCAAGTAATAAAGTGAAAGTAGAGTTGTCGATCCCATGGGGAGCGAATTATAACCTAAATAATTCTAAACACTAATAATGCAACAATTAATTTAATCTAGATTTTTAAGTTATCAAATAAGTGAATTAACTAAATAATCAACTACTGAAATATTAAATCAATGAATAAAAAGGTTAAGGAATCAATTTCCCCCGATGAATCATTTAAATAATACTCTCATTCTTCTATTAAATTGACTAACCAGAATTGTCAACGGAAAATCACTAATAATTATTATAACTACCTTTCGAATAATTATAAAGCATACTTATTATTATCAATTTCCCTATATTTCTATGAGAAACAATAATAACAAATTCATTAAGATTCATTTTCCAATAATTGCTTGCGGTATTCGGGTACATTCCTATCCCGTCCACAAAATTAGTATTCAATCAACAATCCTTATTATTGAAAAGAATTACTAATCACAAGTTATCATATCCAGATCTTAACCTAAATTCCATTGTCAAATGTCATCTAAGTCCATCTAATAATTGTTGATCAGACAATTATACAAGTAAAATAAGATATAATAAATAACTCAATCCATAATCAACTTGAATAAAAAGAATTAATAAATATTAAATAAAATTATCATCGGGTTCCATTGAATCCTTAACTAAAAGAATTAGTTCATAATGAAATTAAAGAACACAAATGATTTATCAGATCCCATTCTAGATTACAAAATGAAGAAATAAGAAAGAAGAAATAAACTCTGTCGAATCTGATCTTCCTCCTAAGCTCCAATTCTTCTCTTGAAATAAGCTCTGATGAAACCCTTATTTTCTACGTACTAAATAATATCTCTGTATACCTAAATCTGCGTCTGTGTCTATGTTCTTTTTAAAATCAATGAATGAAAACCCTATTTATTAGTCTATTACTAACTACTGATAAGTCCCAATTCATACATGATAAGTGTAAACAAAACCAAATCTTTAGCCAAAGAAAACAAATCCACCGGGCGCGTGGCTACACGCGCGCGTGCCAGGTACATAGTAAGTGCCGCGGCTCCTGAGTTTGTGCGCTGCGACTCTGGTCCTTTGTATTTCATGCGCCGCGGCTCTTGATTTAGTGCGTCGCGGCTCTTGATCATTTATCCACGCGCCTCGGCTTGCACCTTTGAGCGCCGCGGCTCTAAAACCCTGACCATCTTTAATTCTCCTTTGTTCATCTGTTTTGGCCAATCTTCCTCATGAATTGAAGCTACTAAAACTTGTTCACTCATTTAACTTTCGCCAAACGATCATTATTACATGTAGCAACAAATCAGGCTAAACTTGCAGTAATCTCTGTTATTTACACAATCATAGGCTAAAATCAATTATTCACAAAAACTACTAAAATGCACTAAAATACTACTAAAAACTCTTAAGAAAAGCAAAATACTCAAGTCAAACATACCCAATTAATAGAAATAAAATCTACTCATCAAATACCCCCAAACTTAAATATTTGCTTGTCCTCAAGCAAAACTCAAAACAATAAATAAATCCTAAAAATTAAGAACATGCATCCTACTCCTAAGATAAAATTAATTCATAGCCTCCAAGATCATACAATAACTCACAACAATTAAACCTGTATAAAATTATCAACCACTCAGTCATCAATTCATAATAGTTACAGTCCCATAGTGTGTGCGTGTGTGTAATCTTCAACAAATGAATCAGACCTTAAAAGAACTATAACACGAACACATGGTACGAAGTAGTCATCGACCTATAGGAGATATCAGAACAATAATCTCAGCTAGGGTACTCATCGTTCAAATCAAGAGAGTTCAGTTCAATCTAATTTTCTGCTTTTCCTCCTAGAGTATTGCCATTATCTTTTTTTTCTTTTTTTTAGGTGAGTGCGTTTTATGCTCCTTCTCACATGCATGACGAGTGCGTTTTACGCTCCATCTCGTCTCAATTATTTTCAAGGAGTACACTTTTAAGCTCAATTCACTCCACCATATTTCTTAGCTCTAGGAAGCACAACATCTTTTTCTTTCTTTTCATTTGAACCATACTTTTCCCCCAAACTTAAACAATTCACTACCCCTGCTTCAATTAAGGCCGTAACATAATCCTAACTCGTGACAATATCTCTTACCAAGGTTTCGAACTACAGTCTCCTTAAGATTCAATCAATTATGATGGGATCTAAGTGCTCAAGATAATAGGGACCATAACTACGCAAAGTCGACTTCTAAAATGATATAAAAGCTTAGCACAAGATTCAAAAGTTTTTCTAACTTGCTAACACATTTAATCATCTCTTATCATCGACTATTCTACAGATTCACTGCTTATTTTTTTATTTTTATTTTTTTCAAATAAATATGTAAAAATTAATAGCTGAATATGCAATAATTAAATTAAATCCTAAAAACAAATGCAAAAATTAAATCCTAAAATTAACCATGCAAATAATTAAATAAGTCTTAAACAAACCAATAAATCTAGCAAATTAAAACGTAATGTATCCTCAAACCATTCCCCCAATCTTGAATATTACATTGCCCTCAATGTAATACCAGAAACTTCCCTAGAAATCAAGCATCACCAGCAGCATCACCAGCACCATCACCATCATCCTCATCATCAGCAAGGTTATTGGTCTCTCTTCAAACTCAAATGTAGTATCGTGAAACGCCAGTGATAGCAAAAAATGAATAGGATCCGGATTGTCTATGTTGAAGCGAGTTATAAATGTCTGTATGATATTGTTTGTGTAAGTCACATAATTGTCAACTTAATCCGCTAACTGATCCATACGACGTGCTTGCTGACGATTCAAACTCAGCAGATTGTCCTGGCCTCGTTCCAAGTTCGTTTAAGTCCTCCATATAGCCTGGATCTCTTCTGGCTGACCAGTGGGAGCAGTAATATTAGCATCATATCCACCCCGCATGTTGGAACCACTGCCAATTGGTTCTTTAAACTTGGCAATAGTGCTACTGTCTAATATCGACTGTGGTTGTTCAAATATCTCATCTGCTCGCCAAACAACTCCGTCATTCTTACACAACCCACATATGAGAGATGGGTATGGAAGTCTGCCAGATGTACCACTTTATAATGCATGAAGGATGGAGCTATGGATGACCTTGCCCACGTCAATACTTTTTCCAGTTATAATTGCATATAGGAGGGCTGCCCTGGCCTTGGTTACTTCTGAAACATGAGAGGATGACACTAATTTAGCACTAAGAAAATAAAACCAAGCCTTACTATATCGACTCAGTCCATTCCAGGGAAAGGAAACTACTGAAGCTACTCAAATCGTCCATTGTGTCCCAGGCTTGCATAAGCCTTGAATAACCTCATCCAATTGGGTCCATCCCAAACGTACTTCGAATAATCATCCTCTTCAATGTTTGGTAGGCCATATTATTCATTGATGGTTTTGCTGTCAAAGGGTACTGCCTTGCCTCGAACCATGGCGACCTTGTTTACCGCCTCAACCGCATTAGCATAGAATTCAGTTACAATTGCTACTACAACGACTTTGGGTTGAGATGTCAATGCCCCCAGCCACGCTCCTGAATCGTTCGCCGGATTTCAAGCCCATTGGCCTCTTATAGCACCAAGCCACGTTTTGGAATTAAATTTTTGTGCACCAATGAGGCATGAAATCGCTCCAAGGCTTCTGCACTAACAAATTTTGAATGATCATAGATGGAAGAAGAGGTTCGTGATGTACGTTGACGTTTGGGTGCCATCTGTGCTTAATAAGGCTTGAAATCCAAAGAAAGTGATGAAAAATGTGGGTGGAGCAATATAACAAACACTTAGTGTGCGCCCAAATTTTGGCCCAAAATCAAAGCTCTCTAAATGTGTGCAATCCCTCCAATTGAAGTAACAACACAACAACAATCCCAAACAATGAAACAATCTCAAAGAAGAAGAAAAAAGTTTGTTTAAATCAAGTACTTGTGCTATTGAAGAAGAAAGAGAATAAAGGGTATAGTCTTTTTCAAATAAACCACTTACTTTCTCCTTGCAATCCTTAACAGTAATGGAGTTAAACTTTAATTGTTGAGTTAGAATTGAATCTCTATTTATGGTAGGAGTTGATTTGGTTGGGGTAATATGGAAGGTAGGTGGTTTTGGGTGAAAGTTGTGTTTGAGTGGGAGAGGGTGTGTCGAGCAAATAGGAGAGAATGGGGGGAATGAGCGCGCGGTCGCTGCACTAAATTTTGCTGATACACGCACGAGCACCGTGGCCCCTAATGTGTGCGCCGCGGCTCTTGAATGCACACCGCGACCCTTGAGTTTGTGCGTCGCAGCGCATAATCTCTGATTAGTTTTCCTTACGCGGCCACATTATTTTTAATTTTGTGCTGAAGGTTTGAGCGCCGCGGCCCATGATAATGGGCGCTCGTGATCCATGCTGTGGCCCATGCCTTGAGCGCCGCGACCCATAATCCCTGGTTTGTGCAGCTGAAAGCTTGCTAGGCCAAATTTTTTTCATGTTTCATTTCCTTAGCCTTTCCTAGCATGCTTGCCACAGAATGAGCCATTCCCTTTATTTTCTTGCGACTCAAATTCTTTCAATTTTTGCTTGCCACAAATTTGATGCTTCCAAAGCTTGTATCTCCTGCGATTAATTTGCATCAAAACTCAACTTAATTTATGCACAACTCATGATAAAAATTTAAACTAAACACTTGAACCTAATTTAAATAAATTCAAATGTAACTATTATTAAACCCATGGGTTGCCTCCCAGTAACGCTTGTTTTTAAGTCTTCAGCCTGACTTCTTCTTTTCCAATCACTCGGGCTCGTTGACATGATCGAGAGTGCCTTTGGTTGCGCATCCCATGTCATGCTTAACTTGCCCAATCTCTGCTATGTTCCTTTGCTTTTCATTTCCTTTTCCTCCTTCACTGTGATCTTCTTCCCATGTCTCATCTTCTAGAATCTCTTATGCCACATAAAACTCCTCCACATCATTTGGCATTTTTATGGAATCAAACACGCTGATTGTGATTTCTTGGTCATTAACCCTCATCGTGAGTTCTCCGTTCTTTACATCAATCAGAGTGCGTCCAGTGGCTAGAAATGGTCGTCCCAAAATCAATGGTATCTTCTCATCTTCATCATAATCAAGAATGACAAAATCCACTGGGAAAACAAACGCATCAACTTTCACTAGCACATCCTCGATAACTCCTTTTGGACGTGTGATTGATCTATCTGCCAGTTGTATAGTCATATTCGTTGGTTTTATTCCTTTCAAACCAAGCCTCTCATAAATTGATAAAGGCATGAGATTAATGCTCGCGCCAAGATCACAAAGAGCTTTTCCCACGAATTGCTTTCCAATAGTGCATGGAACTGTGAAACTCTTTGGATCTTTCATTTTAGATGGTAGCTTCTGCTGAATAATTGCGCTGCATTCCTCTGTTAATGCTACCATGTCACAATCTCCCATCCTTCTTTTCCTTGAAAGAATTTCCTTTAAGAACTTGACATAACTTGGCATCTGCTCTAATGCATCTGCAAAAGAGATATTGATCTGCAATTTCTTAAAAATCTCCAAGAATTTTGAAAATTAACTGTCCAACTTCTGATTCTTTAATCGTTGTGGATATGGTGCAACGGGATTCTCTGCTCCTTGCTTACCCTCGCCCTGTTTCAATTCTAATTCTTCATTCTTCTTTTCTTCACTCCTTTTTACATCATTTTCAATTCCATCTTCTTTTTCAGTGTCGATCTTTCTTGCTGATATGGTATCCTTTTTTATCAAACTCTTCCCACTTCTTAACATAATAGCCTTGCGCTGCTCATGATTTTCTCTTCTCGAATTGACTTCGGTGTCACTCGGTAAAGCACCATGTGGACGACTATTCACTGCACTTGCTAGTTGTCCCATCTGAGTTTCCAAATTTCGAAGTGAACCTTCTAAGCTATTCATCCTCGTGTCATTCACAGCGATGTACTTTGTGAGTATTTCTTCTATACTAGGCTTCCTTTCTGGTTGTGGGTGAGCTTGGCCTTGGAATCCCGGGGGATGAAACTGTCTTAGAGCTGATGATTGATTCTGATTGTTGCTCCAAGAAAAGTTTGGATGATTTTTTCACCCCGGATTGTATGTGTTAGAATACATACCCTGCTTGTTTCCTATAAAATTCACTAATTCAATATTGATTGCACACTGGTTTGTATGATGATTTCTTGCACATAATACACAGACTGCAGTTATCTGTTGCACTGTTTGCGTTCCCATTGCATCCACTTTTCTTAACAAATTTGCCATTTGTGCAGCCAGAGTTGTCACTGCATCAACCTCAATTTTTCCTCCAGTCCTTGGTTGAGTCATTCGCGCAGTTGGCCACTGATAATTGTTCGCAGCCATTGTCTCCAATAATTTATATGCTTCTTCAAAACTCTTACCCATTAAAGCTCCTCCGACAGCTGCATCAATACTAGTTCGTGTTGTGTTAAACAACTCGTTGTAGACGGTTTGTACTTGCAACCACTTCGGGAGTCCATGATGAGGACATCTTTTTAGCATTTTGTTGAAACCTTCCCAAGTTTCATATAATGATTCAGAATCCAGTTGTGTGAAAGATGTAATCTCATTTCTCATTTTCGCTGTCTTTGCTGAGGGAAAGAATTTAGCTAAAAATTTCTGAGCTAAGTTATCCCAAGTAGTGATTGACCCCGCTGGTAATGAATGTAGCCAACTCTTTGCCTTGTCACAAAGTGTGAAAGGAAAGAGCCTAAGTTTCACTGCATCATCAGTTATATACTTGTATTTGAATGTATCGCATATCTCTAAAAAGCTTACAAGGTGATCGTTCAGATCATCATTTGGCATACCCCCAAATTGAATTGAGTTTTGCACTATCTGAATCGTTTCAGGTTTGATTTCAAAAATGTTGGCCTGAATTGCTAGCCTCCTAATGCTCGATTGAATTTCAGTGACTTACGGCATCGCAGTCCTTAAGTGATTTTGGTGCTTCTTCTTCAGCCATAACTTATTTCTTAATTGTTTCTTTGCAAAATTGTCGTATTCTGCGTAGCCTTCTATCGATCTCGTCTTCAAACGACAGTAATTCTTGCTCCTTTGACCTAGTTTGCATACAAAGCTACCTGCGAATAGAGACCAAATTTGTAAATCCGTAACAAAATCTAAATTAAAACTAACTGATGAAAATTAATAAAAGAAAATTTTAAGCTAACAATTGTTCCCCGGCAATGGCGCCAAAAACTTGATGGGCTAAATTTATACTAGCAATTTTTACGTGCAAGTATACACGGTCAATCAAATAATAAAGTGAAAGTAGAGTTGTTAATCCCACGAGGAGCGAATTATAACCTAAATAATTCTAAACACTAATAATGCAACAATTAATTTAATCTAGATTTTTAACTTATCAAATAAGTGAATTAACTAAATAATCAACTACTGAAATATTAAATCAATGAATAAAAAAGTTAAGGAATCAATTTCCCCCGATGAATTATTTAAGTAATACTATCATTCTTCTATTAAATTGACTAACCAAAATTGTCAACGGAAAATCACTAATAATTATTATAACTACATTAAGAATAATTATAAAGCATACCTATTATTATCAATTTCCCTATATTTCTATGAGAAACAATAATAACAAATTCATTAAGATTCATTTTCAATAGTTGCTTGCGGTATTCGGGTATATTCCTATCCCGTCCACAAAATTAGTATTCAATTAGCAATCTTTATTACCGAAAAGAATTACTAATCACAAGTTATCATATCCAGATCTTAACCTAAATTCCATTGTCAAATGTCATCTAAGTCCATCTAATAATTGTTGATCAGGAAATTATACAAGTAAAATAAGATATAATAAACAATTCAATCCATAATCAACTTGAATAAAAAGAATTAATAAATATTAAATAAAATCATCATCGGGTTCCATTGAATCCTTAACTAAAAGAATTAGTTCATAATGAAATTAAAGAACACAAATGATTTAGCAGATCCCATTCTAGATTACAAAATGAAGAAATAAGAAAGAAGAAATAAACTCTGTCGAATCTGATCTTCCTCCTAAGCTCCAATTCTTCTCTTGAAATTAGCCCTGATGAAACCCTTATTTTCTACGTACTGAAATAATATCTCTGAATACCTAAATCTACGTCTGCGTCTACGTTCTTTTTAAAATCAATGAATGAAAACCCTATTTATTAGTCTATTACTAACTACTGATAAGTCCGAATTCATACATGATAAGTGGAAATAATACCAAATCTTTAGCCAAAGGAAATAAATCCACCAGGCGCGTGGCTACACGCGCGCGCTAGGTACATAGTAAGCGTTGCAGCTCCTTAGTTTGTGCGTCGCGACTCCGGTCCTTTGTATTTCATGCGCCGCGGCTCTTGGTTTAGTGCGCCGCGGCTCTTGATCATTTATCTGCGCGCCTCAGCTTGCACCTTTGAGCACTGCGGCTCCAAAACCCTGGCCATATTTAATTCTCCTTTGTTCATCTGTTTTGGCCAATCTTCCTCTGAATTGCAGCTACTAAAACTTGTTCACTCATTTAACTTTCGCCAAACGATCATTATCACATGTAGCAACAAATCCAGACTAAACTTGCAGTAATCTCCGTTATTTACACAATCATAGGCTAAAATCAATTATTCACAAAAACTACTAAAATGCACTAAAATACTACTAAAAACTCTTAAGAAAAGCAAAATACTCAAGTCAAACATACCCAATTAATAGATATAAAATCTACTCATCACTAGGTTATATCACAATAATTGTTAGCTAAACAATCATCGATAAACACAAAATATGATAAACGACTCAATTATGATCAACAATAATTAATAAGAGAATAAATTAATTTAAACTAAACATCGGGTTCCATTGTAATCTTAATATAAATTTAGTTCATAACGAAATTATAAAACATCCTTGGATTATAGAGATAAAAGAAAGGATAAAAGAATAAATCTGTGATAGTGCAATCCTTCTCCAATTTCTGCTCTCCTTGGCATACCCCTTCCGTTCCTCGCAAATCTGATCTTGCAATCCAAGCTTCTATATATCTAGGTTAGTCCCCAAAGTACAACCCATGATCGGTATTTATAACCTCTTCCATAGCTTGTAGACATTTAATCCAATTAGGAATCAATATGGCAAGTCCCAAGTCAATTAGAAGTGCAAAACTCAGCAAAATCAGCCCCCGCGCACAAACCAGCGTTGCGGTGCCCATGAGCAGCAGCGCTGCTTCTCTGTCCTCCTAGCGTCACGGTGCTCAAACCCAGCACTGCGGCACTATGCTCCCATTTTTAGATTTCTTCGAGAGCTTCGATTTGATAGGGGGCACGTCCCGTAACTCTTCCCGGATAAAAAGTTATGGCCTTTTTAAGCTTACTAGTCCGAACAGGAATCCAACTCCAATCAGAATTCAGATCAGCTTTTTGAAACAATGTTTGGAGGCCCAAACGAACTCGGATTTTTGCAAACCAAACCTTTCTGAAAAGCTTAAGACGTCATCTGAAACTTCACTAAGACCATTTTCTCATTCTAAAACTCTAACACCATCCAAATCTCAATTAAAGCTCCGGAGGTCAATTTGCTTAAAAGTTGGAAATTGCAATACTTCTCCAATTTGACTAAAATGAAACCAAATAGCTCCAATTTAACTAATATGCAACCAAATAACTTCCAACTTTATTTCCTGCATAAAAGCATAAAAACACATAAAATGAATAGAAAATATTTGAAAACTCACAAATCATCAAGTCAAAAGTACTCAATTTATAGGTATAAAATCCACTCATCAAATACCCCCAAACTTGAATCTTTGCTTATCCTCAAGCAACACACTAAGAACAAAAATTAATTCTAACAAATAATTACTCAAACAATGAATCAATACAAATTTGAACAATGGTCACGGAGATTTTTGTTTAAACTATAACTCAAGAAAAATTTCAAGAACATACAAAGTTTAAAATTTCAAACTAAACATCAGTTCCACATCCACTCATAATCCTTTAAGTGCGTGTGTGCATCCAAATGTTGAAACTCGCCAAAACTTAAATAAGCTCATATAATCAAATGCTTCATAAAATATTTTCAAATCAATTCTATAAACTTAATTTTCACATTAATATCTGCTACTAAAGACAAAACATAAATTTAGCGGATCAAAAGGATTTTTTTAAGCGTGCTTGGATCATTATTAAAATTATTACACTCCTTCCCAAGTATTTCAAAAAAAAAATAAGTGCATTTTATGCACCCTCTTACTAAAGCTTATAAGTGAGTGCGTTTTACGCTAACTCTCACTTGTTCTTACCAATGCGTGCGTTTTATGCTCCATCTCGTTCTCCGTATGTGTTTATGAGTGAGTGCGTTTTACGCTCTATCTCGACTCACCACATGATTCATTTTTTCAACCCGGGAAGGTTCAAAATTTTCAAATAATCCATGATTTCCCCCAAACTCATGTTAATGCCTAAATTTCGCTTTGAATGATGCTCAAATAATTTTTAAAGTTTCAATGATATCTCCCACAAGCATTTAACCAATTTTTTTTTGAAGTTATAACCAGCTTCACAAATGGATACGTGCTCATAAGTGGAAGAGGATCACAAACAGTATAAAACCAACTCATAAGTCAAAATATAAACTACGCATACTTCTCAATTTCACAATTTTTTTCCAGCCATAATCAAATTCAATCAAAATATTGCTCAAGTTGTCCTAAAAACATACTAACTAAAATGCAAATCTAATAACATAATACATTCAAGTACCAAATAAAACAAAAAATAAAAACACATCCCCAAACTTAGACTAGACATTGTCCTTAATGGCTAAAATAGAAAAAAGTAAAGTAGAGGACTTCCCTGAAAATATAGCACGCTTTCTCCTTGTTTGCTAAATCTGGAGTATATTCCATTTTTGTTCAATACTTGGACCTGAAACTAGTTGACTTAAGAAATTAAAATACAACTAAATGAAAACTAAACAACAAAACCGCAAGAAACTAAAAATTAAAACTTGAGTTGCCTCCCAATAAGTGCTTGGTTTATAGTCGCCAACCCGACTTCTTCCTTATCTATCTAATTCCCATTCGATAATTGATTAACCCCCCCATCCATCAGTATTAATGTAACTTTTGAGGGCTTTACTTCTGTAAGGGCCATTGTTTCAAATTCACCTAGCTTGTTCTTCTTATATAAAATCTCCTTTATGAACTTTAAGTAGCTAAGCATTTGCTCCATTGTGTCTGTGAACGGAATATTGAATTGAAACTTCTTAAACACAACTAGGTCTTCATCTATCTTCTCATGTACCCCCCTATTATTTCACCATGGCTCTAAATTTATGCTCCTGACAAAAAATTTACTACTAATTGTGCACGGGCTTGTAAAGTTACCCGAATCCTTGAACTTTGGTGGAGAAGGCACATGGGGCATTATTGAAATCGACTTCTCGGTATTGGAACTTAAGGCTAGAGCTAATCCTGCTTTCTTTCTGTGGTCCCCACTTTCCTTCTCCTTTTTAACATCCACATATGTTGGCACGTCCGGTTGTAACTTTGGCGCAGACAATCCATCAGTCTCGGGAACCGTGTCGCTGGGCCACACACCTTGAAGGTGATTGTTGAAGGCGTTTACAAGCTGACCCATCTAGTTCTCAAGATTTCGAATCGACATCTCCTGACTATTCATCCGCTCCTCATTCAAAACTATATACTTGGAGAGAAATTCCTCCAAGTTTGACTTCTTTTCTTCTTATGGAGGGGCTTGATTTTGAAATTCTGGAGTGTATGATTGGCTTAGAGCAAAGGTTTAAGCTTGATTAAGTGGCTCCATAAAAAATTCGGATGATTTCTCCAATCATAATAATCATTTATAGGATAGTCTCTGAAGTTGCTACCATACTGTATCGACTTGAAATTGTAGGCACATTGATGACTCGGATGGTTTTCCGCACATAATTCACAAATCACTGCTACACTCTAAATATGTTGCGCCCCTAAAGCGTCAATCTTCTTGATAAGTATCTCAATCTATGCAGCTAGTGCAGTATAAATCCCTGCCAAGTTTAGCTGAGTCATTCTCGCATAAGGCCACTGATAATTGTAGGAAGCCGTGATTTACCTGTGTAAAAAAAAAAAGTAAAACAGAAAAATTAAACAAAAAAAAAATACACGTTTAAATTAAGATCAAATTGATTGAAATTAATATTGAAAAAAATTATTAGTAATATTCCCCAACAACGGCGCCAAAAACTTGTTGTCCAAATATGGTATTGACAATTACATGCAAGTATACGTGGTCCACAAGTAATATAGTAGTAAGTAGAGTGTCGATCCTACGGAGAATATGCTAATAATATTATCCATGTACTAACTTTATATCAACTCGATCTTATTTAAACAAATGAATTTAAATTATAAAACTAAACTAATTAAAATAAAGCTAAATTATCAAGGGAGGATTAAAATCAGATTTAAAAGTTAAGATTACAATTTCCCCCTATGCTTCGTCTAAATCTCTTTACTCTCATTTCAATTAATTAATCATATCTAATAGTTCACCGAGAATTCACAATTATTTATAAAACCTCTTTTGATGGTTAGATAAAAATATCTTTTCAAATGAAATCACTATATTCATATGTGAAATAATTTAGAACAAGATTCATTAAGTTCAGATTCTCATAACTGTTACATGTGGCATATAGGTATATTCATATCCTATACACAAATCATGCTAATCAACCCCAAGGAGAATAAACAAAAACACATGTTATCATATTCAGATCTAACTATAAAATTCATCTTCCAATTTCATCTAGGTTATATCACAATAATTGTTAGCTAGACAATTATCGATAAGCACAAAATATGATAAACGACTTAATTATGATCAACAATAATCAATAAAAGAATAAATAAATTTAAACTAAACATCGGGTTCCATTGCAATCTTAATATAAATTTAGTTCATAATGAAATTAGAAAACATCCTTAGATTATAAATATAAAAGAAAGGATAAAAGAATAAATCTGTGATAGCACAATCCTTCTCCAATTTCTACTCTCCTTGGCGTTTCCCTTCCGTTCCTCGCGAATCTGATCTTGTAATCCAAGCTTTTATGTATCTAGGTTAGTCCCCAAAGGACAACCATTGATTGGTCTTTATAACCTTTTCAATAGTTTGGTAGACATTTAGGTGGTGTTTGATAAAACTGAGTAATTAAGATCAGAATGGTTAATACATCTTAATAAATTAGATAATCTGAATGAAATAACATCTTAATCTAAAAAATTGTTTGATAATTAAAAAGTGTAAAACATCTGAATGACACTATTTTACCATTTTAACCTCTGAGTTATTTAAAAATTTTATTTGAATGATATTAAAATTTAAAATTGAAGGAGTACAATATTTATTGAGGCTATTTTTGTCCATAAATTTTAAATAAACTATTAAGAGGTAGCTCTTAATAGTTAAGATTTGAGTTTCTGTCTTAACGATTAAGAGGCAAAAAGTGTTTTACCAAACAAGATTTGCCTCTGATCGAATCAGAGGCAGGTAAATTAAGAGGCATTCGGACACAGACAAACACCACCTTAATCCAATTAGGAATCAATATGGCAAGTCCCAAGTCAATTATAAGTGCAAAACTCAGCAAAATTAGCCCCCGCGCACAAACCAGCGCTTCAGTGCCCATGAGCAGCAGCGCTGCCTTTCTATCCTCCTAGCACCGCAGCGCTCAAACCCAACGCTGTAGCACTGTGCTCCTGTTTGTAGATTTTGTTGAGAGCTTTGATTTGATAGGTGGAACGTCCCGTAACTCTTTTCGAATAAAAGGTTATGGCCTTTTTAAGCTTACTAGTCCGAACAGGAATCCAACTCCAATCAGAATTCAGATCAGCCTTTTGAAACAATGTTTGGAAGCCCAAACGAACTCGAATTTTTGCAAACCAAACCTTTCTGAAAAGCTTAAGACGTCATCTGAAACTTCATGAAGACCATTTTCTCATTCTGAAATTCTAACACCATCCAAATCTCAATTAAATCTCCGGAGGTCAATTTGCCTAAAAGTTGGAAATTGCAATAAATGAAACCAAATAGCTCCAATTTAACTAAAATGTAACCAAATAACTTCCAACTTTATTTCCTACATAAAAGCATAAAAACACATAAAAATGAATAGAAAATACTTGAAAACTCATAAATCATCAAGTCAAAAATACTCAATTTATAGGTATAAAATCCACTCATCAAATGCCCCCAAACTTGAATCTTTGCTTGTCCTCAAGCAACACACTGAGAACAAAAATTAATTCTAACAAACAACTACTCAAGCATTGAATCAATACAAATTTGAACAATGGGCATGAAGATTTTTTTAAACTATAACTCAAGAAAAATTTCTAGAACATGCAAAACTTAAAATTTCAACCTAAACAGCAGTTCCACATCCACTCATGATCCTTTAAGTGCGTGTGTGCATCCAAATGTTCAAACTAGCCAAAACTTAAATAAGCTCATATAATTAAATGCTTTATAAAAGATTTTCAAATCAACTCTATAAACTTACTTTACACATTAATCTCTGCTAATAAAGGCAAAACATAAATTTAGAGGATCAAAAGGATTTTTTTAAGCGTGCTTGGATCATTATTAAAATTCTTACACCCCTTCCCAATTATTTCAAAAAAAAATAATAAATAAATTCCTGTGAGTGCATTTTATGCTCCCTCTCACTAAAGCTTATAAGTGAGTGTGTTTTACGCTCACTCTCACTTGTTCTTACCAACGAGTGCGTTTTACGCTCCATCTCGTTCTCCGCATGTGTTTATGAGTGAGTGCATTTTACGCTCCATCTCGACTCACCGCATGATTCATGTTTTCAACTCGGGAAGGTTCAAAATTTTCAAATAATCCAAGATTTCTCCCAAATCAGCACGGCCGCGCTGGTCCCCAGAAATGAAAGTTGATTTCCTTTGTCTTCTGAACATCTGGACAAGTGTATTAGGATCCGTTAAGCATAATTATGTGTGTATTCAAGAATACCAGAACTGGTCAAGCATAAATTGATCTATGTTAGCATGGTCTAACTTGAGATTTCAAATGAAAGCTATGATATTTTGAATAAACAGACTAAAAGCATCCAACTGAAGTTTGAACATATGTATATGGACTTTATGTGCAATCATGTGTACCTGATAAGGTGTCTAAGATAGTTTAACATGAATTGTATTACCTTAGCTTGATTTAGCATAGGTTTTCAAATATAACTAAGAAAGTTTTGAAAAGTAAAACTTGATGAACCTAAATTTGGTTTAAAGCTTTTAAAATCTTATGTTTGCATATTATATAAGATGTTGTAAGACCCCAACATGTTATAGATGGAGTCGTGCATTGAACAACTCAGTTCTGGGCCTCAATAGGAGTAGTGCGACCGCGCCACTCCTAAGCCAAATTGCAGTGCGACCGCGCCACACTATAGAACAACTAAAATGTTTTAGCTGTAATCTAAACCTTAATGCATGTTTATATATGAATCTCTTTGGTTGTAAAACAAGGCTCATATGATATTTATATAGTTAAGCAATTTCTGGCTATATTAATTAAGGTTAAGTTAAATAATTTCTAAATGATAATGAAACTTTCAAAATAAAGGTAAAAGCTAGATAAGCAATCATATGGCTTCAATGTGTACATAGCTAAATATATGCCTAAAATTGTATGTTTGTGAGCATAATGTAGTTTCGTCGAATAAAAGTTTACAAAGAAGTTCTTAAATGAGTAATTTTCCAATGAAAACAAATAAAACAAACTTAGAGATAATGTAAACTGTAAATGTATGGCTAAGTGTATGTGCAATATGTATGTATAACTTATTGACTTGTGTACATCGTGTATAACTAATGTATTACTATACATGAACATAACTATATAGGATACTTGAAGTGACATTAAACTAAAACTATAAGCGTAATCTACGAGCAAGGCAAGTTTCTTAACTCCGTTCAAACTATTTATTGAATGCAAGTATCTATACCCAAATGCACTACTTTTATACTGTGCAAACAAGTATACATCTAAGCAAGTTTTTTTTTTCAATTTTGTATTAAATTCATGACGGTGCAAGTGTTATAGCCTTGCATCATATACCTATGCAAGTATCTTAAACCTTTGCAATGATCTATTGTATGAGCAAGTATCTTGAACTCGTTCATCTTTGAGCAGATTTCATTCATTAAATCCAAGTGTTCTAGCTTTGTACTTCGTATTATGCAAGCTATCTATAATTTGTAAGTTTTCTATATTACCTTCGAGGTATATGTTGATAAGCTAGGCTAAGAGATATGTTTTTCATTCTTATGACACATGAACTGTTTAGACAAACAAGCCTAAGCCACTTGTTACGGATAGACTGATACTCCTATACTTTTCAAAGTCTTAATACATTATTGAGATTAGGTAGAGCTTTCTAACCAGATTATTTTGGTTTGGAATTCAAGTGTGAGAATGAACATCCCATATTTGGGAAACATTTTATGCGCCAAAGGCGGATGATGAACGCAAATGTTGTTCCTACATGTAGTGTTGATCAATACAGGGCATAACGGTTTGATCACCCACCGTGCCCGTAAGCATGACAGTTTGCAGATTAAATTGTTGTTCAAACCTTCCAATAAACTTGAAAACCCAAGTTCTTATTCTTTTGACCACTCAACATCTGTAGTCAGTATGTCATTTCAAAAATATAAACGATTTGATATGTTATTCAGAATTATTTCGGTTACTTCACAACTATTGATTCGTTGTAGAAGTATACTCATAGAAAACATTTAATCCATTTATATAATGTTTATAGCTGTTACTACTTGCTGAGCAATTAAATGCTCATTCTTGCTTTGAAATTAAATATTTTCAACTAAGCAGGAACGTATCGAAGGGTCCTACAAGGATAAAGGGAAAGGGAAGCTAAATGAGTAGTTAGAAGGTGTTGTCTATAATAATACAGTTTTGTAATGTGATAATACTTTATTTATCATGTAATGAAGTACTTAAAGGTCTTCGTACCTGGGATAACAAACTCTGATGTAATTTTTTTTATTATTTATTATAATAAGTAGTTTGAATGAATGATATCGTGTAACACCAAGTACGGGTTTCAAGTACCCGGATTTGGGGGCATCACACGGGCAATCCGTCAGTCTTGGGAACCATGTTGCTGGGCCACGAACCTTGAGGATGATTGTTGAAGGCGTTTACAAGTTGACCCATCTGGTTCTCATGATTTCGAATCGACATCTCCTGACTATTCATCTGCTCCTCATTCAAAGCTATATACTTGGAAAGAAGTTCCTCCGAGTTTGACTTCTTTTTTTCTTGCGGAGGGACTTGATTCTAAAATTTTGGAGCGTATGATTGGCATGTTGCAAAGGTTTGAGCTTGATTATTATGGCTCCATAAAAAAATTCGGATGATTCCTCCAATCATGATGATCATTTATAGTATAGTCTCTTAAGTTGCTACCATACTTATCGACTCGAAACTAAAGGCGCATTGATGACTCGGATGGTTTCCCGCACATAATTCACAAATCACTACTACACTCTGGATATGTTGCACCCCTAAAGCGTCAATCTTCTTCATAAGTATCTCAATTTATACAGCTAATGTAGTATAAATCCCTGCCACGTTTGGCTGAGTCATTCTCGTATAAGGCCACTGATAATTGTAGGAAGCCATGATGTACCTGTGTAAAAAAAATTAAAATAGAAAAATTAAACAAAAAAAAAATGTACGTTTAAATTTAGATTAAATTGATTAAAATTAATATTGGTAAATATTATTAGTAATATTGCCCGACAGAGACGCCAAAAACTTGTTGTCCAAATATGGTATTGATAATTACACGCAAGTATACGTGATCAATAAGTAATATAGTAGAAAGTAGAGTGTCGATCCCACGAGGAATATGGTAATACTATTATCCAAGTACTAACTTTATATCAACTCGATCTTATTTAAACAAATAAATTTAAATTATAAAACTAAACTAATTAAAATAAAACTAAATTATCAAGCCAGGATTAAAATCAGATTTAAAAGTTAAGATTACAATTTTTCCCAATACTTCGTCTAAATCTCTTTACTCTCCTTTCAATTAATTAATCATATCAAATTGTTCACCGAGAATTCACAATTATTTATAAAACCTCTTTTGATGGTAAGATAAAAATATCTTTTCAAATGAAATCACTATATTCCTATGTGAAATAATTTAGAACAAGATTCATTAAGTTCAGATTCTCATAACAGTTACATGTGGTTGGGAGCTGTCGTCCGAACTACCAAAAATAAAAACCTTACTTCTATTCTATGAATTCTAACTAGTATAGCAGTAGTAAGAGTCGATCTCACAGAGGACAATGTTGATTTTAATTTATTACAATGTTTCAAACAATTGAACAATAAATAGAAGATTGGGGTTTTTGAATTTGTTTAACTAATTAATAGAAACAAAATTAAAGTAATAAGACTTAACCAATGAATTAAAACTTCAGTTTTTCTGGTTCAGTTTCACATTCTTACAACAATAGAGCAATCAAGTATAACAATATTCACCCTTCAATGAAACTAATAGTCATAGATAACAACAAGCTCTGTTACCCAAAATTCCTCTTAGATTATCACTTAATGAAATAAGCTCTTCACAAGATTCTAACTATCACATAACCTAAAACATGCTCTTTAGATTTAATATGACATCAACATTAAGAACTAAGGAATTAGACTATTCCAAGTAACAAACATATAAGCTCGAATTGTTTAACTTATCTTCTGATAACCATAGCAATAACCAAAAGCTTGACCACAATCAGTATCACTAACTTCTACTTATGATTAAAAACAATTTCAATTACGTAATACTATTCCTAAATCTAGCAGAAATTATCAATTAACTAATTTAATCCTGCAGAAACCAAATCAGTTAATCAAATAACATTAAACAGTTAAAACAAATTATCAAAATAAGTTTCATATAAGAAAGAATAAATATTGTATATTCAATCAAACCATTAGCTGTAAATAAGGATCCACGTCCCCTTCAAACTGAATAAAAAAACTAGCCTGACATGTTTCTATTAACGCTTTGAATATGATAAAACTCTCAATGATCTCTTCCACAATGATTACAAGTGAAAGTATTTATAGATAAATCTCTAAACCCAAGAAGAATTCTAATCCAATTCTACTCCAGAAGTCTTCACTCTGCAGATATGATAGCTTCTATATCCTTGTCAAATTCTGAAATCCAGCTTTAAGTAGTTTCCTTCTCAAATTAGATTTTAGTTTCCAAAACCAAATCTTCTTCAGTTCCTTTTTCCAATTCGGGTTCAGTTTCCATATTCTGACTTGGATCTTCATATCAAGTTCTATTTCCATAATTAGATGTAGTTTCCTTATTTAATTGCAATTTTATCTGCAAATCCTTATTCAAATCAAATTCTAATACTCTAATACTTCAAATCCTACTCAGAATTGGAAATATGCAAATCAATCACAATCGTAGAGTAACACTCTGCACCAGCACTTCATAGAGTAAACTTGACATTGTCAAGTGAACTGGGACGATCGTCGAGTAGCCAACACCGTCATAGAGTAATAGCCGCACAACTGGTCAATTCGTAGGGTGAGATGCACAAACGTAGAACACTGCATCGCAGAGTAGCAAATCGTAGAGTAACTCAGCAAAACGTAGAGTCCTCACTATATAAACGTAGAGTAAGCTAAGCGATCCTAGAGTTGTCCCGCACAATTGTAGAGCTCCCATTCTACGAACATAGAGTGTTGTGTCAAATTGTCAAGTGACTCTGCCTTAACCTCCCTGCGATCGTAGAACTGCCAGACTGCCACTTAAACACTACGAATGTAGAGTATCCACACAATGATTGTAGAGTACCAATGCTGATCGTAGAGTACTTCTACAAAATAACATAAAACTCAGTATTAAACTTCATATTTTGCAAACTCATATATATCAATTCTTCTAAAGATCAAGAAACACCTCAATTCAGTTTATATAATAGATAACATGCAACTAAACTAAGCATAAATGAATAAAAATAATCAAATATTATGCACCTATCAGTGGCATATAGGTATATTCATATCCTATACATAAATCATGTTAATCAACCCCAAGGAGAATAAACAAAAACACAAGTTATCATATTCAGATCTAACCCTAGAATTTATCTTTCAATTTCATCTAGGTTATATCACAACAATTGTTAGCTAGGCAATCATCGATAAGCATAAAATATGATAAACGAAGCAATTATGATCAACAAAAATCAAAAAGATAATAAATCAATTTAAACTAAACATTGGGTTCCATTGTAATATGAATATAAATTTAGTTCATAACGAAATTAGAAAACATCCTTGGATTACAAAGATAAAAGAATAAATCTATGATAGTGCAATCCTTCTCCAATTTTTGCTCTCCTTGGCGTCTCCCTTCCGTTCCTTGCGAATCTGATCTTAAAATCCAAGCTTCTATATATCTAGGTTAGTCCCCAAAGTACAGCCTTTGATTGGTATTTATAATGTCTTCTGTAGCTTGGTAGACATTTAATCCAATTAGGAATCAATATGGCAAGTCCTAAGTCAATTAGAAATGCAAAACTCAGCAAAATCAGCCTTCACGCACAAACTAGTGTTGCGACGCCTATGAGCAGCAGCGCTGCCTCTCTGTCCTCCTAGAGATGGGGCTCTCAAACCCAGCATTGTAGCGTTATGCTCTTGTTTGTAGATTTTGTCGAGAGATTCGATTTGATAGGTGGCACGTCCCGTAACTCTTCCTGGATAAAAAGTTATGGCCTTTTTAAGCTTACTAGTCCGAACAAGAATCTAGCTCCAATCATAATTCGGATCAACTTTTTGAAACAATGTTTGGAGGCCCAAACGAACTCGGATTTTTGCAAACCAAACCTTTATGAAAAGCTTAAGACGTCATATAAAACTTTATGAAGACCATTTTCTCATTCTGAAATTCTAACACCATCGAAATCTCAATTAAAGCTCCGGAGGTCAATATGCCTTAAAGCTGGAAATTACAATGTTTCTTCAATTTGACTAAAATGAAACCAAATAGCTCTAATTTAACTAAAATGCAACCAAATAGCTTCTAACTTTATTTCCTACATAAAAGTATAAAAACACAGAAAAATATATAGAAAATACTCAAAAACTCACAAACAATCAATTCAAAAGTACTCAATTTATAGGTATAAAATCCACTCATCAAATACCCTTAAACTTGAATCTTTGCTTGTTCTCAAGCAACACAATAAGAACAAACATTAATTCTAATAAATAGCTACTCAAGTGTTGAATTAATACAAGTTTGAACAATAGCCACGAAGATTTTTTTAAACTATAACTCAAGAAAAATTTCAAGAACATGCAAAACTTAAAATTTTAACCCAAACATCAGTTCCACATCCACTCATGTTCCTTTAAGTGCGTGTGTGCATCCAAATGTTCAAACTAGCCAAAACTAAAATAAGCTCATATAATCAAATGCTTTATAAAAAAAATTTCAAATCAACTCTATAAACTTACTGTTCACATCAATATCTGCTAATAAAGGTAAAACATAAATTTAAAGGATCAAAATGATTTTTTTAAGCGTGCTTGGATCATTATTAAAATTCTTACACCCTTCCCCAAGTATTTAAAAAAAAATAAATTCCCGTGAGTGCATTTTATGATCCCTCTCATTAAAACTTATATGCGAGTGCATTTTACGCTCACTCTCATTTCTTCTTACCAACGAGTGCGTTTTACACTCCATCTCATTCTTCGTATGTGTTTATGAGTGAGTGCGTTTTACGCTCCATCTCGAATCACCACATGATTTATTTTTTCAACTCGTGAAGGTTTAAAATTTTCAAATAATCCAAGATTTCTCCCAAACTTATGTTAATGCCTAAATTTCGCTTTGAATGATGCTCAAATAAATTTTCAAAGTTTCAATGATATCTCCCACAAGCATTTAACCAGCTTTTTTAAGTCATAACCAGCTTCACAAATGGATACGTGCTCATAAGTGGAAGAGGATCATAAACAATGTAAAACCAACTCATAAGTCAAAATATAAACTACGCATACTTCTCAATTTCACAATTTTTTTTCCTGCCATAATCAAATTCAATCAAAATATTGCTTAAGTTATCTTAAAAACATACTAACTAAAATGCAAAACTAATAAAATAATACATTCAAGTACCAAATAAAACAAAAAATAAAAACACATCCCCAAACTTAGACTAGACATTGTCCTCAATGGCTAAAATAGAAAAAAGTAAAGTAGAAGACTTCCCTGAAAATAAAGCATGCTTCCTCCTTGTCTGCTAAATCTGGAACATATTCCATTTTTGTTCAATACTTGGACTTGAAAGTAGTTGACTTAAGAAATTAAAATGCAACTAAACGAAAACTAAAAAACAAAATCGCAAGAAACTGAAAATTAAAACTTGGGTTGCCTCCCAATAAGTGCTTGGTTTATAATCGCCAACCTGACTTCTTCCTTCTCTATCCAATTCACATTCGATAATTGATTAACCCCCCATCCATCAGTAGAAATGTAACTTTTGAGGGCTTTGCTTCTGTAAGGGTCATTGTTTCAAATTCACCTAGCTTGTTCTTCTTAGATAAAATCTCTTTTATGAACTTTAAATAGCTAGGCATTTGCTCCATTGTGTCTGTGAACGGAATATTGAATTGAAACTTCTTAAACACAACTAGGTCTTCATCTATCTTCTCATGGACCCCTCTATTATTCCACCATGGCTCTAAATTTATGCTGCCGACAAAAAATTTACTACTAATTGTGCACGGGCTTGTAAAGTTACCCGGATCCTTGAACTTTAGTAGAGAAGGCACATGGTGCACTATTGAAATCGGCTTCTCGGTATTGGAACTTAAGGCTAGAGCTAATCCTGCCTTCTTTCTGTGGTCCCCACTTTCCTTCTCCTTTTTAACATCCACATCTGTTGGCACGTCCGGTTGTAACTTTGGCGCAGACAATCCATCAATCTCGGGAACCGTGTCGCTGGGCCACGCACCTTGAGGGTGATTGTTGAAGGCGTTTACAAGTTGACCCATCTAGTTCTCAAGATTTCGAATCGATATCTCCTGACTATTCATCCGCTCCTCATTCAAAACTATATACTTGGAGAGAAATTCCTCCAAGTTTGACTTCTTTTCCTCTTGTGGAGGGGCTTGATTTTGAAATTCTAGAGTATATGATTGGCTTGGAGCAAAGGTTTGAGCTTGATTATTGTGGCTCCATAAAAAATTCGGATGATTCCTCCAATCATGATGATTATTGAAAGGATAGTCTCTAAAGTTGCTACGATACTGTAACGACTTGAAACTAAAGGCACATTGATGACTCGAATGGTTTCCCGCACATAATTCACAAATCACTGCTACACTCAGAATATGTTGCGCCCCTAAAGCGTCAATCTTCTTCATAAGTATCTCAATCTGTGCAGCTAGTGCAATATAAGTCCTTACCACATTTGGCTGAGTCATTCTCGCATAAGGCCACTGATAATTGTAGGAAGCAATGATGTACCTGTGTAAAAAAAATTAAAACAGAAGAAATAAACCAAAAAAATATATGTTTAAATTAAGATCAAATTGATTGAAATTAATATTGAAAAAAATTATTAGTAATATTTCCCAACAATGGCGCCAAAAACTTGTTGTCCAAGTATGGTATTGACAATTATACACAAGTATACGTGGTCAACAAGTAATATAGTAGTAAGTAGAGTGTCGATCCCATGAGGAATATGCTAATAATATTATCCAAGTACTAACTTTATATCAACGCAATCTTATTTAAACAAATAAATTTAAATTATAAAACTAAACTAATTAAAATAAAACTAAATTATCAAGCGATGATTAAAATCAGATTTAAAAGTTAAGATTATAATTTCCCCCAATGCTTCATTTAAATCTCTTTATTCTCATTTCAATTAATTAATCATATCAAATCGTTAACCGAAAATTCACAATTATTTATAAAACCTCTTCTGATGGTTAGATAAAAATATTTTTTCAAATTAAATCACTATATTTCTATGTGAAATAATTTAGAACAAGATTCATTAATTTCAGATTCTCATAACGGTGACATGTGGCATATAGGTATATTCATATCCTATACACAAATCATGTTAATCAACCCTAAGGAGAATAAACAAAAACACATGTTATCATATATTCAGATCTAACCCTAGAATTCATCTTTCAATTTTATCTAGGTTATATCACAATAATTATTAGATAGGCAATCATCGATAAGCACAAATTATGATAAACGACTCAATTATGATCAACAATAATCAATAAGAGAATAAATCAAGTTAAACTAAACATCGGGTTCAATTGCAATCTTAATATAAATTTAGTTCATAACGAAATTAGAAAACATCCTTGGATTATAGAGATAAAAGAAAGGATAAAAGAATAAATCTGTGATAGTGCAATCCTTCTCCAATTTCTGCTCTCCTTGGCATACCACTTCCGTTCCTCGCAAATCTGATCTTGCAATCCAAGCTTCTATGCATCTAGGTTAGTCCCCAAAGTACAACCCTTGATCGGTATTTATAACCTCTTCCATAGCTTGGTAAACATTTAATCCAATTAAGAATCAATATGGCAAGTCCCAAGTCAGTTAGAAGTGCAAAACTCAGCAAAATCAGCCCCTGCGCACAAACCAGCGCTGCGGCGCCCATGAGCAGCAACGCTGCCTCTCTGTCCTCCTAGCGCCGCGGTGCTCAAACCTAGCGCTATGGCACTGTGCTCCTATTTGTAGATTTCTTTAAGAGCTTCGATTTGATAGGGGGCACATCCCGTAACTCTTCCCAAATAAACAGTTATGGTCTTTTTAAGCTTACTAGTCCGAACATGAATCCAACTCCAATCAGAATTCGGATCTACTTTTTGAAACAATGTTTGGAGGCCCAAACAAACTCTGATTTTTACGAGAGAAACCTTTCTGAAAAGGTTAAGACGTCCTCTAAAACTTCATGAAGACCATTTTCTCATTCTGAAATTCTAACACTATCCAAATCTCAATTAAAGCTCCGGAGGTCAATCTGCCTAAAAGCTGGAAATTACAATGCTTCTCTAATTTGACTAAAATTAAACCAAATAGCTCCAATTTAACAAAAATGCAACCAAATAGCTTCCAACTTCATTTCCTACATAAAAGTATAAAAACGAATAGAAAATATTCGAAAACTCACAATTCATTAAGTCAAAAGTACTTAATTTATAGGTTTAAAATTCACTCATCACTTTCAGTTGTATCACCAATGTTTTCCTTTTTTTTTTATCTTTTTCATTCTCTCCTTCTTTCTTAGGTTCTTCCTTTTCATCTTTTCCATATTTCTTCTTGAGTTCCTCATTCTCTGTTTACCTAATTTACTACTTAGAAATACACGAGTATACGTGATCAACTAGCAATATAGTGGCAAAAAGAGTATCGTTCCCAGGAGAATAATTAACAATCTATCAATCCAACTACTAATTTTAAATTAATTCGATTTTATTTAAACAAATAAAATTTAGATTATAAATTCAATTAATAAAATTAACTAACTACTTAACAAGTTTATCACCATATTAAACAACTAAATTACAATTTTCACTAATGTTTCATTTAAATTCCTTCACCCTCTTCCCCATTATTTAATTATATTGAATTGTTAACTGAGAATTAAGAAATATTTATAAAACCCTTTTTCAAGTAATTAAATAAAAATATCTAATCCAATTACTTCATTATATTCCTATGTGAAATAATTAAGACTAAATTCATTAAGTAATAATTCTCATCAATGTCACATGTGGCATATAGGTATATTCTTATCCTATACACAAATCCAACTATTCAATTCCTCAAATAATTAAGATCACATATCATCATATTTAGATCTAATTTTAGAATCTATTTCCCAATTTCATTTAGAACATATTAGATAATTGTTGATCAGACAATTATAAATTAAGCACAAAATATGATAAACAATTCATCGAAAATCAAATAACCAAAATAGAGTAAATTAATCTAAACTATCCATTAGGTTCCATTGTAATCTTAATAAAAGAATTAGTTCATAATAATAAATAAAAGAATTCCCATAATCAATCCAAATAACATCTTAAAAACACAAGTATAAAAGATTAAGAGTAAAGAAGGAACTTTGTCACAAGTGATCTTCACCCTTTTCTTCAATCCTTGCTCCTTATAAATTATCCTTCAATTTTTGGCAAAACCCTTGCCTCCAATATCTAATAATCTCTAGCAAATATCCAATGATGTATATATCTAATATTATCAGCCTCCAGCCTATTTATAAGTCCATACATATCTTACAAATACAAAACCCTAGCTAACCTCAACTTAGTAAGTGTCCCAATTGGGTTAGAAGTGCACAACATCTGACCAACCAAATCCACGCGCCAAAGCCAGCCTTAGCGTCGCGGCTCTACTTTACGGCGTCGCGGCACTAGTGTCCTGCTCGCCCAATCTCGCGTGCTTGCGTGTGCCAGTTGCTTCACCATGCTAATTCTGATTCGTCGTGCCTAAACACAACCAAGCCTTGCCAATTCGCTTCACCGTGCCCAATACCGACACTCGCCTCACGCCAACATCCAATTGCTGCGTTTAGATTTATATTCTTGACTGATAATCCATCTTTTGCTTCTTTTTACGTCATTCCACCTTAAAATTCAATTCCTACTTAAAAACACTAAAACGCATCAAAATGAACTAAAAATACTTAAGAACTCACAAAATTATCAAGTCAAAAGTACCCAATTTATAGGTATAAAACTCACTCATCAAATACCCCCAAACTTAAACCTTTGCTTGCCCTCAAGCAAAACACGAAAAACTACTCTAATATGCATAACAACAAATTAAATTGAATCTGTAACTCGGCCTCAAAGAATCCATAGTATCAAAAAAAACTCCCAGCAAAACTCCAAAAACATGCAAAGTTAAAAACTCACCTATTTATTAATTCTATAACAATCCATGATCCTCAAAATAATGAAGTGTATCCATACTATTCAGGTTAATCATCACTTAGATCAGACTATATAATCAGTTTAACGACCGAGAATTCTGAAATTGCCTTGTAATTCGAATTTTTGAATATTAATGAATATTTTATATTTTATTAATATTATATTTGTGTTACGTGTTTAAAGGTTGCGTGACAACCTGGATTATGTGAATGCATGAAATTTTATGTGTTATAGTTTTATTTAAGTGAATAATTGATTTCGCGTAGTGTCGCTAGATCGCTATTCGCGGGGCACGTTTCCCGAGGCACTATTCATGCCAGATATTTTTGTGTCTTTTTCGACTTTAATAAATTTCATACATACGTGTATGCGTACGAATAATTTTTTCAAGTGTCGGAAATTTTATTTGAGCTGATACGTGATTTTATCCGTATCCGAAATGTGTTATATGGGTGTTCCGAATGTCTGGACAAATTCTATAATAATTATTTTTATACATCCCAATAATTATGGGAGTACCCATTTTAATTTTGGGTAGAGTTATTTACTAGTTTTGGTACAAAAATGGGAGTTTTCGGATATATTTTTGGTGTTTTCAGGTATTTATTTTGGCTTGTTACTCCAAGAGGAAACCAATCCCTCATTTTAGACTAATTGGAATTGAGCAAGGAGGGAGGTTGCCGGCAAGCTCCTTGAGCAACCAACCCCCTTTTCATTTTTCTTCCACTTCTCCCTAATTCACTCCACTTCTCCCAAATCATTCAAACATTCATTCTCTCTTGCATTCCACACTCCTCCCATTCCCATCAGCTGATAGAGAGAGAGAGAGAAAGAGAGAGAGAGCTGCAAAGAAGGAAGAGAAAGAGGTCGCCGAAAAAAGGAGAAGGAGGTCGCCGGAAAAAGCAAGGAAGAAGAAGGAGAAGGCACGGGTGGAAGAAGAAGAGGATTCAAGCAAGGAGAACCCCCTAAACAAAGCCTAGCCGAACTCCTTAACATCTAGGAAGGATTTACAAAGGTAAACAATCAATCAAATCCATTCCATTTGATTTCTTGTAAAGATTTTCAAGTTTTTCTTAGTTTTGAGCTCTTAAGCTTGTGGGTCGGATTTTTGGCGATTCTTGGTGTTTTTGTTTGTTATGATTATTTGTAAATATTGTTAAGAGACTATATAAGCCATTAATAACATCAAAGTGGAACAAAAACGCAAGAAATCCTTACTTTGGCTTAATGGAGCAAGAACAATGGACTTTAGACATGAACTTGGACATTCGGACTTTTTAGAGGACTGTAAAGCTATGATTTCGTGTTTGTTAATTTTGTTTGTTGTTATGGTATTGTAGTTCCATGGGTTACAAAGCTAACCCAGTTGGAATGGACCAAAAAGGAGTTAAAACGAGTTCGTAGTAATGATTTTTGTAAAACTTGTCAAGAACTCGAAGAACAGAGTATGAACTTTGTACTTTGGCCTAAGTTTTGGCCATGTTAATGTTTATGGGTAATTATAAATTTTTGATATGTTGTAGCCCCATAAGTTAGGAGTCCATAAAGTCCGGAATGGACCAATTTGCTTGTGTATTGAAGGAGTTATGGAGGTTAGAGTGGCCGGAGGTCGGAGTCGCGAACTGGGAAGAAACCCAGAATCCGCTCTGCAGAATGGCGCCGCAGCGCCACCTATAAGCCCTGCATCTCATGCTGTAGCGAGGGGCATTATGGGGAAAGACTGGGGCTCACGCCGCAGCGTGAGGCCCAAGCTTTAAGGCTCACGCTGCAGCGTGAAGCCCTATCAATGAGAAGACGCGGGACTCGCGCCACAGCGCGGGATCCAACACTAGGGCTTGGCGCTGCAGCGCCAGGTCCGTGTCTGGACCGGGTCGGGCAGTCAGGCCAGGTCAAGTCGGGTCGGACCTATTGAATCCTTTTCAATGGGTCCAACACTTATATTTTTTCCTTGGATTAAATGATTAGATAGGTTAACTAAGCATATCTTGTTAAGCCCTAAATGCTTAATTATTTATTAAATGTCAACCAAATTGGTATTGTCTTAAGGCGGAAATTGTATAATCTAATTGCAATTTAGGCTTGGTTTCCAGGGGGCGCTACCCCCGACCCCCACCAGCTCACCAGCGAGCTGGGCAGCCGCTCGCTCACCAGGGAGCGAGACCCCCGACTGGGTAGTCGTAGGGTAATCAATGTGTTTTAATGATGCAGCGTCCGTTTTGAACCATTATTTGAAATGTGACCAATTATTATGTAAATATGTACTTAATTGTGTAGGATATTAAGGAGCGTGTGTTGTATTATTGTAGCAGCGCTTCAGGCAAGTTCTCTAACCCTTGTCTATCCCTTGTGTTGGGCAAGTTTCCTAACCCGTACAACTTTTATTATTGTGCGAATTGTTTATTAATGGAGTAATCATTCTATATTATTGCAAGTTCCTTACTTAATTATTTTTATTGAGCAAGTTCCTATTTTATACAAATGTTGTATATTGTTGCAAGTTTCATGACTCAAATCGAGTTATCTCTTTCAAGTTATATTAGTGGATTAATTATTGTTAATTATTCCACATCAAGGATAAATTATTGATGTTCGCACCTTGTGCATTTGAATTCGTTATCTGTTGTTGGACTGTGGAACATAAGTTCTTCATTCATGAACTGTCTAAGGAAATAGTCTACGCCACTTGTTTCGGCTAGACACGTACAGGTTATTATTTTAAAAGCTATCCAAACCGATTATTGGTGCGGATTCTTGGACTGAGAGAGCAACCCTTATGTTGGGGATTTTAATGTGTCGATTATTCGATGCAGTCAGAGCTAAATGTTATGCATATACATAGGGTACAAGAGGTTGATCCCCTCGAGTACTACTGACGGGCCAGACGTTTAAAAGGGTTAGTTGAATAATTGATCCTTTGGCCAAATAGTTCATGGTCTATTGGACCACTCAACAGTAAATAATCAATATTCATCATTTCTTTTGAACTTTGATTATATTGTCAGCTATTTCTTCAATGCCCTTAAATTGTTGAACCATGCGATTATTGTTCTCATTCATTCATGATATATCCTCTTTATTTATTTTAAACTTGCTGAGCAAAGTAGTTGCTCACCCTTGCTATATCATGAACCTATTGCAGTTAAGCCGGGGAGTTCTAAAGCGGACAAAGGCAAAGGAAAGCTTAAGGAATAGTTATATGTACTATCCTGTTATGTAATCGTGGAATCATTTTGTATTATTATTGTATTCTGCGATGTATTCATTTAAGGTTATAGACCTTGGGACCGTAGTAAACCTTTTGTAATGGACAACATATGTTTATTTATTCCGCATTAGTTGATTTATGTTGTTTAGAGGTGTATGGATATATTTTAGCGTGAGCACCAGATTCGAGGTATTGGTACCTGAATTTGGGGGTGTCACAATCAATACTTAACAAAAGTATCACACATCAACCCTAGACCCTTATTTACCACATCAATTTTAGCAAAGGCAAGCCTCATTTACAACTAGGGAATCAAAAAGAATTTTCTCTGTTTTTTTCCAGAACTACCTTTCCAAGCATGCGTATAAATCAAAAAATTTGTAGGGAGTGCATTTTATGCTCCCTCTCACTCCTTTTTGAACGAGTGCATTTTACGCTCTATCTCGCTTTCTATCCCATACACGGGTGCGTTTTACACTCCATCCCACGCCCGTGATTAAAGGTGAGTGCGTTTTACACTCCATCTTAACCCAACACAGAATTCACTTCAACTCAGGAAGATTAAAACTTAAAAATTCTCCCCATACTTAAATGAATGCCTATCCTTGCTTAAAATGATGCCCAAATACATGCCTAAGGTTTCCATGATATCCTTCATAAGTACCTAAATATATACTCTTCCTAAGAACAATTAACTAAATAGCTGGATGTACAATTTTTTTTAAAAGAAAAATATAAAGGATCATGAATATTACAGAACCAACTACTAAGTTAAACATTAAACTAAGCATGTTTCAAAAATTTTACCAGGAAAAATTTCATCAAAATCTTATCATTGACCTTCAATAGATTCAAATAATGTTGCTCCAATTTTAAAAATTTAAAATTTTCCAAATTATAACTAACATGCAAAACATTAACAATTCTAACTAACATGCATAAATAAAACGAAATAAAAATATCTCAGTATTAGATACATAACCAAATACCCCTAAACTTAAAATGTACATTGTCCTCAATGTCAGAAAAATATAGAAAAAATTAAAACAAAAGATTTCCTTGGGGTATAGATCATGTATCCTCATCCTCATCATCGTCAAAGTCGTACTGGGGCATCATCAATGGCATTGGAAACTGAATCGATAATGACCCTGAGTTAATTCCGTAGCTCGCGAACATATGCACCAACGACTCGTTGAACTGGGTCGAATATCCAATGAACGATGTCAACTGTTGAGCCATCCTATAGATATACATGGACTGTTGTCGTAACTCACACTACAATGAACTCTGACCCCACCTCAGCTCTACAGTGTCGCATTGGATCTCACGCACCTCCGCCATCAGATAGTCCATTGGTGAATGGAGTAGGCCTGAGGTTGCTGGACGCCATATCCTCAACATCATCATCCTCATCCATTAACGTAAACCCGACACTGCTCGGATTAGCTATACCACCATCCCACTGCTAGAATCGGTCAATAATCCTCTGATCTATCAACCCCTTCGGTGGCTAGATAATTTTCTCATTACTCCATCTCACCCTAGCCCTCTTGCATAGGCCACAAATGAGAGACGGGTGCGGTAGACCAACTGTGGAACCCCCCTCGATGGCATGAGTAATGGAATCCTGGATCACTTGCCCCACATCGATAGTCATACCCTTGACGATAGCATATAATAACACGACCTGATCGCGGATGACATGACTCGTTGGCATCAACTTGACACAAATAAAGTAGTACCAAGCTTTGCCGTATCGACTAAGCTCTTTGTTTGGGAAACTGATCGCCTCATGCTCCTTTGACTTCCATTTGGCTCCCGGGCGACACAGTACCTTAATCACCTCACTCAAGTCGATGTCGTCCCTCATGTATTTAGTGAATTCGTCATCCCCCTCTATATCAAGTAATCTATAGTATGCATTGATGGTGGCCTTGTCAGAGCTAACCGCCTTTCCCCTCACTTGTACAACACGTCCCTCTGTCTTTTTAGCATTGGCATAAAACTCTTACACGATTGAGACCACAACTAGTTTGGGTTGCTCCGTGAACTTTCCCTACCCTCGGCTCTCAATCATGGCCGCTATGTTGCTACTAGACTCATTTGGGCATAGGCCATGCTCTGGGATAGGTGTCCTGCCCACTAATATATTATGATAGTGGTCAGATGCAGCCTCGTTCACAAACCGAGTGGTGTTATAAGGTGCCTGTGGCCTTGAGGTTGATCCTTATGCCCGTTGTCTCTTTGGTGCCATGTGTGATGAGAATGTAGCTTCAATGAAAGAAAAACTTCGCTTAGATAGCCCAAAATAACTTGGTATCCCCTCTTTGACAATCTGTCAAACACTTTATAGGCGCTCCCAAATTCCTTCTCAATACACAAACAATTCCCCTCTATTATCCTCAAACAAGCTAACCCTAACACCTCTCACTTGTGATCTTTGATTGAAGGTTAAGTGTGTATGCAATTGAAGGTGTTTTGAATGGTTGAATTGAGAAGTCTAAAGAGAATTTGAAAGTTGCTCTTGAAGGATCTTGAAAATATGCCACACAATGCCCCAATTGCTGCCTTAAAAACTACTGGTAATCCATCAGCGCTGTGGCGCTACATCGTAGCATTGCAACGCTTGGCTCCTGTATAGAGCGCTGTGGCACTGCTTTGTAGCGCTGCAACATTAAGTTTCTGTTTGGGTAGCGCTACGGCACTGGTTTGTCCTACGCGTGCGTGCGCTGCGCTACACATTGCTACATGTTGTTACACGCCGTCGTATGTTCGCGCTCGTGGCTAACTTTACGGTGTTTGTTCACCCATTTTACGCTTTGTGGTACCTGAGATACATAATAAGCTTGTGATTACTACGTAATTACCAAAAAATTAACTAAAAACTTAACTAAAATCATGCATGCTTATAGTAAAACTGGCATGAAATTAAAATGCAACTAATAAAAGTAACTGAACCCATAATTTATTAATTCCATTAAGCACAACAACTTGGCGAATAAAAATAATTAAAATTAATTAACATGCAATCTAGATCTACTTAAAACTTGAAACCCTTAGGTTGCCTCCCAATCAGTGCTTGTTTTATAGTCTTTAACATGACTTCTTACAATCTGTATTCGGGCTCACTTGGGGTGTTTGGGATCTCTTGATTAGCACTTGCACAACCCAAACAATGCTTCAAAAATTACCCGTTCCCTTCAATTGTCCTTCCTTTCGTACCAATCCTTAACATCAGATATTTTTAAACCACGGCTACTCATAGACTCAACATGAATAATCCCTTTTACTTCTTTGACCAGATAACATTCTTCCACATCATTTGGGAAATTAATTGTGTTAAACACATTGAACTTCACTTCTTGATCATTAACTCTCATATTGAGCTCCCATTTTGCATGTCAATAAGTGTTCTTCCCGTAACTAAGAATGGTCATCCCAAAATAAGTGAAATTTCACAGTCCTCCTCACAGTCAAGCACCACAAAATCAACCAAAAATATGAACTTATCCACCTCAACTAAAACATCTTCTATTATTCCCCTCAGATAAGTAATTGATCTATCCGCCAGCTGTAGAGTGACGTTTGTTAGCTTTGCTCCCTTCATATCCAGCTTCTCGTAGATAGACAAAAACACGAGGTTAATGCTTGCTCCCAAATCACACAAAGCTTTACCCACTAACTGATGCCCTATAGTTCATGGAATCATAAAACTCCCATGATCTTTCAGCTTTGTTGGTAGCTTTTTCTTTAGAATTGCACTACATTCCTCTGTTAAAGTAACAGTTTCATAGTCGCCTAACCTTCGTTTCTTTGATAAAATCTCCTTTATGAATTTGACATAGCTCAACATCTGCTCCAATGCTTCCACAAATGGTATATTAATGTGCAATTTCTTGAAAACTTCCAAGAACTTTGAAAACTGTTGTTCCAACTTTTGATTTTTTAAGCGTTGTGGGAAGCACGGGAGGCAACATCATGCTCTGCTTGCCTCCATTATGGTTCAAAACTGGATTTTCTTCCTTACCATTTTCTTCATTCTTGTTTTCTTCTATATTTTCTTGTTTAACAAGGTGTGTCTTTGGGGTAGGTACATTAGCATTCACCTGCAACTCCTTACCACTCCGAAGTGTGATTGCCTTACACTACTCTTGACCCTCTCTTCTAGGATTAATCTCAGTGTCACTTGGAAGAGCCCCTTGAGGACGGTTGTTGATCACACTTGCTAATTGGCCCACCTGATTCTCTAGATTTTGCATCGAACCTTCTAAAATGTTCATCCTTGTATCATTATGAGCAATGTATTTGGTTATCAATTCCTCCAAGTTTGACTTCCTCTCCAGTTGGTGTTGACTTTGATTTTGAAAACCTGGTGAATAAAACCGACTTGGAGCTGAAGATTGACCTTGATTGTTGGTCCATGAAAAATTAGGATTGTGACGCCCCCAAATCTTGGATCTACCTTTAAACCCGGGTCCGGTGCTCCACGATACTACTCATTCAACATATACATCCATATAATCTTAAGACATAAATGTAATCTAAATATTATTATAATATATCACGTTCTAATCCAGGTTCTATTACCTTTACATATTTATCTCAAATAATAGTACAACACACTATATACATCTATACAATTAATCTTTTTCTTTAACATATTCCTTTCTCTTAACATCATCTGACCATTTAGGTCTTTCTGCTATATCTGCAAAAATTTTACAATTTACAAGAGTGAGCATTTAATTGCTCAGAAAGTCATAGACAATTGGATAAACAACAAAATCAAGAATTATATCATCTTTCTCTGAAAACTTCAACAACTGAATAAGAGTTCTGAAGCAGCTCGAATAAATAGGAATAAATCATATTCCTTTCATTTCAAACACCAACAACATTTCGGTTAAACAGTTAGAAAGACCTTAATCTTTTTCTTCCTTTGTTCTTAGGTTTAGCATTACCCGTGTCTACTTAATTATTATGACACAACCCGTGTCTATTTCATCTCTTGATTCTTAACTTCTATATATTAGGGTTTCTCCTTTCATACTTACACCATAATCCACACTAATTTAATCTAGTTTGGATTAGCTTTTCTTAACTTCCATGAATTCTCCACCATTCAGTTTAACACCTTAACATTTGTCTAGCCGAAACAATTAGCATAGACACATTCTTAATGTAGTTCATGAATAAACAAAACTTTGAAAGCTTAAACAGTTCAATAACAAAACAGTTCATCTCAATAACACACAAGTGAAAATATTGGGACACAACACAATCAATAGCTAAACATCTTGTACAAACATAAAACATTTGCATAAAGATAGAAAACTTGCTAAGTTACGAAAATTAAACAAGAGTTCGAAACTTGCATTCAAAACATCTTTAACAATATGCAATATAGCATAGCAGAATAACTTGTACAAATATTAAAGATTTGCATAAGTTTATAGTTCACACAATATATAAACATTGCGTACATTAGAACTTCAATATGGTATTTGAATGAAACTAGAAAACTTGCACAATAAAATTAATTTGTGGAAGTTAAAAACTTGCACAAAACAATTATCTTGTACAGGCTAGGAAACTTGCCTGAAGCGTTCTTTATAAAATACTCCAAGTCTTCCTTTAATTATCCCACACAATTTAATTAACATCGACACACCAAATAGCCACATAATGACTCAAAATATTAGTTTACGTTAACTTTATTTAGCTTTATTCACAATCTAGACTCCTATTCCGAAGTCCTTCGATGTTCGCATTTTATAACCCGAAACATCTTAAACCATACTCTTAATAATCTCCACAATGTTTGACTTTTATAAGTCGGAACAACGTATCACAACAAACGTCGCACGATGACTCAGCGTTCGGAAGTCCGCACACCTTAGATTACTTTTCCTTTAGCTTAATTTATAATTTAGACTTAAATTTCAAAGCCCGTCGATGTCCATATTTTAGACATCACAACACTTGACATAACCAACACATGGCATGACGTCGCGACGTTCGAAAACGACACCCTCAGCATGCCCGCGGCACGGCCTGGCAGCCAGCCCAGGCCATGCGCCCAACGCCCAGCATCAGCGCCCCATGCGCCAGCTCAGCGCCCTACATGTGCAGCAACAGTGCCCCATGTGCGCACTACTCACCCAGTTACGCTTGGCTGTGCCCCAACATAAAGCAGACATCCCCACTCGGCAAGCAGACAACCCATGCCAAACAGACAGTCTGCTGCCAAGCAGACAGTCCCAGCATTGCGCGTGACCATGCGCTGCTCGCGCCCATCAGCCACTGCTTATACAATGTACTTTTCTCCTTTTCAAACTTTAACCTACTTTTACTGGAAAAATCGCTATAAATTCATTTTAGCATATTTTTGCTTCGTTCTAATTGGGTTATCTTCATAACTCATAAGAGCACAAACCCATCTTTTCAGAACTTAAAAATGAGCTATTGACCATTATTTATTCTAGTCCAAAAAGTCAGTTCATAACAAGTTATTTGCCCATCCTTATACTTGGGTCTTAAATCCATTTCTTTCATCTTTTGTTCATTATATTACCATAGTTTAATCATCTGAACCACCTCATTCCTCCGGATCCTTCATAATTAACACAAGCAATATATATATATACATAAAGCTTAAAATGAAATTTTAAAAGTTAGGGTTCTTAGTTTACCGTCTTTGTTCTTCTTCTTTACTTACTTAGATGACTTGGTTTAAGGCTTACTAGCTCCTCTTCTTGCTCCTTCACTAACCGAGCCTCTCTATATCTCTCTCAATATTAGCTCATAAGTTTTCTTTCTCTCTTAGATTATAATGAATGAAACAAGGGTTTCAAAATGGAAGATGGATGGGGTATATATAAAACATACTAACCATCCCCTAAGGTTAAACTAACCAAGAGTTAAAAGCTAGACACTTGAGTGCTACAAGGACTTTTTGGTTAAGAGGTATGATGGAAAAGTGGTTGGCATTAATTGGCTTTCTTGTAAGGGACCAAAACTTTCCCTAAATGGAAAGTTAAGCCCCCTTGGCCCCTCTCACTTCCCCATAGCCGGATTCCCCCTCACCATTGCTATCATCTTTTTTGCTTTCTTGTTTTACTCTACCTTTCATCCCACACATTGACCAAGCTTTGACTTTTAAGTTTGGGCTTGGTTTGGGCTCACATTAAGCTTCACTTTGGGCCTTTATTTAATAAATACTTGGGCCTCCAATAATCTAAGACCAGGACTCTCATTAATCGTATTCTTGGACTTGATAATTAGTAAACACTTGGGCTTCTATTTGGGCTTCATATATGCTAGCCCATATCTTTTATTACTCATTAGGTTGGGCCACAATTTAATCAACATTTGGGCTCCTATAATCCTACACTTGGATTTTTCATTTCCTTATTGGACTTCTTTAATTAACTTAGCCGTTTACTAGTCAATTATCTAAATTCTTGGTTAGCTTTCCTAACTCATCCGATTAGCCAAAAAGTTGACTTTTTCTTTTGTACTTTTAAATAGAGACTACGTCTTTATTTCCTGAATAAACGCTATGATGTAATTCGAAAAGTCAAAAAAACGAAAAAGCGCTTTCTGTGTGAATAGTGTTTTAGCGTTATTTCTCAAAAAGTTTTATTTTCTTTTATGAAACAACAACACATACACATAATCTAGGTTTTAATTTGACCTTTAATCACATAACACAGAATAATATCCATAAAAAGTTATTTTACTACACACACACACACACACACACATATATATATATATATATATATATATCAAAAACCAAATTACAAAGCTATACGATTTCTCGGGTTGTCACATTCTTCCCCCTTATAAAGATTCCGTCCCCGGAATCACGACTACAAAATTACATCAAAAAGATAGATATAACTCCCATCATCTTTATCTTCGAGTTTCCACACAGCTTCTTTGGCATTGCAGTTACTCCATATTACCTTCACCGAAGGTATTATCTTACTTCTTCAAAAATTTGGCTAGTGCCACTGCTATTTCCCTTACTTCTGCTTCCTCTACCTGTCCCTTTCTTTGGACAATTTCTTGCTTGATGATCTAACAATCCATAAGTATAATACCAATTTTGCTCTGGATTGGGGTAATTAGGAGAGATGTGTTCCTCTTGCCCACAATTGTAGCACGCCTTCTTAGCTTTCCTACATATCCCCGTATGATTCTTTCCGCAGTTCTCACACGCTTCAACCCTTTTCTTCGGGTCTCCTTGCTTATCTTCAGAATGGTTGTTATTTAATTTCCACTTATGGCTTCCCTCAACTTTATCTCCTCCCTCGTCTATCTTGCTCTATCCCTCCTGACTGAATTGGCTTAATGCCTTGCTTCCTCTCTCTTCTATTATAGCCTTCTCTATAATCGTCACGATTGAGTCGATCTGAAAGACCGATAATTTATTGTAGAGCGAGGGCTTCAACCCTTGCTCAAATTTCTGTGCCTTCCTCTCTTCAGTGTCCACTTGGAGTGGAGTAAATCTAGCCAGCTCATTAAATTTGGTTGCGTACTGGGGCACCGACATGTCCCCCTGCTTCAGCTCTAGAAATCTCATTTCCATCCTACTTTGCATACTCCTGGAAAAGTAGTTCTCGAAGTATATCTCCTTAAACTGTTCCCAAGCTATAACTCCCTCTCCAGCCCTATTCTAGTTTGCCTCCCACTAGAAGTTAACCTCTCCTTTAATATGTAAGTAGCAAAAGCCGTCTTTTGCTCCTCAAATACTCTGGCAATCACAAACGCCTTCTCTATTTCCTTAATCCATGATTGAGCCTCTATAGGCTCAGTGGTCCCCTTAAATTCAGGCAGCCCCACACTTTTAAAATCCTTAAAGCTTGCTACTTGCACAATTGGAGGATTTACATTCACTCCGGTGGGGTTTCTATTAAAAACCCTACTAAGAGATCTATAAACTACTGCATAGGGTTTACTTGATCTCTATTCTCGTTATCTGCCTTTTCTTAGTCGCTTTGACTTCTTCTTAGCTGCATTATTCTGTTTAATAAAATATATTATTTTCTTATCCTTCATTTTAAAGCATTCATTATTAAATGCTAAAAATCTACTCATCACATAGCACATATTTATATTAACATGCATCCTGTAGTACACCGTACTTTATATCTTATAACCTTCTGCCACTTACATACTTATCCCTGTATTACCTCAAAAAGTCCTATAACTCTCGGACTTAATCTTTCTTTCTTACACCTTTCGACCCTCTCCTTCGGGTTTTCATCATTACTCCCAGAACTTTCTGGATTACTATAACATCTTAAACGACTATTTACGTTTATATTGACCCCACCTGTGTTTGCTCTACTTTGACACCACCTATGTCTTTTATGTTATGACACCACCCGTGTCTGTTTTATTATGACACCACACGTGTCTATCTTACTATTATGACACCAGTTGTGTCTGTTTTAACACCACCGATGCCTGTTCTTATTATGACACCACCCGTGTCTATCTTATTATGACATCACTTGTGTCTGTTGTATTGTGACACCACCAGTGTCTATTTTATTATGACACCACCTGTGTCTGTCTTATTATGACACCACCTGTGTCTGTTGTATTGTGACACCACCGGTGTCTATTTTATTATGACACCACCTGTATCTGTTTTGCTATGACACCTCCTATGCTTGTCTTAACTCCTGGTTAACAATACCCCTAATATTAGGTTGTTCATCTTTGACTCATGCCAGAGTTCGCTACCTTCATTTCTCTTCCTCATTCTTAAGTACAACTACTAGCTTTTCATCAATAACATGATAATCTCTAATTTTTTCTTCTGACATTCTTTAATCAATTTTAATATCTTGATTACACATAACAAATAACAATATAGTTTATTTTACTTTTACTTCTTTTGATGAATTTTCTTAATTCATCACTTAAAAACTCTATCCGAGTTTATCTCTTTACTATTTTCATTATTTCTCTATGCTTATAGCCTAAGGTTCCCCACCTAAGGTTTATAACCTACAACTCTGATACTAAACTGTGACGCCCCCAAATTCGAGTCTACCTTTAAACCCGGGTCCGGTGCTCCACGGTACTACTTATTTAACACATACATCCATATAATCTTAAGACATAAATGTAATCTCAATATTATTACAATATGTTACCTTCTAATCCCAGGTTCTATTACCTTTAAATATTTATCTCAAATAATATTATAACATCATATAATATTACAACACATTGTATACATCTATACAATTTAATCTTCTTCTTTAACATATTTCTTTCTCTTAACATCATCTGACCATTTAGGTCCTTCTGCTATATCTGTAAAAATTTTAGAATTTGCAAGAGTGCGCATTTAATTGCTCAACAAATCATAGACAATTGGATAAACAACAAAATTAAGAATTATATCATCTTTCTTTAAAAACTTCAACAACTGAACAAGAGTTCTGAAGCAGCTCGAATAAATAGGAATAAATCAGATTCCTTTCATTTTAAACACCAACAACATTTCTGTTAAGCGGTTAGAAAGACCTTAATCGTTTTCTTCCTTTCTTCTTAGGTTCGACATCACCCGTGTCTATGTCATTATTATGACACAACCTGTGTCTATTTCATCTCTTGATTCTTAACTTCTATATATTAGCGTTTCTCCTTTCATACTTACACCATAATCTGCACTAATTTAATCTAGTTTGGATTAGCTTTTATTAACTTCCATGAATTCTCCACCATTCAGTTTAACACCTTAACATTTGTCTAGCCGAAACAATTAGCATAGACACATTCTTAATGTAGTTCATGAATAAACAAAACTTTGAAAGCTTAAACAGTTCAATAACAAAACAGTTCATCTCAATAGCACACAAGTGAAAATATTGGCACACAACACAATCAATAGCTAAACATCTTGTACAAACATAAAACATTTGCATAAAGATAGAAAACTTGCTAAGTTACGAAAATTAAACAAGAGTTCGAAACTTGCATTCAAAACATCTTTAACAATATGCAATATAGCATAACAGAATAACTTGTACAAATATTAAATATTTGCATAAGTTTATAGTTCACACAATATATAAACATTGTGTACATTAGAACTTCAATATGGTATTTGAATGAAACTAGAAAACTTGCACAATAAAATTAATTTGTGGAAGTTAAAAACTTGCACAAAACCATTATCTTGTACAGGCTAGGAAACTTTCCTGAAGCGCTCTTTATAAAATACGCCAAGTCTTTCTTTAATTATCCCACACAATTTAATTAACATCGACACACCAAATAGCCACATAATGACTCAAAATATTAGTTTACGTTAACTTTATTTAGCTTTATTCACAATCTAGACTCCTATTCCGAAGTCCTTCGATGTTCGCATTTTATAACCCGAAACATCTTAAACCATACTCTTAATAATCTCCACAATGTTTGACTTTTATAAGTCGGAACAACGTATCACAACAAACGTCGTACGATGACTCGACGTTCGGAAGTCTGCACATCTTAGATTACTTCTCCTTTTGCCTAATTTATAATTTAGATTTACATTTCAAAGTCCTTCGATGTTCATATTTTAGACATTGGAACCTTTGACATAACCAACACGTGGCACGACGTCGTGTCGTTCGGAAACGACACACTTAGCATGTGACACCCCAAAATCCGGGTACATAAATCCCACTGATTTGGTGTTCATTATTCCATACATTCATGACTAACTACCCATAATAAAGGATAATGAAATTAAACTGAATAAATCATCTTCCCACAAAAGAGGTTACAACTCTAATCTCTTAAGTAAATAAATCACAGGTCATCTAACTTTTATTACATCATTGCGGAATTAAAACATAATATTAAATAAGTCTTATTACAAAACTCCATAACAAATAACAGTTCGTGAGCTACTTCTGCATCTTGCCTTTGCCCTTACTAGTGGACGGCTCATCTGACTTCTCAGTCTTAGCTGCAATGTTTTATGCAAGGGTGAGCAAACAATTGCCCACAAGTATAATAACACCAATAATTAAATAATCAATGAAGTAGATTTTAACTGAGGTATAATAGCTTTTTTTAAAAAATAATCTACAACAATCAAAGGACTGGAAGCTCAATAAAAAACTCGGTTTAAGAATTGAATTTAGATTTCAGGGTCAAAAGTAAATCTGAGGGTCATAAGACCTCGAACTATGTCCTAGGTTAACAAGTATCTCTACTGTAACATTTAACAGTCTTATAGACTATGGACTATCCATCTCGTACTCTAGGGGATCAACCCTTTGTACAATATATTGTGCATAAACATTTTAACGCTGTTGCGTAATTAATCCCCTATGTTAGGGTTGTTCATCTTAGTTTAACGTCAGAATCCGTACCAAAAGAAACTTGGTTTGAAATAACTACAAGATATTCTAAGTCTTTAAAACGCTCATCAACTATGGACTAGCTGAATCAATAAGGGTTTACTAGTCACTTAAGCATTTGATTTAACAATAAAATTGTACAATGAGATTTATATTCGAAGTTTGAATAATGGTTCATGATTGATTAACAAATGACTAGAATAAATCATAGGCATTTGACACTATAACAACCTTGCTTGAACAATAATAAGCTAAGGTTAATAAACTTGCTCAATGAAAGTAAAGTAAGAAACTTGCTCGAATAAAAGTTAAGTTTTAGGGAACTTACTTTCAACGAAATAAAAAGATTAAGGATAGAAAACTTGCCTCGCGCGTAGATTACAGATTAAAATTCACGTTACTTAATCAACCTATACATTCCGTTTAAAAAGCGGTAACAATAATAAGTTATAGTATTATAAGCACTTAAGGATTTGTTCTTATCTAATTTCATTTTAACATTTCAATTGTTATTTGATATTCTATAAGTATTTGCTTATCATCCATCGTAGTATCTCATTAATCATTTAATACCTTAGTCTAAGCTTTAAACATGCACTTGGCTATATAGCAAGATCACAAAGAAAAAGGAAAATTTTCATTTCCTGTTCCACTGCTGGGGCGGTGGATTCCTTCACAAACCAGCGCCGGGGCGACAAAACCAGTTCATTCATACCGCCGGGGTGGGGACACCGTCGGGGCGCTAACTCTAGTATATTTCCACCGCCGGGGCGGTGGACCCGATTGACAGTTCCTACAGTTCGCGAACTAGTGAAATTTCAGACCAAATTTTCCAAATTCTACCATTGGACTCACAAATTAAACACACCCAGATATCAAACATGTTGTAAAACAAATACCCAACATATTTTTAAGATTTCTAATCATTATAATACACATAATCAACCAATTAAAAACCAAAAATTCACTGTTTATACAAAATATTCATGTTTTAGTCCAATTAATGAAATCGAACACTGTTAATTCATCTCAAAACCATTTAATCCATTCCACTTGCATTCTTTTCGTTATTGAACATACTAACAATAACAACAACCAATTTACAGATTATTACATGGATTGAACACTAATTTTAAACCCAAAGTAAGCCATATTCATATGTATAAACTCAAGAACACAAAACCCATTTAAAACTTGTTTTCATGGATTCTAGTTACAGAAAATCATTTACAATTGCTATATAACGGTTTATATACCCATACTAACATGCATAATCATCACATAAACAATTTCTAGCAAATTTTAGTTCACCAATATTTTTACAGAGAACTAGCTTGAAGAAAATAAGAACTAAAGTTTTAGATTAGATTATTACTTGATAATTCTTCTCAGATTATGATAAGATGATTATACTGGCTTAGTAATCCTCTTCCTTCACCTCTCAATTCACAGAACTCTCTCACTCTCACCTTCAACTTCTCTGTTAAGCTTTTCTCTCAACAAAACTCTGTTTTTGTTTTGTTTTTAGGCTTAGCACACTTAACGTAAAAAAAAACTGATCCAATATTAAGTCTCAGCTGTTACAAAATTTTAAAAATCTCAAGGCCCTGTTTGGCTTGAATCAAAACAAAATAAACTATTTTTACCAACCAAGGGTCACAAGGCCTTGTTTGGTTTAGTTAAAATAAAACCCCTTTTCCATTTATTTTAATAACACATTATACTATATAGTTTAATTGTCACACTTTCAATTTAATAAGACCCATTAGTAAATAAATTCAATTAAACCTTACTAATTAATTATAACTTTTATTTGACCAATAACAATATTACCAAATAAATTATTTTATTCAAATAAATCCTTTACTCAAATAAATCATTTTATCATCTAATTTAATTATTAAATTAAATTAGAATAAACACATCAAATCACATTCAAATAACAATTCACATAATTACACTTAAAATGAATTACTCCATAATAACTTTATCAATTATTTATTTTACTCAATAAATAAATTAAAAAAAATATTTATTTAACTCAATAAATATTTTATTTATTCACAAAAATTACATTCGTTACATCCTTCCTTCCTTAAAAGGATTCTGTCCCCAGAATCACAATGCAATTAATTCGTCCGTTACATTCTCCTCTCCTTACAAGGATTCTGTCCCCAGAATCGCGACACAAGGATTAAACAAATAATTGAGGATAGTTTTGCATCATTTTCTCTTCGAGTTCCCACGTAGCTTCTTCAGCGTTGTGGTTCCTCCAGATTACCTTAACAGAAGGTATAACTTTATTTTTGAGAACTTGCTCTTTCCTGTCAACTATCTGTACAGGAACCTCTTCATAGGATAAATCTTTCTCAAATTGTATTGGTTCATATTCTATAACATGTTTATAATCGGGCTTATATGGTATTAACACCGATATATGGAAGACATTGTGAATGTGATCTAATTTGGGAGGTAAAGCCACCTCATAGGCCACCTCACCTACTCTTTTCAACACCTCAAAGGGTCTAATAAATCGCGGACTCAGCTTACCCTTTTTACCAAATCTGATCTTCCCCTTCCAAGGAGATACTTTGAGAAACACAAAACTGCCGATGTCGAATTCTCTATTTTGTCGGTGCTTATCGGCATACTTCTTCTACCTGTCTTGAGCAGCTAACAATCTGGCTCTTATCACCTTGACGATTTCAGCAGTTTGCTGTACCAGTTCGGGACCCAGAAGACGACGCTCACCGACCTCATCCCAACATAATGGAGTTCTACACTTCCTTCCGTATAACGCTTCGTAGGGCGGCATGCCAATATTTGCATGATAGCTGTTATTGTAAGCAAACTCTACCAGTAGTAAATGGTCATCCCAGTTCCCTTTTAAGTCCATGACACACGCTCTTAGCATATCCTCCAATGTTTGAATTGTTCTTTCGCTTTGGCCATCGGTTTGAGGATGGTACGCTGTACTCAGTCTCAACTGCGTCCCCATACAAGCTTATAGACTCCTCCAAAATTTTGATGTGAAACGTGGATCTCTGTCTGACACAATTGATACTGGAACTCCGTGCCTTGAGATAATCTCCTTGACGTATAATTTCGCCAACTGATCTAGGGTGAATCTGATTTTGATTGGCAAGAAATGCGCTGATTTCGTTAGTCGGTCCACAATAACCCATATTGCGTCATAACCCTTCTGAGTAGTTGGAAGCCCTACCACGAAGTCCATCGTGATATGTTCCCACTTCCATTCTGGTATCTCCAAGGGTTGTTACAAACCACTTGACCTCTGATGCTCTGCTTTGACTTTCTGATAAGTTAAGCACTTCGCAACACACTCAGCAACTTCTCTCTTCATATTTGGCCACCAGAAATGTTGTCGAAGATCCTGGTACATTTTTGTACTTCCCGGGTGAACCGAAAATCATGAACTATGAGCTTCGTTCAAAATCTCTTCTCTGATCTCTTGCACTGATGGAACCTAGATTCTACCTTCAAATCTCAGCAACCCTTCGGTATCGATTTTGAATTTTAGCTCCTCACCCTCAAGCACCCTTTTCCGTATTTTATCACACTCCTCATCCTGGAGTTGTGCTTCCTTTACCTTGTCCACTAGAGTTTGTCGTGTTTCCATCCGGAATAATTTTTCATTCGGCTCTGCCAGACATTTCACCTCTAATTCTAACTTAGCCATTTCTGCTATGAGTTTCTCCTGAGCAGTTAACAAAAATAACTTCTCCCGGCCCTTCCTGCTTAAACCGTCGACAACCACATTTGCTTTTCCTGGATGGTATAAGATCTCACAATCGTAATCTTTGATTAATTCTAACCATCGCCTCTGACGCATATTTAAATCCTTTTGTGTGAAAATATACTTCAGACTTTTATGGTCTGTATATATCTCACACTTCTCCCCATAAAGATAGTGCCTCCAAATTTTCAAAACAAACACCACGACTGCTAACTCTAAATCATGGATCGGATACCCTTTTTCATAGTCTTTTAATTAGCGCGATGCATACGCGATAACCTTACCGTTCTACATAAGCACGCAGCCTAGCCCCTTGTGCGATGCGTCACTATATACCACAAAATTCCCTGTATTATCCGGTAAAGACAACACAAGTGCTGAACTCAAACGTCTCTTTAACTCCTGAAAGCTTTCTTCGCACTTCTCCGTCCAAACGAACATCACTGCTTTCCTTGTCAAATTTGTCAACGGAGTGGCGATCCTTGAGAAATCTTGAATAAAATGCCTATAATAACCCGCCAATCCCAAGAAACTCTTTACTTCTGACATTTTTTTCGGCTGATCCCAGTTCATCACAGCTTCCACTTTCACTGGATCCACCAAAATCCCGTCTTTATCAATAACATGCCCAAGGAATTGAACACGCTCCAACCAAAATTCGCATTTGGAGAATTTAGCATATAGTTTCTCTCTCCTTAACGCTTCCAATGTCACCTTTAAGTGTTCCACAAACTCTTCCTGAGTTTTGGAATATACTAGAATGTCGTCTATGAACACTACTACGAATTTATCCAAAAATGGTTTGAACACTCTATTCATTAAATCCATAAATGATGCAGGTGCATTTGTTAAACCAAATGACATAACCAAAAACTCATAGTGGCCATATCTGTTAGGTTTGTATATAACGCAAGCATGTAATCAAATTACATAAATAGGGCGGAAGCGTGATAAAATGAATTTTAAAATTTTAATACAAACCATCACCATGATCTATCCTTGTGTTCAATTATCAATTAAACGAAAGAGAAAGAGAATAAGAATTATACCCTCGTAGATCAAAGCTTCCTCGGGTACAAGTTCAACTCCTAGTCCTTCGTGTTCTCCTCGAATTCCACTGATGAGATTTCTTCCTTTGATCAATGTTAGCCACCCAAGTGTTTGGCCTCTAGAGGTGATCCACCAAGGAAGAATAGGTATTCAAGAAGTTGGGTGTTGGCAAAACCCTAGTTTCTAGCTCTATAAAAATTGCAAGTACTCTCCACAATCTAATACAAGAGTGTGTAACCCTAATCTATGATAAGACTCCTCTTATTTATAGATGTAGGAATAACCCTTCCCTAAACTATTTAGGATTAGGGTTTCTATTATAATTAAACTCCTTTAATTAATTATGCTCCTAATCCAATTAGGAATTTATGAGAGAGTACTTCTATTAATTAATTCACAATCCCTATTAGGAATTAAATAATAGTAATAATAATAATAATAATAATAATAATAAGACTCCTATTATTATTTTATATTTAATATTTCTAAAATGTTAAATAATAAATATTAAACTATTTAATTTATTCTATCTCCATAGACTAAATTAAATACACTTAACTTATTATTACAATTATGCCATTTACTTCTTAAATAAATATTTATCCTTTTGCGGTGTGACCCTTTAGGTTCTCCATATTAAACCGGTTGTGAATAAATCAATTAGAACAATTCTAATTATATTTAAATAATTAAATTAAACTATTTAATTCATTTAAATAAATAATATTTATTCTACAATAAGGGTAAGCCCCCTTAGCGATCAACGACTTTCCAGATAATATAGATTTCAACATTAATCACAAAAGAACCTTTTAGTGCATAGTTACCGTACAATTCAATCCTTCTACCATACAATGTCCCAATTAAATATAAGACATGGAATTTCTGTCAAGTCTTATTTTATTTAATTATATGTATTTCGATTCCCAAATGCACAACTCTAAATAATGCAAATTAGAAACTCCTTTCTAATTTATTCTGCCTTGGCCAAGGACTACTGAGTTGTCATTTATCGAATCACATAGGACATTCACATCTTTTACTAGACGTTGTAGATTCTTTGTTGATCATTCATCTATCTCCATATACAAGTTATTATACCCAATCATATCCTTTGATATACTCTAAAGGTCTTAAGGGACATGTCAAAGTATAACTCATCATACACAAGATACTATGATGATCTCAAGTCCAAGGATCACTTGTACTACTATCACTAGAAGAATTCCTATTGACAGGCGAGTAAAACTCCATTAGGTATTCCTTAGCGAGCCACGTTCAGTGAACTTATTCTCCAATAAGCACCTACATACTTGCTTTAGTGTCTCCACACAAATGATTATGAGATCAATCATCCTCTTCCTAAGAGCAAACAATGTATGTACTAATCTATCCAGATTCACTAATCCCCTTTTTAGTAATCCAACGATTAGGAACAATCTTAGTTTGTGAGCTATCTAGAATTTAGATCTCATTAGCATGATCACCATCATGATTCTAAAAGCATTGCTCAAAACTATGGGTTTATCACATTTAATATAACAACACTACGTAGATAATGTAAAATGCCTTTTAAGAAAATCAATTCTTTTATTAATAAATGAATAAGATTACAAAGTATATGCTACATCATATCAAATATGATTGGCTTGTGTGCATACTACTTTCAATCTCCCACTTGCACTAAAGCCAATTGCCATGGTATCTAATACCCATCTTCTCTAAGTGACGATCAAACTGCTGTTGTGTTAAAGCTTTAGTAAATGGATCTGCAATGTTGTCTTGAGAGTCCACACACTCCAGGGTGACATCTCCTCTTTTAATGATCTCTCTAATCAAATGAAACCGCCGCAACATGTGTTTGGATTTCTGATGAGACCTGGGTTCCTTAGCCTGCGCAACAGCTCTGGTATTGTCACAGAATAAAGGTACGACTCCTCTAATGCTAGGAACCACTCCAAGTTCAGTTATGAACTTCTTCATCCAAACAGCTTCCTTTACAGCTTCACTTGCAGCTATGTACTCTGCCTCTGCCACTAAATCAGCAACTGTTTGCTGCTTGGAACTTTTCCAACTCACTGCGCCACCGTTTAAAGTAAACACGTACCCTGAAACGGATTTACTGTCATCTTGGTCCGTTTGAAAACTTGAGTCTGTATAGCCCTCTAGTTTCAATTCAGACCTACCGTAGACAAGAAATACATCCTTAGTTCTTCTCAAGTACTTTAGGATGTTTTTCACTGCCTTCCAGTGCTCTTCTCTTGGATTCGACTGATATCTGCTTGTTACACTAAGTGCATGAGCGACATCTGGTCTAGTACATATCATACCATACATGATAGATCCTATTGCTGAAGCATAAGGAATGTTACTCATTCGATCTCTCTCCTTAGGTGTCTTTAGGGCCTGTTTCTTGGAGAGATGTATTCCACGGCTCATCGGCATGAGACCTCTCTTGGAATCTTCCATGCTAAACCTTTTTAGCATCGAGTCAATGTACTTTCCTTGGGTCAAGCCAAGCATCCTTTTAGATCTATCTCTATAGATCTTTATCCCCAAAATATAGGATGCCTCACCCAAGTCTTTCATGGAGAAGTGTTTAGATAACCAAATTTTGATCGACTGTAGCATAGGAACATCATTCCCTATCAGTAATATATCATCAACATATAATATAAGGAATGAAAAAGCTCTCCCACTAACCTTCTTGTACACACAAGGTTTATCCTCATTTTTGATAAAATCAAACCTTTTGATTATCTCATCAAAACGGATGTTCCACCTTCGAGAAGCTTGCTTCAATCCATAAATGGATCGTTGTAGCTTATAGACTTGGTTTGTTCCAACTGTTGAAACAAAACCCTCTGGCTGTATCATATATACATTCTCCTCAAGCTCTCCATTGAGGAAGGCCGTTTTCACGTCCATTTGCCAGATCTCATAGTCACAATAAGCTGCAATTACAAGCAAAATCCGAATGGACTTGAGCATACCTACTGGTGAGAAGGTTTCATCATAGTCAACTCCTTGTCTTTGTTTGAAACCTTTTGCAACCAGTCGGGCCTTATAGGTTTCTACCTTGCCATCCGCTTCAGTCTTTTTCTTAAAAACCCATTTACACCCAATAGGCTCAATGCCCTCAGGTGGTGAAACCAAAGTCCATACTTGGTTTTCATACATGGAGTCCATCTCAGATTTCATGGCTTCTAGCCATTTCTCTTAGTCTTTACTACTTATAGCCTCTTCGTAAGTCAATGGATCATCATCATCTATGATGCATACCTCATCATCATCCTCTATGATGAATCCATACCTATCAGGTATCTTCGGTACTCTTCCAGATTTACGATTAGGTTGTGGTATAGTAGGTTCTTCTACTTGGTCAGGTACCTGACTTTGATCCGTAGTATTTTGTGGTTCTTGAATTTTTTCAAGATATATCTTACTCCCACTGACCCCTTCAAGGATAAACTCCTTTTCCAAGAATGCAGCGTGTTTCACAACAAACACCTTTTGATCATTGGGATGATAGAAATAATACCCTACAGTTTCTTTAGGATATCCCACAAATCTACACTTGTCGGATCTAGTCTTTAGCTTATCATGCTCAAATCTTTTGACATAAGCTAGACAACCCCAAGTCTTAACATACTTAAGATTTGGTTTCCTCCCTGTCCATAATTCATATGGGATCTTTGGGATGGATATGGTAGGTACCTTGTTAAGTAGATATGCAGCCGTTTCTAGGGCATAACCCCAGAAGGATATTAGAAGGTCGGTAAAACTCATCATGGAATGAACCATGTCCAACAATGTTCGATTTCTCCTTTTAGATACACCATTCAACTGTGGCGTCCCTGGTGGAGTCCATTGTGAGATTATACCAAATTTCTTTGAGACAATTGAGAAACTCATTGGTTAAGTATTCCCCTCCTCGATCCGATCGAAGAATCTTAATACTCTTACCAGTTTGCTTCTCTACTTCACTTCTGAATTCTTTGAACTTTTCAAATGATTCAAATTTGTATTTCATTAAATACACATATCCAAATCTAGAATGATCATTAGTGAATGTAATAAAATAAGAATACCCTCCTCGTGCATTCGTTGCCATAGGTCCAATACGTCTGTGTGTACCAACGCTAACAACTCTGTAACTCTTTCTCCTTTTCCACTAAAAGGAGATTTAGTCATCTTACCCATGAGACAAGATTCACAAGTTGGATATGATTCGTAATTAGATAGCTCTAAAAGCCCATCTTTATGCAACTTGGTTAATCTTGTTTCATTGATATGACTGAGTCTACAGTGCCACATAAAGGTATAATTACCATCATCTCTTTTTCTTTTCTTAGTTTGTTCAATTTGAAATATATTTTCATGCAAGTCAAGTATGTAAAGTCCATTCAGTAGATTGCTAACACCATATAAAACATTTTTATTATAAATAGAACAACTGTTGTTCTTTATTATAATATCAAAACCATCCATATCCGATACAGAAATTGAAATAATGTTTCTAATGAGTGTTGGAACATAATAACAATTATTTAAACTAATGAACTTGCCCGAAGGCAGTGCTAAATAATAAGTTCCTACAGCTAATGCAACAACTTTTGCTCCATTTCCCACTCGTAGGACGACTTCATCCTTGTTCAGCTTTCTACTTCTGCTTAGTCCCTGCATATTATTACATATGTGAGAACTATAGCCGGTATCCAATACCCAAGTAGAATTTTGACTTTTAGAAAAATTAATTTCAATCATGAACAAACCTAGATCGGAAGTCGAAGCTTCTCCAAGCTTCTTTTGGTCCGCAAGATACTCCTTGCAGTTCCTCTTCCAGTGCCCCGGCTTATTGCAATGGTAGCAGATTCCTTTGCTATCTGGATCAGGTTTCTTTTTATCCTTTCTCTTCGCCTTGCCCTTAGCCTTCTTGTTTTTCTTCTTTTCAGAAGATACCTTGGACCTCTTCCTTTTCTTGGAAGAGTCATCCACTAGTAAGACTTGGTTCTTGTTGGATGAGAAGTAACCTTCAGCAGTTTTCAGCATGTTAAGTAACTCAGGCAAGCTGACGTCCAACTTATTCATGTGAAAATTCACAACAAATTGTGAGAAGGTGTCCAGGAGTGACTGCAAGATCAAATCTTGACTTAACTCCCCATCCATCACGAACCCAAGTTGTCCAAGTTGTTCAATCAGATTGATCATCTTAAGGACATGAGTCTCAACGGCAATGCCCTCGGTCATACGAGATCGAAAGAGCTCCTTAGATATCTGATATCTAGTAGTCCTACTTAGCTCACCATACAACTCTTTGAAGTGCAGAAATATAGTAGGAGCATCCATAGTTTCATGCTGACGCTGAAGCTCGTTACTGTTAGTCGATTTCGCAACCAAAAAATATGCGCAAGTATACGCGGTCAACAAGTAATAAAGTGATAAGAGAGTTGTCGAACCCACAGGGAATTAACTCTAATATATGCCCAATGACTAATTCAACAACTCGATCTAAATCAAACTCTTGGATTTGAGAGATAAGTAGAGGTTACATCTAAATTGCATGGAATACAAATACGATAAATTGATAGATAAAGGTCTAAGATTACAATTTTCCCCATTCAAGCATTTTGTCAAACACTTGGCATGCAATGCTTTGTTCAAATATCTTAACTTCCCTTTTAGATCAATTAACCACATAGAATTGACATCCGAGAAATCACAATTACGTAAGAGCCTCTGTCGATGGTCAATTACGAATCTTCCTAATGCGGCATGTAAATATATGTCTATCCTACACACTATCAAGAGACCAATTTCAAGAATAACTAATAAGACACATGTCACTAAATCTCATCAACCACCCTTTCAATTACCAACTTTCACAAAGGAAGTCATTAAGATTAGATTCTCAATTGGTTGCACACGGTATCTAGGTATATGTCTATCCTAAATACTATCAAGTTACCTATCATTGAGGATAATCAACAAGACACACGTCACTAAATCTTTCTTAATCACCCACAACAATCTTCAACTTTCGTATGATATCATAACTAGGTCTTAACACTATAATCCGTTTATCAAGTTCGTATAGGTTCCCAAGGTAATTACTAGCCAAGCAATTAATCCATACGCATAGGTTATGATAACCAATTCATATGAGAAACAATAATCAAAAGGAAAAGAAAATCAATTCAAATAAACCAATGGGTTCAATTACAATCTTAGATTAAAAACTAGTTACATAGAGGAAAAAGAAAAAGAAAGATAAAAGATGGCTTCCCCATTGTTGTTGGATGAAACTCCATTGAAGCACCTCCATTGAAGCTCCTCCAAGCTTTAGAAGAACCATGGCCAATGGCCATGGCCTCCCTCTTTTTGACGTGCTGTCACCCGACTCAGCTTTGACGTCTGTTAGTAAAATGGCCATAACTTTTGCATACGAACTCGAAATAAGGCGATTCAAGTGGCTATGGAAAGTAAGAAGTAGCTCTAAAACTTCCATAACTGGAGTTCGAAAAGATAATGGTTGGAGAAAGGGTGAAATTGAGCTCGAAGTGGCCGCTGTGTAAAATTCATGCAAAATCCGATGGTAAAATGACCGTAACTCTCTCATACGAACTTCAAATTGGATGATTCCGAATGTTTCCGAAAGCTGAGATTAATATCTACAACTTTTGTTCTTTGAGTTTTGAGAGATTCGGATTGGATCATGGTTGAAATTGGGCCGCAAGCAGCTGTTATGTCAATGTTAGGCTCAAAATGGCAAACTAGGCATCCACGAGCGTTGGTGATCAACTAGCACTTGCTCCATTTCCTACAAAACTAAGTAAAAACACATAAAAACAATACAAAACATATAAAAGCAATATAAAACCACAATATCTAAAAATAAGATAAAAACACAATAAAACCACATAAAGTACCCAAAGACTTACTAATTATCAAGGTCAAAAGTACCCAAATTGTGTGTATAAAACACACTCATCAGTTACTCATGGATGCGAGCATGATATATTGAGCCAAGATTGCATCATCTTGCCACTTTCTGAAAGTAGCAATCTCTTCCTTAGAGGCTGTTTCTGCAACATTTGCAGGGACTAACGAATTTAGGACATAAGAAATCTTTTCAGTAGTGAGAACAATTCTCAGATTCCTTAACCAGTCCGTGTAATTCGGTCCGGTCAGTTTGTTAGCATCAACTATGCTACGCAGTGATAGTGAGTTTGACATTTTTAAATTCTGCATGTGAAATAGACAACATTTTAGCATACATTCATTTTATTAATTACCAAAATAAATTAGGTCTTTATTTTTAAATTGGTATCTCTCACTTTTTCATCAAACTATATTACCCTCAATATATAGTTCAGCAAATCTAATTAAAGATTTGCTAGTGAGAATAAGGATCCCATTTCAAATGTATATAGCCCTGTGTGACACAACAAACTATATATAAACAAATAGGTAGATAACTATTATCAATTACATCACTATGTAACTCCTTGTATTTTGCCTCTTAGATTATAATGGTCAAGTGTGTGCACATCCGAACTAAAATAATCTAAGTTAAGTCCAACCTAGCACTTTCATATATGTGAAGAGAAAAAGACCACCCTTGTGTGTGCACAACAAAGCAGTAATGTTCAATTCCTTAATAAGCATCAAATGTGATAAAACAACATCTTAAATATTTAATACTCGCCTTGTGTGTGCACAACAAACTCATATTAAATATTTAATACTCTATCGCTTTACCATGCTAGAAGGCGACGTTCAATATTCCAAATATCTTTGAACGCTTAGGACTTAATATAATTTCTTTGAGGGGTTTGTAATTAGTAGTCTCATCTTGTTTAGCGCGCATGCACACATATATATAAAATACGCGTCATATTATTTAACATACGAAGCATATTGTATAATATAATATATATATATATATAGTAAACATGCACATATAGAATACTATATTCTACCCGGATTGATTATGGACTTTTATTCTAGTTTGGTTCACTAGAGCCACCAAGTGAACCAAAAGGTCAAACCTAGGGTGCAAGGATTAAATTTAAATATAACTATTATGGGACATACCAGTTATTGGAAACAATGGCAGCTAACAACTATCAGTGGCATACGGTAAGGGCCAATCCGCCAAAAACAGCAGGGAAGTTGGAATTGGATGCAGTTACAACTTTATCTGCACAGGTAGCTACATTGACTAAAAAGATTGAATTGTGGGGACCACAAGAAAGTTCACATGTGGCGATGGTTTGTGAATTATGTTCAGGAAATCATGCTAAAGATCAATGTGCCATCAGTGCGGAGTTGGTATAGTTTGTAGGAAGCCAGAATAGATAGCAGCAACCATATCAGAATGCCTACAACTCGGGGTGGAGGAATCATCTAAGCTTTTCTTGGAGTAACAGTCAAGCTCAAAACCAAGATCCAAGGCAACCGTATCCACTAGGTTTTCATAATCAAACAACTCACCAAGCAGAAAAGAAACCAAGTTTAGAGGAGGCATTGGCAAAATTCATTACAGCTTCAAAAAAGAGAATGAGTGATCAAGATCGGTTGTTGAACCAAGTAGACTTGAATGTGAAAAGCCAAGCAATGTCAATTAGAAATTTAGAGAATCAAATGGGTCAGCTAGCTCATGCTTTAAACAGTCGTCCCCAAGGAGCATTACCAAGCGACATCGAAATTAATCCGAAGACGGATGGAAGGGAATACTACAAGGCCGTAACTCTAAGAAGTGGGAAAGAGCTACTTGAGATTGTAAAAGGAAATTCAGAGCTGAAAACTGCAGATGTGAATAAGGATGAGGTAACTAAAAAGAAAAACGAGGGTGACGATGCAGTCAAAACAAAAGATACAAGTCCGGATGCAAGGCCCAATGGAAGTAAGCAAAGCAATACTGTGCCTACCGTGCCATTTCCTCAGAGATTTCAGAAAGTCAAGTTAGATAAGCAATTTTCAAAATTCCTAGAGGTGTTCAAAAAGCTTTACATCAACATACCATTTGCGGAAGCTTTGGAGCAAATGCCTAGTTATGCCAAATTTATGAAAGAAGTCTTGTCGAAAAAGATTGGGTGAATTCGAGACGGTGGCGTTGACCGAAGAATGCAGTGCTATATTACAAAAAAAGTTACCGTCGAAGTTAAACGATTCGGGAAGCATCACAATCTCATGTACGATCGGTAATCAGTTTTCCGGATGGGCACTGTGTGATTTAGGGACTAGTACGAACTTGATGTCACTCTCAATTTACACTCAGTAGGGACTAAAGGAACCAAGGCCGACAAATATCACCTTACAACTTGCAGACATATCTGTAACATATCCGAGGGGTGTTATGGAAAACATCTTAGTAAAGGTTAATAAATTCATCTTTCTGGCTGACTTCATAATATTGGATTACGAGGAAGATAATGAGATACCGATCATACTAGGTCGCCCATTCTTAGCGACAAGGAGAACTTTAATAGATGTGCAGAAAGGTGAATTAACGATGAGAGTCCAAGATCAGGAAATCACCTTTAGTGTCTTCAAAGCGATGAAGTTCCCCAAAGAAGCTAAGGAGTGCTTACGGATATATATAGTCGAAGAGGCAGTGACTGGGGTGTTCAACGGGAATTACCTAGTAGATCAACTAGAAGTGGCCCTGGTTGGTTTAGATGTACCAGATGATTCGGATCACATGGTTTGCATAAAGTTGTTAGATGCATTGCCGATTTCCAAGAAACTTAAAAAGCAGTACGAGACTCTGGACCATTCCGAAGGAGTGAAGCGTTCAAAAACATCATTGCAGGAGCCACCAGTGCTAGAACTCAAACCCTTTCCTACTCACTTGAGGTATGCTTATTTGGGAGATTCAAATACTTTGCCAATTATTATTTCTGCTTCTCTAAATGAATCTTAAGAAGAAAAGTTATTGAGGGTATTACGCGAGTATAAGACGATAATTGGGTGGACTATAGCAGATATTAAGCGAATCAATCCGCCTTTCTGCATGCATAAAATTTTGCTTGAGGAAGGAGCAAAACCAATTATTGAGCAACAGAGGAGATTGAATCTGATCATGAAGGAAGTTGTAAAGAAAGAAATCATCAAATGGTTGGACACCAGAATAATTTATCCAATTTCAGACAGTTCGTGGGTAAGCCATGTACAGTGCGTGCCAAAAAAGGGGGGAATGACTATGGTTGAAAATGAAAATAACGAGCTCATCCCTACGAGAACAGTAACCAGATGGAGAGTGTGCATGGATTACCGAAAATTAAACAAGGCAACTCGCAAGGATCATTTTCCCTTGCCATTCATTGATCAGATGTTGGATAGGTTGGCGGGCCATCAGTTTTACTGCCTTCTTGATGGATATTTGGGATACAACCAAATTGCAATAGCTCCAGAAGACCAAGAGAAAACCATGTTTGCATACCCTTACAGAACTTTCGCATTTCAGATAATGTCTTTTGGTCTTTGCAATGCACCAGTTACGTTTCAAAGATGTATGATGGTTATCTTCTCGGATATGGGTGAGCAGAATCTAGAAGTGTTCATGGACGACTTCTCTGTTTTTGGGGATAGCTTTGACTTTTGCTTATATAATCTTATTCGGGTTTTAAAAAGGTGTGTGGAAACGACTCTGGTTCTCAACTGGGAAAAGTTCCACTTCATGGTGCAGGAAGGAATAATTTTGGGTCATAAAGTCTCCGTCATCGGCATTGAGGTAGAAAGGAATACGAAGTTTTCTCGGCCATGCAGGTTTTTACCGGCACTTCATCAAAGACTTCAATAAAATCTCCAAACCCTTATGCACACTCCTTGAGAAAGATGTTTCATTTAAAATTGAGCACTCTTACATCGATGCCTTTGAAGTGTTGAAAAAGAAGTTAGTATCGACTCCGATCATAGTTGCTCCAGATTGGTCTCTACCATTTGAACTTATATGCGACACAAGTGATTATACGGTTAGTGCAGTACTTGGGCAACGTAAGGATAAGATCTTTCATACAATTTACTATGCAAGCAAGACTCTAGCAGATGCGCAGCTGAATTACACCACAACAAAGGAGGAATTACTAGCAGTAATGTTTGCCTTTGACAAGTTTCAAGCATATCTCATTAGGACAAAGGTGATAGGCTACACGGATCACTATGCAATCAAGTACCTACTTTCGAAAAAGGATGCAAAGCTAAGGTTAATTAGATGGGTCCTTCTCCTACAAGAATTTGATCTTGAAATCCACGATAGAAAAGGCACAAAAAATCAGGTAGCTAATCATCTTTAGGTTGGAAAACACTACTTCCCATAAAAAGGATGAATTAGTGATCAACGAGTCGTTTCCAGATGAGCAATTGTTTCTAATCACAAAGGAAGTGCCTTGGTACGCAAATTATGTCAATTACCTAGTAGGCAATGTACTCCCTCTAGACTTGAATTCTCAACAAAAAAAGAAGTTCATCCACGACGCCAAGAATTATTTCTGGGATACGCCATTCTTGTTCAAAACTTGTGCGGATCAAATGATAAGACGATGTGTGCTATGTGAAGAAATGGAAAGCACACTGAGTCATTGCCGTTCTTCAGATTATGGAGGACACTTTGGTGGAGAATGAACAACGGCGAAAGTGCTACAATCTGATTTTAATTGGCCAACACTGTTCAAAGACGTCCATTTCTTTGCATTAAGGTGTGATCGATGCCAAAGGGTTGGTGATATTTCGAAAAGACATGAGATGCCCTTCAATAATAGCTTAGAATTTGAAATCTTTGACGTATGGGGCATTGACTTCATGGGGCCATTTCCATCTTCATTTAACAATCATTACATATTGCTGGTAGTGGATTACATGTCAAAATGGGTTGAAGCATTTGCATTACTAACAAACGATTCCAAAGTGGTTTTGAAATTCTTGTGAAAAAATATTTTTACTCAATTTAGGATGCCAAGGGCAATAATCAGCGATGAGGGAACACATTTTTGTAATAAGCACTTTACAGAACTTCTCACTAAATACAGGGTCAAACATAAAATTGCTACAGCTTATCAACCCCAAACTAGTGGCCAAGTAGAGGTGTCGAATCGAGAGGTCAAGCGAATACTGGAAAAAGTGGTAAACCCATCTCGTAAAGATTGGGCAAGGAAGTTGGATTATGGGCATATCGAACGACATATAAGAATCCAATCGGAATGTCACCATATAGAATGGTATATGAAAAGGCGTGTCATTTACCGGTGGAACTCGAGCACAATGTGTATTGGCCATTCGAAAGTTAAACTTTGATCTACAAGCATCTTGAGAGAAGAGGTTGTTGCAATTAAACGAGATAGAGGAATTCTGGCATCAAGCATACGAGAATGCCAAACTCTATAAGGAAAAAGTCAAAAAGTGGCATGACAAACGGATTCTTGATCGGAAGTTCAAACCTGGGCAAGCAATACTGTTATTCAATTCAAGGTTGAGACTCTTTCCCGAAAAGTTAAAGTCCAGGTGGTCAGGACCGTTCGTAGTTACCCCTGTAGCTCCACACGGAGCCATCGAGGTTGAAGAACCAAACTCAAAGTGCACGTTCAAGGTCAACGGTCAAAGACTGAAACATTACTAGGGGGTGATATCGATCGACAAATGACCTCGATTAATCTGACTGACACATGAGAAATATAGGAAAGTTGGGCTGACAACTATAAACCAAGCGCTATTGGGAGGCAGCCCAAATTTTATTTTCAATTTAGTCAATTTCAATTTCATTTATAGAATATAGTAGCCTATAGTTATTATTATTTTTATTTATTATATTAATCTTCAACTTAATCTCTATAGGTTCAAATGAAGCGTATTACAAAGAGTCGAGGAGGAGATGGCATGAAAGAAAAAAGGATTTTCAAGTTGGGCAAGGATAGAAATAACGCCTCGGCGCTCGAATTACAAGGCAATCCAGCGCCCCGGCACTGGAGATCAGAATGTTCAAGGTAGCCTAGCGCCCCAACACTCGATATGAATTGAATCTCAGTGCCCCGGCGCTACCTCCTTACCAGTTCCCTGTATTGCAGTGCCCCGACGCTCCTTGACAAATAAATCTCAGCGCCTCGGCACTGGGTTCAGGTAAAAGAAAAAAAAATAGGGGCTCGACAGATCGCAGATGGCTTCAAAGAGACATAGAGGTGAAGGGTCCTCATCATCCCCAGCCAAACCATTCGACAAGAAGAAATTTGTTAGTGCAAAGGCTCAAGAGAGGTATAACAGAATGGCACAGAAAACGTTGATTCCGGAAAGGGGATTGAGGCCGGATAACACCAAAGATGGAGAGATAGCGATAATGATAGCGAAGAGGGACTGGTTTGAATTTACAGCATAGCCTGATCCAGCAGTTATAGAAGTGGTAAAAGAATTTTACGCGAACGCTGATGAGTGTGTTTTATAACACAAATTAGGTACTTTTGGCCTTGATAATTTGTGACAACCCAAAAATTTATGAGACTTATAAATAAGATCTCGAATAAATAAATAAAAGTTTAAAGAATAAAACCTAGATTGGAAGCAGAGGAATAATTAAAATTTTTAGAAAAACCTATATGGTTTGATATTTGAAAGAATGTAAAGAGAATGTGAAAGATAGAAAGGTTGAAGAGTAAGATTACTAAGGGATTAAGAATATGGCAAACCAAATTGATCAATATGGCAAAACATATACAAGCCAAATATATGAAAATCAAGGTTAAGCTATGTTATGTGAGATTTTATTGCATAAGTGGGTATTAAATATGTAATATGTGATTTTGGTGTATAATAAATATATTAATATTATATATTTATTATACGTAAGTAAATTGTAGGAACAATTTATTTCAAGGAAATGAGATGAGTAAAATTTAAAATAACTTATTATATTAAGTTATTGGTGGCATTAAATATACTTAATAACTTAATGTGTAACCACCATTTTATTGAAAAAAAACATATAATACATTATTGAGTGTAATGTATGCATGTTTTTAATGTAATAAATATATTATTATATTTATTACAGTTAAATTGTTGAAAATAATTTATAGAAGGAACAAGAAAATAATTAGTTTAAGTATGCAAGAATTATTGTCTACTTTAAATAAACATTATTAAAATAAATTCTAGCATTGAATTATTTTAATAAAGAGCGATTATTATTTTAATTATATATGTAAAAAAATTGATATAAACAATTTATAATGTGAGAGAATAAATTTATTATTTTCTATATGTGATGTGAATACATGTGTATTAACATTTAATAAATATATATATATATATAATAAATATATATATTTATTTATTTGTTTTATAAAGAGAATTAAAAAGAACGCCTTGTAACCTAATATTATATATTAAGAATGGTAATTAAATAACCTAAGGGTTATGATATTGAAGAATTTTAGTATTTAAATTATATACGAACCTAAGAGATTAATTTTATTATTTCAATTTATTATTTATTTTAAACCTAATTAAAGAAAGTTTAATTGGGTTAAAAGATTAAATGAACATGAGTAATTAATTAAATTTCTAAATGAGTGGAATGAAAAACTCTAATTAAATAAGAGTTCTTTACAGTAATATACAAGAATTAGAAAAAAAATTACAAGATTAGTGCATCCACAAAAAAATTACAAAAAGAGTACAATACAATAACCACGTCAAATCATTCAATTTCACATAAATAAGGAAACTGCCACCTCTGAAACTTGATCTACCATCTTTCTCTCTCCTTTTATTTCTTTTTCACAGACTAAATCAGGATATATCTAAGATCATGGGTGAATCTATAACGAAATTTTAATTTTTTTTTTTCATTTTAGGTATAGTACTTTCAGTATATTTGTAAAGTTATGAGACTTAAATACAATAAGTTATTAAATATATAATTATTTCGAGGCCAACACATAATTTACAAATTAAATAGTTTAATGCTCAAAAGTTTATTGAGAAGATGAGGCATATTAATTATTCCTTGGTTTATTTGTTGATGAAGTCAACACTATGTTACCAGTCGCAACTATAAGTGTTTAAATAGTATCTTCAGCAATGAATTATAGTGAAAAGCTTATTACTGTTAGGAAAACTCCTCCTGTCTTTGATAAATTAAATAGCAAACCACGCCAAACAAATAAAGCAATTCTACCAAATAAATTATAATCGCAGAAAATAAGTATGAAAAATAAATCAAACAAAAGATACCAAATCTTATGTGGAAAACCCTTTAAAACTAAGAGGTAAAAACCACAGGCCGAGCTCTAAATAATTCCACTATAATCAACTGTGAGTACAAATAATCCTTCCAAGTTTTATAACTAAAACTTAAAATGTCACGAAATCGAGAAAGTACAAGAATACCTTAATATGAGTGAAAACTCAAATTACCTCGCCACCTAGAATCTCCTTGATGTGATAAAAATATGTAACTGCAAGTGCACGGTGTCAAATTGAAGAACTGGCAAGTACAGGTCGAATCCACAGAGACTAGATTAATTTTAATGTATCCTTAATATCTATTTTAGGCGAATTAGAAATAAAAATTGAGAATCAATTAACTATAATTAAACTAACTAATAATAAGGAAGCAATCTAGGAATTCGAATCCATTAAATAATAAACATAACAAGTAATTCAATCTCTTCTATTTTTATAACTTAATTATGATTTTGATCTCCCTTCCCTTTAATTTAGTAATTTTATAATTAACGTGGGCAAGCATAGACTATGAAAATTTAAGGATTAACTATAACCCATCAAAACTTCTTTGAGCAAGCATGAATTATGAAAAACTCATATCTTAACAATAATCTATCAAAACCTCTTAATTAATTTAAATCACATAAGAACTATAAAACGAAGGTATTTCAATAACGAAACATGAAGGCGAAATCAATTAAACATAAAAGCATAAATAATAGAAGAGATAAAAAAATATTATCATGAATAAGTATTTAATTTCATCTTCATCCTAGATTAATGAAATTAACCAGACATTTAAAAATAAATAAACTAACTAAGATAAAGAAGAAGAAGAAAATTAAAAATAAAAAAAAACTCCCTTTAATTAACGATCCTCCAACAAGCGTACAATGAAGAAATAATTTAATTTACTCCTACTCCTAACCTAAACTGATACCCCTCCTCTCTAAAACAAGAGACCTATTTATAGGGAAAATAAATTTGTGCCCTAATTTACATTCATTGAACTTGGCCTCTTTTATTCCCTTTCTTTCTCTTAGTCCCTTTCCATATAGGTTTCAACTTCCTAGTGGCAATCAACTTCTCAAAGATATCTTCTAGATTTTCCTTTCTCTCATTGGATTTGACTTGCACACCAAGATTGTTCCACCTCCTTCCTTTTCCTTGTAGAATTCTTCTTGGATATTTATTTACATGAATAAGAGCATTAAATACTGCTTGATCACCAAGATTTTGACTTTATTGCAATAAAATATTAAATCCTACAAAATAAAATAAAACATATTAATTTAATAAACTAATATAATTAAAAGGACAAAATTAGGGATGATAAAATGTATGAATTATGTGTTTATCACTCCTAATTAATTAAAGTCTTCAAGCAATTAATTGATCCGAAAAGATGATGAAACCACGTGAATAAACCTTCACAAAACCTCTCAATTTTCTTGCACTACACTCACTGATTTGTTTCCTTCTATTCCGTGTGTTAACCCAAAGCAGCACTTTGATTATAGAATTCCTTGATTCCAATTCATGCCACATATACCATATATATATATATATATATATATATATATATATACACACACACACACACACTCCCTGATCCTAATTTGCTTATGAAAACCATCATATCCTGACTTCTAAATTGGATTCCTTATATGATGCTTATCATTATACACACCACATGCATAAGCCATATATATACTCAATATATATATATCAACTCCAAGTCCAACTCAGTTTGGAGAAAAATAATTGAGCCTGTCAAATTAAAAATTCAAATCACTTTTGAAAGTGATTCACCGCCACTAGCCTTGTTCCTTATCTAATTAGGCTAGAAACTGCCACATGCATCCTCATACAGAAATGTCTCCCAATTCCTATGTTGCTTTGAAATTCCAATTCCTTCTCAATTTCAAAAAACATACATACCAAATTAAAAATACTCTTAATTTAAATAGGATAATCTCATGGGTTTGAACCTCACAAACCCAACAATCTCCCCCTCCAAGTCTATGAGAGGGGGCTTCCACCGTGACCTCGTCACTTGGAGTCCATCCCGACCAACTCCTTGTAAAACTCCAGCTTATCACGATCGAGTTACAACCTTTGTCAACATGTCTGAGGGGTTCTCGTCGATATGAACTTTCTTCACTTTCATCAATTCATTTTCCAACACTTCTCAAAGCCAATGATAACGAACATCAATGTGCATGGTACGATTATGATATGTGGCGTTCTTGGTCAAGTCAATTACACTTTTACTATCACAATAATTACGTACTCATCCTGTGTCAAACCCAACTCTTGGAGAAACCGTTTCAACCATAACATCTCTTCGCCTACTTCTATAGCGGCGATGTGTTCTGACTCAGTTGTAGACAAAGAAACACACATATACAACTTGGACTGCCATGACACAACTCTCCCTACAAAGTAAATAAATACCCCAAAGTTGTGACGCCCCCAAAATAGGTCCACACAATCTATTTTGAGTCGCCAAAATACATACTACAAACACAAATTCTCAGCAAAATCAATAATACTCTATATATAAGTACAGTCAATAACTAATTTAGGAATCAAAATCTTGGGAAATTGATCAAGGAAACCTTCATACATTGGAGGTCATGCTTCTAAGTTGTAATAAATATCATAGGCATAAAGAATTAGTCTTGGTTGACCCATTAGACCCCAAAGAAACACAAGTAGATTACTGTCCTATTCATTCCAATGGTGTGTATTTTCTTGCCATATAATTATCTCCATCTTGTCTGACAGAGAATTATACTCTAACCATACTCCAAGATTATAAAGATAGTGCTCAAAAATATAGTCAGAAAGCGAATACGCACAACCATATCTTATGGTAAAAGGATTTTGTACGTAGTTGGACATACAACAACCCGTACACTTTAAGTTTTCAGTACAATTATTGTACCGTATATAGTGCGATAGTATCCAGACCCAAAGTAAGTCCTCAATATAATCAGTGTCGCACTATTTTACCATATATTAAGGAATACTACAACTACAAACTCAGACCATCACTTCATTCCCCTATTCTCTCCGCTAGACCCAGCTACACTTTTATTACCTGAAAGGAATTGTGAAGCAAAAGGGTGAGCACAAATAGCCAAGTAAAGAATATCATAATTAAGGTAACGAAGACAATTTATCATTAGTCTTCATAAATCATAGATTTAGAACATATGGTAGGTGATCTAAGTTTTCAACAATAACTGCAGCAGAATGAGAAATCCATTAGAAGAGTCAAATAGAACATAATGTCTACTATCTTCTCCCATTTAAAAAATTCACCATTTATATTTTATTCCTGTAACATCAATCAATAATTCCTCAAGCTAAAACAACTTTCACCACCTGTCTTTGTCCGTAACACCAAAGATCATGAGTTTACCAATACACAGTTCTTGTTCATAATCATGCAAATCAATAGTTTAACTTTGCACTACGGACCGAAGATATTCAGTTGTAACACTAATGGTCATGATTATACTAGTTTGCAGCCTTTGGTCATAATCATACCAACCAACAGTCCATTTTTGCACTACGGGCCAAAGATATTCAATTGTAACACTAATGGTCATGATCATACCAGTCTATAGCCTTTGGTCATAATCATACCAGTCAATACTTCTTCTTTACACTTAGGCTAAAGAGAAATTTTACCATAATGATTGTAATAATGATATAATGAATGGACAGAATGATCAGAATAATAAAATAAAGAATAAACATTAAAGATTTGCAATTTAATTTATCTAGAGTCCAAATTGTCAACACGATATCAAAAAAAAATCGAGTTAAGTTCTTGATTGAATATAAAATTCAAGAAAATATTAAGCTTATAATTTATTTAAAACTTAATATGAAGATTCAGGTGAAATATATTAGATGAAACATAGACTATTAAGGATATTCTACTAATTTCAGGAATTTTTACCATTTAATGATAAAGTTGGATAAACGAAAATAATCTCTTACCATCATATAGGAGTATGAAAGAAAATGATATCCCTTAAGAGTATGAAAGAAAATGATATCCATTTTCCTCAATATTGTGAACACAAAATTAATAGCCGAACAAATCCTTCCTTGGTCGTCTTTGCAGCAGTAAAGAAACTAATTTTCGGGTCTTCTAGAGATTTTAAAATCTCCTTATATTTTCACGAAAATGTAACTCTCGAAATCATACACGAAATAGACTCAAGAATCACTCCATTCGGAGTAAATATGACTGAGTTATGGACTTTCTAAATTTGGGTTGAAACTAGTGACGAAAATTAAGACAGGTTACGGTTTTCAGTATTTTAATACATGAAGACGACATCAGATGATTTTACTTCCTTCTTCAAAGTTGTAGAGGACGAAAAACTATAGAAAATAGGCTTTGGATTTACTCAATTCCGACAAAGGATGAATTTTCTATGATTTTTCTAAAGTGCTGCGGAATATAAGAAACTTCCACTTGAGAATTCAAAGAAGAACGCAACAAAAGATTTCATAACCTGGAATGGCATGGAATATAAATGTAGCACTCTAACTGATATTTACTAATACTCTATCTACTTCTTTTGCTATCTTTTTTAGTGTATTCTTCGTTGTTCAACTGAGCAACCTATTTTATAGGAGAATGGTTAGCACACCTCGTTTGACAAACTTCGTCAGATGAAAAACTTATCGCTCCAAGTTTGACAAACAGTTGCATAATTATCAAAAACGTTGGCGTTTTAAAATAAAACATGTGCACAAATATTATAAAAATTTGTCAAGTTGCACGAATTTATAAAAAGGTGGCCAAGGCTAATAACCTTTGCATATAATATACATTGTTTTTCATTCTTAGAACACATAACAAGACTTAGTGCAAGTTACTAGCCAAATTTTCATAATAAACATCCTATTAATAGTCAATGGTTACAAAATTCCAAGTTACATGCAATGAACCTTTTACTAATCTTAGTCATCACATGCAATTGTAATATGAAATCATACTATTATTGAAAATAGACCCAACTCAATAGTTACACGTATCAGGCTTATCCCTAAATTCTTTAATCTATATCATTCATCATTTATTCACACCTTGTTAATCTTTCAACAATTATTCACAATTAATATTATGGGCTCACATTACCGACAACCAGATCGTTCCCAGAAATAGGGGGCCTTCTATAAAAATGACGCGCAATTAAATAACCCCTTTCCTTGACAGAATTTTTAGACATTGCCAATAATGTTAACTGGTTTAATAATATAATATCAAATAATATGAGTTATTATGTCATGTCAATTATTGATTTAATAATATGAAATACTGTGTACTACTGTGAAATACCGCGTGCTATTGTGGAATACCGCGTTTTACTGTTCTTTTATTACCGGGTATTATAACAGTTGTAAGTGATAATACCATTGACAAAAGTTATTTATGTCGTTTTCAGTATTCGACAATTAGTCGTTGTGGGGCTCACCAACAATTGGTTATTTCGGCGTCGTCGTACTTTTCCGACAGAACGAATATTTCTCGACAGAATAACTTATCTGATAATTTGCACATATCACCATTAACTTGTCATTTTATCAATTTAACACCTTACTGTTTAGAATAAGAATTATAAGAAAATTAAATTCTATTTATTGAAATTCGAGTAATTACATGCATGATAGGGAAAAATAAGTGTATGATAACCAAAAAATTTTAGAAGCCTCAGTGGTGTCTTAATCGGCACAACTTAGCTTACCCTCGAATAAATCCAGGGCGTGGGACCACTTGAGCATAGAGGAGTTTACCAGGACTCGAATCCACATTAATGGGAATTTATATCTGGCTTCCCACCACTAAGCCACCACCTCAAGCGATAACAAAATACAACATAAATATATAATAGCAATCCACCAAACAAATAATATATACTCATGTAAGTTATTAAGCCAAGTTATAAGACATCATCACGTGATTCAATTAACCCAATGAATACACATGTACTGATTACATGAATTCGTATTATAACAATTAAAGTGACTATGCCCGGGTTCAAAAAATTCAATTAAATCAAATTTACTTTTTGATTGGCAATTTAAATAAACTTACTATATGAAAATTCTTAATTACAATATAGGATCATGTAAATTCCAAATCTTTCTTCAAATCAAATGAAACCCACTGCCTCCTTATTAAAGGTGAAGTGGATCCCATCTAAACTAATTTAATAATTACCATAAAAAAAGATAAAAAATTTATGGAACTCAATTGAATGACTAAGAAAGACTGATCTCCTCAAAGCTTACAAGTTTTGACTCCACTTTTATTTTACTGTTTAAAATAATTATAAGAAAATTTTTAATTTTATTTCATAAAAGTCGGGGTCTTACAGAAGTAGACTTCTTCTCTTCAGAACCTGCCATGTCTACATCTGTAAAAACCCTCCAAGACTGGACTCGAACCACCAAAACCCAAACAAAAACTGGAAGTAGCTTTTAAGTATCTAAAAATCCACTTAATTGCTTCCCAATGTTCTTTACCAAGATTTGATAAATACCTGCTCACAATGCCAACTGCATGAGCAATATCTTGCCGTGTACAAACCATTGCATATATAAGACTCCCTACAGCAAAGGAGTAGGGAACTGTTGCCATATCATCTCTCCCTTCCATAGTAGAAGGACACATGCACTTCGTCAACTTAATATGACTGGCTAGTAGTGTGCTAACTGGCTTAGCATCACACAAGTTAAACCTTGCAAATACCCGTTCAACGTACTTCTCTTTTGACAACCATAACCTCTTGTATTTCCTGTCACGAACAATCTTCATGCCCAAAATCTGCTTAGTCGGGCCTAAGTCCTTCATATCAAAAGACTTGAACAACTCACCCTTAAGCCTGTGAATCATGTTAGCATCTTGCCCAACTATCAACATATCATCTACATATAGCAATAAAATAACGAAGTTACCATCTGTGAACTTTTTAATATACGCACAATGATCTGCAACTGTTCTACTGTAACCTTGATCCATCATAAATGAATCAAATTTTATGTACCACTGCCTTGGGGCTTGTTTCAGGCTGTAAAAACATTTCTTCAACCTGCAAACCAAGTGCTCTTTCCCTTTAACTTCAAATCCTTCTGGCTGCTCCATGTAGATTTCCTCCTTCAAATCACTACGAAGGAATGCAGTTTTCACATCTAGCTGCTCAAACTCAAGATTCATACTAGCTACTAACCCCAACACCGCTTAAATAGAAGTCATCTTCATAATTGGATAAAAAATCTCATCGAAGTTAATACTTTGCTTTTGAGCAAAACGCTTAACGACCAACCGAGCCTTGTACTTCACTAGTTTTTCACCATCCTTTTTTAGTTTGAACACCTCTTTATTCTCCAATGCTTTATTGCCCTTCGAAAGTGTAGTCAGCTTATAAGTGTGATTCTTATGCAAAGAATTCATCTCATCTTGCATAGCTCTCAGCTAATTGCTCTTCTCCTTATGAGTCTTGACTTCCTAAAAATTCTCTGGCTCCCCCTCCTCAACAACTAAAAGATATTCAGATGAAGGATACCTAACTGATGGCATATATTCTCTCGTGATCTTCTTAGTTGAGGTTCTTCAATATTAAGATGAGGGGGTTGCTCCCCTTGCTCAACACTCTCTGCATCTGACCCATCACCATCGTGTAAATCTGTATCAGTCACATCTTCATTCTGACCTTCTTCTCTAACTGTTGTATTCTGTAATGGAGAAAGAACTCCGCTGAGGTCTGAAACTCTATTATCTCTGGGCTGTGTAACATTATCAAAATCCTCATAATTCTAGTGCTCATGAAAGACCATATCTTTGCATCTGAATAATTTTCTTTGAACTAGATCCCATAACCTGTACCAAACTCTGCATCTCCATAGCCAACAAACACACATGGAGTATATTTGTCATCAAGCTTCAATCTTTGTTCCTTGGGGATATGTGCAAAAGCCTTGCACCCAAATACCCTCAAATAAGAATAGGACGCATCCTTATCACTCCAAATCTTCTTTGGAATCTAAAAATACAATGGTGCTAATGGAGATCTGTTAATTAGGTAACAAGCGGTACTGACAGCTTCACTTCAGAATGACTTAGGCAGCTTAGCCATTCTCAACAAGCATCGAACTCACTCAATAATAGTGCGATTTATTCTCTCAGCCACACCATTATGTTATGGGGTGCTAAGAATTGTCTGCTCATGTCGAATACCATGTTTATCACAATATGCCGCAAACTCTTTTGATGTGTATTCTCCTCTGTTGTCGCTACAAAGGCACTTCAATAATTTTTCAGTCTCCATTTCAACCATAGCATGGAAACTCTGAAAATACTAGAATACCTGGTCTTTTGTTTTCAACAAAAACACCCACAGCTTATGTGAAACATCATCAATAAAAGTAACAAAATATTGTTACCCAGAGACTCAACCTCAATGGAACCACATACATCAAAATATACTCTCTCAAGTAACTTAAATTTTCTTTTAGAGGAGCTACTAAAAGAAACTCTATTCTGTTTACCAAATAAACAATAATCACAACGGTTCAAACCATACTCTTTTCGCCTTGTTTCCTCGTTGTGTATGTTGTCCTTGACCATCTGATGGGTTATTTTTCCTTCTGGCACTGAATTGTTTAGTGACACAACCAAAGTTTCCTAAATGTTAGGCAATGAACTGAGAAGTAACAATGGCTGAATCTCGTCCTCAAGATTCAATTTCATGGTAGACAACTGGTTCACCAAACCTTGGAATTCACTTATATGCTTGGATACATGTCTACAATCTTTGTACTTTAGGTTCACGATCTTTTGAATCACAAAGGTATTATTTTGTGAATTCTTCTTCTTGTACATAGACTCTAATGTAGTCTAAAGTATATAAGTATCTGTTTCCTACGAAACATGGTGGAACACACTCTGATCGATCCACTGTCGGATGTGACCGATCGTCTTCCTATTCATAATTTTCCAATTAGTCTCAGACTTGTCCACGGGCTTTTTTCCCTTAAGCTCCAATGGGTCATACAAATCCTTACAATAAAAGATGTCTTCCATTCTAGGCTTCTAGATCAAAAAATTAGATGATGTCAATTTAATCATGGCGCTGCTTGATTCCTCTATTTAATTTATCAAAAAATAACTGCGCAAAGAACCTTGCTCTGATACCACTTTGTTGGGAAAACTCCTCCAACTATAATTGTCTTTGATAAATTAAATAACAAACCACGTGAAACAAATAATACAATTCCACCAAATAAATTATATTCGCGGAAAATAATAGTACGAAAAATAAATCAAACACAAGACACCAAATTTTACGTGGAAAACTTTCTAAAACTAAGATGTAAAAACCACGGGTCGAGCTCCAAATAATTTCACTATAATCAACAATGAGTACAAATAATCCTTCCAAGTTTTATAACTAAAACTTTAAATATCACGAAATTGAGAAAGTATAAGAATACATTAATATGAGTGAAAACTCAAATTACCTCACCACCTAGAACCTCCGAATTAATTAAAGTCTCAAGCAATTAATTGATCCGAAAAGATAATGAAAACCCGTGAATAAACCTTCACAAAACCTCTTAATTTTCTTGCACTACACTTACTAATTTTTTCCTTTTATTCTGTGTGTTAACCCAAAACAGCACTCTAATTATAGAATTCCTTGATTTCAATTCACGCCACATATACCATATATATATATATATATTGAGCCCCTTTCTGTTACAAAATTTGGATATTGAGCCCCCAAGTGCCACATGTGCATTGACTTGCCTACGTGGCACACGTGGCACCGCTTACGTGTATATTTTTGCCATGTGGAACCGCTTACGTGTACAGTTTCCAATTAATTGCCAAAAAACACGATCCCCCCAAGAATCGAACCCAAAACCTCAAATTTAAAATCTTGGTCATGAGACCACCCGAGGACCACGAGCCTAGCTGTTAGATTTTCTCAAGGATTAAATTTTATACCAAATTAATTAATTTTCCCCAACAGAATATTAAAAGACAAAAGACAAACCCATCTTTCTCTTTCAAGCATTCGTTGTCACTCGCTTTCTCTTTCTCTGAACCTCTCACCTGCACACAAAAAAGTTAGGGTTTGTACTAGTATCATTTGAATCAATAATTGAAGGATCTAAAAGATTATGTGGGGTAGGGAGATGGTGTAAGTGTCTCTTTATTCTCCTTTATTCCCCTTTATTTGTCTATTATTTCCACAGATGTCGCCCCTTTATTGTAAATTTGTCTGTTTGTTATTATTTTAGCTTTATTTGTTTGGGTCTCATGTTGTGGTCCTAGTGTTGTCTAGATAATTATTATATATTGTTTGTATCTGTATCTTTTGTTTGTCTTTTGCTTCCATAGTTAAGCATTTTTGTAGTCTTTATGCATGTGATAATACATGTTTATGGTATTTTATTATAGATTTTTGGTAGTGGAACTCCAACCTAGATAATTATTATATTTGTATCCGTAGCTCTTGTCTTTTGCTTCCATAGTCAAGCATATTAATAGTTTTTATACATGTTATAATAATAAAAAATATTTTTTAATACATGTTTATGGTATTTTATTGTAGATTCTTGTTAGTGGAACTCCACCACGGGGGTTTATTTGGGTTACATCCTGTTTTCCATTATGATGGAAGGAAAATTGATAAGTTTAAAATCCCTTATTTTTTTTACTAACATTTGAGAAGTTGAAGACAATGTGTGAAGGTTTTGGGTATAATGATGTCATTGGTTTATATTATAGATTTCCTGCAACTATTTTTTGTGGGCATTACGCAAATCTTGCAAATGATGATGACCTAAATACAATGCTAGATGATGTTGTAGATTATAAATATGTTGAGATTTATCTTGAGCATGATTGTGAAGGGGATAAATAGGCTAGGGATAAACAGGCTAAGAAGGTTAGTTTAGGTAAAGATAATGGTCATGATGGTGATGTGGTGGAAGAAAATGGGGATGGGGACTCAAGTTCTTCTAGTGATAGTGATATGCTTGATGAGGAAGAAGAAGAAATGTTTCTAATTGATGATGAAGAAGTAATTGAGGCAAGAAAAAAAAACTAGAGAATATAAAGACCAGAAGAAGAAATTAAAACTACCAAGAATTGCCACTCCAGAAAAACATGTTAATGATGAACCAAATATTGAGCAACATCAAATAACTAACAACCAAGAACCAGAACGAAACATTAAGCAACATCAAACAGAACCAAACATTGAGCAACATCAAACAGGTGACAATACTGCTGAGGTAGAAGAACAAGGTTCTGAGAATGATGATGATGGTACTGATGATAGTGAAACAAATAGTTATAATACTAAAAATTATGACTCTAATCAAATAGAAAATGACAGCCCTGAGGAAGCTGACTCTAAGGATGATACACTTGTATGGAGGCAAAACCCTTTTCCAGTGTATAACCCGACACTGATATCATGGGGACAAAGTTAGAGTTAGGAATGTTATTTGCAAACAAAAAAGAATTCAAGACTGCAGTTATTAATTGGTCATTGACAAAAGGTTTTGATTTAAAATTTGTGAAAAGTGAAAAAAAAATAGGGTCAAAGGGAGGTGTATGAAAAACAAAAGATGTCCTGTTAAAGTGTGAGGAAGTAAAGTTCTGTTTCAACCAACTTTTCAGCTTAGAAAAATGAGGAAAAGACATAGATGTTCAAAAACTTTAGTGAGTAGGCAGGTTAATGTTAAGTGGTTAGCAAAAAATTTGAATACAAAACTTAAAGAATTTAGGAATTGGAGACTGGTTGATATTCAAACTTATGTGAAGAAAAACTTTCTACTTAATGTGTCAATAGACAAATGTTATAGGGCTAGATAGGTTGCTTTGCAAGAGTTGATGGTGAAAATGAAAGAACATTATGCCAAGTTGCATAGATATATTGAGGAGTTAAGAAGGTCAAATCTTGGGATTACAATTGACTTGTATCAAGTATTTCATTATGGTGCACCTGAATCCAGAAGACTTTATATTGGATTTAAGGCTTTTAGAGTTGGTATGTTAGCTGGTTGTAGGAAAATAATTGGATTGGATGGTTGCTTTCTAAAAGGGTGTTGCGGTGGGCAGCTTTTAAGTGTTGTAGCTAGAGATGGAAACAACCAAATGTTTCCAATCTCTTGGGCAGTTGTAGAGGGAGAAAAGGGAGACTCATGAGAGTGGTTTCTAGGCTTGCTCAAAGATAACCTGAAGTTAGAAGATGGTGAAGGGTGGACCTTCATTAGTGATCAACAAAAGGTAAATACAAATTTAAGGCAAATTATAATTTATAGTCACTAATACATGTTATACATTAACTTATAATTTGGTATTATATTGCAGTGATTAGAGGGTGCATTAGCAGATCTTTTTCCTTTCTCAGAAGCTAGAAATTATGCAAGGCATATTTATGCCAATCTAAGAAAGAGGTACAGAGGTATAGCTTTGAAGAAAACTTTCTGGAGGGCTGCCAAATCCACAACTACTTTCGATTTTGAGGATGAGATGGACAGAATTAAGCAATTAGATCAAGGGACATTTGATTTCTTGATGGCTAGGAATCCTAGGAAATGGTGCAAGACATATTTCAAGATTGATACAAAGTGATTGTGGACAACAACCTATGTGAGTGTTTTAATGGGTACATAATTCAATCAAGAGGCAAGCCATTGATTGAATTATTAGAAGAAATCAGACAATTGTTAATGACCAGGCTGCAACAAAAGAGAGATCTAGCCATCAACAAGAAATGGAACATTTGTCCTATTCCATAAAAATACTTGACAACAACATTGATGAAAGTTGTTAGTATATTGTGTTGTACAATGGGGATCTGTAGTTTGAGGTGACATCTAGGATTGCACCTGATGGATACATAGTAGTTTGAAAATTCGTAACTGTGCTTGTAGGGCTTGGGATCTCAGTGGAATTCCTTGTGCACATGCATGTGTAGCTATGTTCTACATGAGATATAATCTTGCAGATTATGTATCAGACTAGTTTAGGGTACAAACCAATGTGAAAGCATATTCAGAAATGTTGAGAGTAGTTAGAGGGGAGAGATTTTGGCCAAGAGTTACTGTCACTCCACCATTACCTCCTCCATTAAAGACACTAAGAGGAAGGCCACAAAAGATGAGAAAGAGGGAGATACACGAGGAGTCAAGTGCGGCAAGTCAAAACAATAAGAAAACAACTAAGTCATACAAATTATCTAGGAAAGGCACAATCATGGTATGTAGTAATTGCAAGACAGTTGGCCACAATCGTCTCACATGCAAGTTACTTACACAAACAACACAAACAAATGTAAGTTTTATTTCAATTTATATATTTGTATTGACTAAACTATTGGTTTAACTTGCTACTTTGATACTCTTATCAATATTAGGACCAAGTGGGAGAAAATATACCCAAGGGAGACTCTGGCAACTACATCAAACAAAGTTGCAAGGGCAAACAAAACAAGGTTTGACCTCTTAAAACTTTTATCATGTTATGTTACATATATAAATGTTAAGTTAAATAAGTAAACATTTGTTAATTATTTTAGGAACAATTGGAACAAGATAAGGGAGAGAGTAGCAAGAAGAGAACATAAAGGAGCAAAGGGAACAAGACAAGGTTTTACCTTTGTATTTATTTTTTTCATGTTATGTTACATATATAAATGTTAAGTTAAATAAGTAAACATTTATTTTCAATTTATGTATCAATTGTATTTATGTATCAATTGTTACATAACTAAATATATGTTACCAATTTTAGGAACAAGTTAGAGAAGATAAAACTGACATTGGAGATAAGGGAGATAGTGGAATTGATACATTTTTAACTCACAAACAGGTGACAGAATGTTATGGTAGCGTATTCATTTATTCATATTTTAATTTTTAAAGAGTGGTGATCGATGTTTTGGTTTTATAGACAAATGTGACAGAGACAAATATCAGAGATAAAGTTGTTAGAGAAAAACAACAAATTAAAAGAAAGTCATTAGTCTATGCTCCCAATAATGTTAAGAGGCCTGCAAGAAGAGAATGGATCCCTCCTGGTTTTGGCTGTTTCATATCCCCAAAATTGGCAACACTTATATTTCTGTAACGAGACGAATTAATTGAGTCGTGATTCTGGGGACAGAATCCTTTTAAGTGGGGAAAGATGTGACGAACAAGAATTTTTGTAACTTATTTTAAATATTTATTGAATTAAATAAATATTTTTTGATGATTTGATTGTTGAATTAATTGATTAATTTATGAATTTGTGGTGGATTAATTTAATTATATGTGTTACATTAATTAAATTGATGTAAAGAATTTTTATATTCAAAGTATGCGTTTAATTGAGTTTATTTGATTAAATTCATTATTTAAATAAGTATAATGTTATTTCTAATCAATTTAATTATTAATTAGAGATTTAATAATTTATCATGTTTAATAAATGAGAATTTTATTTAAGTGATTTAATGTAGAATTATTCTTTTTTATTTAATTGATTTAAATGAGATTATTTAATTAATTTAAATATGTGACATGAACTATATTATAAGCTATTTATTAAAATAAACTAGAAAGGGGAATAAATGTGTTAGCCAAACAAGGCCTTAAGGGGAGTTGGAGTCAGTTAACCGATTATGGGATTAACTGACATCCATATTGCGTCAGTTCTATAGTACGTGTTTTATTGCCTTAGTTCTGAAAATTAAGCCAGAGAGAATACTTGAGAGAAAAAGGGAGAATTTTGTGAATTGAAAAGAAATCTTGACAATATCTTGCATATTTTAAGCATCTAATTAAAGGTAATTCTTCTAATTTAAGTTTTAATTTATATTTTTGAAGTTCTTCCATGAATGTATGTTTTTGAGTTCTCTGTATTCTCTGTAAACTAAATTTTTTGGCTAAATTTTATAAATTAATGATTAGATGTTTGAAAGCATGCATAAATGTGTTTTATATGGTTTGTATGTGATTTATAGTAATTAAATCCATGAGATTATGTGTTTAAATGAAGTCCTGAAGTTTACAGAGTAGTTAGTTATGAACATGGCTTAAAAGTATGAAGTTAATACTTGTTTTTGCATATTAATGGGTTAAATTGATAACTTATTTTGTTTATGCATGTATAAATTAAGAACACAAGTTTTAAACGGTTCAATTTGGTGTTTTAACGAACCTGCTATGTGTGATTTTATTGATTTCGTAGAAACTTTGATAAAATGATAAAAACACCAATTTTGATTCTTAGATTCATGGTTTATGCAATTTAAGTTGCTAGAATCATGCTAGAAGGCTTGGGTAACAATTATATATGAATTATAGTGTCTGGGTATGTTTAATTTGACGATTAGAATAACAAGATTGGAAATTTTGGTCTGTTTCTGCGTTCTTCGCCAACTACATAAGCTGGAATTCGTGATTCTCGCCCCGGCGAGAATTTTGTGAAGGAATTTCTCGCCCCGTCGAGTATTTTGTGAAGGAATTTCTCGCCTCGGCGAGAGTTTTGTGAAGGATTTTCTCGACCCGGCGGGAACTTCAAAAAAGAAAAAGAAAAAAGAAGAGAGTAAAAATTTTATTCTTTCTTTGTGATCATGGTATGAAATCGTAGACATACCTAAAGCTTAGGCTAATGTATAAAATGAATACTGAAATACTGTAATGGGCGGTAAGCATATACTCACTGATTATTCGGTGTTAACTGAGATATTAAAATGGAAATTTTGGATGAGAATGAATCCTGACGTGTTTATAACACTGTAACTAATTATTGTTATTGCTTTATAAACCGAATGTATAGGTTGACTAAAGAACGTGAGTCTTAAATTTATAGTCTACGCATGAGGCAAGTATCTTATCCTTACTTTTATGTGTACGCAAGTTTTCTACCTTGATTTCAATCACGCAAGTTCCTGAACTTAATTCTCTTATCATATATGTTTCTTAATGCTATTACTTACTCGAGCAAGTTATTGTTTCTATTCCATTCAATTTCATGGATTCAATGAGACGTTTTAATTTCCTCTTTGTAATGCTTCAGTTATATAGAACTTATTTAATTGTACCTTTGTGAGATTTAGTTTTGATTCTCGAATTACACCTTTTAAACCTTGATTGACTAGTGAACCCTTATTGATTCGACTAGTCCATAGTTGATGAGCGTTCTAAATTCTAGAAACGTTATTGAAGTAAATCCAAACTAAACTTCCTTTGGTGCGGACTCCGATGTCAAACTGAGATGAACAACCCTTATACATGGAATTTTATTTACGCGTTAGCGTTAAGATGTTGTGCACATACATGGTACAAAGGGTTGATCCCCCTGAGTATGAGAAGCAAGGTCCATATAGTCTTACGACTGTTAAAGGTTTAAAGTAGAAATACTTGATAACCTGGGACATAGTTCGTGGTCTTAAGACCCTCAGACGTTTTTTTGAATCTTGTTTTATATTCTTGACTCAAAAGCTAAATCTTCGATTATTCAATATCCATTGATTATTTCACATGTTATTATTATTGTTGTTGTTGTATTTGCTGGAAAATCATTGCTCACCCTTGCATAATAACATTGCAGCTAAGGTTGAAAGAACTAATGAGCCATCCACTAGTAAGGGCAAAGGAAAAGCAAACAAGTGATGAAGACTTGTTGTATTTGCTTAATTGATGTTTATGTAATAGACTTAATGTATGTTTCCGCACTGATGTTTATTTAAGGTTAGATAACCTGGGATTTATTTATTAATGATGTTGTAACCCTTTATTGGGAGATTTCTATTTTAATTAAGAGTTTCATTTATATTGAATGGGTAGTTAGATGTGATGTGATGTATATTCGGATAGTGAACACCAAATTCTGAGGAAACGAAGTACCCGGATTTGGGGGTGTCATAATTTCAGTAAGTAGATGTCAATGTCAATTGTTGTGTTATTTCAGTTAGAGGTTAATGTGAATATTATTACTAGTTTTGGCTGTTTCATATGTTTTAGTTAGATATAATTATATTCCTGGTTTTGACTATTTTGTATGATTGATATATGATATATGATGTAGACTACACTTGGGAGATGTTATTTAGCTGGAGCTGTCCCAAAGACGACACCAGTTTAAGCACCTTTTCGACCACCACAAAGTGTTGCACCAAATGGGAATGAGCATGGTAAAGGGAAGATAAGTGATATACCAACTGGGAATGAGAAAGGAAAAGAAAGGGCAAAGATAACTACAACTGAACCCAAAAAAGGGAAAATAATAAGGATAAGGCCACAAAATTGATGTCTAGTGTTATAAGAGTGGCAGCTGCACATAATGGCTTAACTGAAACAAAGGATCAGTTAATGGCTCAAGCCTTATATAACAGCTTAAGGGAGACTAGAGGGGGAGTAAGACCAGATGGTAGCTTTCCCCTTTTCATTCCTCATAGATTTCTGAGATGATGGCTTTTATACGCGAAAGATGATGATGTTGATAGTTTTTGAGATGATTAAGATGCCGAAATTTGGAATGCTCTCTTCAATTTTGCCTAATTTATAATTTTGGGTTTGAATTTAGCGAACCCTAACTTTTGGATATCTAAAAATGCTGAGCTTTAGATAAGAGAGACAACAATGGAGATGATGTTGTTTTAAATTAATGGGTACGTTTGTCTTTTAATATTATGCAGGGGGAAATGAATTGATTTGGTATAAAACTTAATCCTTGAGATAATTTAACAACTAGGTCCATGCTGCTCAGGTGATCTCATGACCAAGATCTCAAACTTGAGGTTTTGGGTTCGATTCTTGGGGGACTATGTTTTTTGGCAATTAATTGGAAACCGTACACGTAAGCGGTTCCACGTGGCAAAAATACACACATAAGCGGTGCCATGTGTGCCACGTAGGCAAGTCAACGCACATGTGTCACCTGGAGGCCCAATATCTAAATTTGACCCAAAGAAAGGGGCTCAACACCCAAAAACACCTAAAGTTTAGTTGCTACATTTGCATTTTACCCTTAAGTATTTAGACGAATTAAGCTCAAATATAATTGGTTTGACTCCTCAGTCCAAGTTAACTAGAAATACTTCCTCCGTTTTAAAATTAAACATACATAAATTTTAAATCCTTTAACCCCCAACCCCAGCAGCTTGTCCAATATTCATAGAAGATCCATCTGAATTGAGCTTGAATGTTCTTTTTGTAGGTGGAATAATAAGATACTCTCTGAAATTATATATATACTTTTAAAACAATGAACTTCGAAGTTTTTTTTTATTTAAAAAACATGGCATTGGATAGAAATATAATAATGATAGCTACTTAATTTACCTAGAATATAAGAAATGACATGTTAAGAACTTTATGTCACTTTATATATAAAATTAAAAAGAGTCATTCCCTTTAAGTTTTAGGGCGTAAACTTGAGAGGACTATTGTAATCCTATTATAAAGGTGTCCTAGAGATTTGGAGTTCAGTATGTGATTTTTTCTTTTAAGTGTTTGTTAAATATTATGTCTTACTTGTGGGTGGTTACTTAATTATTATTTTTGTTCTCGTTATTGGGTTTGCTAATTTCCTATTTAGTTACATAATTAGAGAAAAATATTATCTGACGTCGAAATTATTTTAGATTCATTTTTTCCAACATAAAATCCACAAGAAATAAATCATCATAACATAAGGTGCCAAAATGCACCAGAAGAATTACGATTAGCGTGTTGGAAAATATATAAGAGAATACATTTAGGAGCTAATTACACTTTTGTTACATGAAGTTCCACCCTATTCATAATTTAACTCATAAAGTAATTGGGCTTACATTTTTGTTACATCAACTACCGAATTGCATACAATGCCCCCCTCCGCCCCCCCCCCCCAAAAAAATAATTCATTTTCCTGCTAAAATTGTGCATGTCTCGGCCATTGTGATGTCAGAATACACGTTGATCGTACATATTAAAATATGGTCTGACCGTTTATTTGTGACAAAATAATAATAACTCACCGTATTTTGTACATTTTTTTCGTATATAAACATAAAAATACACACAAAAAAAAGATATAAAAATAAATGATAAAAAACAAAAAAGTAAAAAAAATATTAAATACAAAAAAAAAATATTTAATTCCTTTTTATATCATTTTCCAAAGTCCATAAATATCTCTATTATTACTAACCAAAATACAAGAAAAATAAATTAATAACCTCTAATTAGTAGCACACTGATAAGTGCATAATATTCATTTATTTTCATTCTTTTATATTTAGTTTATTGCATGTTTTATTGTGCATATGCACTTATTAGATTGTTTATTGATTTCAGGAGAATTCAGAGTCAAAAGTGGAAAAAGATGGAAAATCGGAGCTAAAACGAGAAAAAGTTGAAAAGCTAGAAAATCTGAGGTTCTCGCCCCGGCGAGAACTTTGTACTAGGACTTCTCGCCCCGGCGAGAAAGCCTCTGTCAGAGTTCGCCCCGGCCCAGACTTCTCTAGAGTTTCTCGCCCCGGCGAGAAAGGCGGCGTTGACCAAGTTTGACCAGCTTTGACTTTTTATAATTTTTTAGGATTTCTATTTCAGATTGGATTCTTAATTCTTAGAGACTTAGGATATTATCTTACGACTATAAATAGATGTTTTTTTATTATTAGAGGGAGATTTTGACAACTACAATTGTAACCCTAATTGGAGGAGATTGAAGGCATGTCAGGCTAAACTCTTACTTTTAGTTCTAAGGAATGTTGAACCTTTTTCATAATTAATGGTTTAATCAGGTTTTATTTATTTATTCCTTCTTGCATGAGATTTATTCTGATAATCTGTTTTTAATTGATTATATGTTATTTAATCTTTTGATTTGATTTGGCCAATTGAATTAATTTGATTAATATCATCTGCTAGATTAAGATATAGTATTAAGCAAACGATATTATATCTGATCATAGGTAGCAATTAATAGTATTTGATTGTGGACAAGCTTTTGAATATTATTAAGATTATTAGAAGGCAAGTTAAATAATTCCTGATTGTGTAATTATTGCTTGGAATAACCTAATTCTCTAATTCTTCGTGCTGCTGTTATATTAAATCTAGACTGATAGTTCTAGGTTATATGATAGTTAGAGTCTCTTGAGGCGATTGTCACATTTGATTTACACATAAAGAGAATTTCGGATAATTAGCGATTGTGGTTATCTAGGGTTATTAATCTCATTAAAGGATAAATATTGTTAAACTTGACTTTTCCATAATTGTGCTAAGGTGATACTGAACTGAAGCTTTTTATTCATTGATCACTCTTAATTACTTTTGTTGGTTTAGTGAATTAAACTCAAAACTCCCCATTAATAGAAATAAAAGGAACATTAGAATAAGTAAAAGACTAATTCACTTCTCTGTGGGATCGATCCTTGCTTGTCATTATACTAAGTTTTGTGTTAGTAGAGTGTTAGTAAGGTATTAATTTTGGAGTGTAAAACAACAGCTCCCAAATTTTGGCGCCGTTGCCGGGGAAGTGTTATTTATCTTTATTTATTCTTCATTTTATTTTATTTTTGTTCATTATTGTAGTTTATGATACGATCCTCTCAATCCGGTGATTTGAATTTTGATCCAAAAATTGAAAAAACTGCACGCAGGCTAAGGAAAGAAGCTCGTCAAGCTCGAGGCATCACTGCAGAGTTAGACGAAGTTCCATCACCGGGACTCAACATAGCACTTGAATTACTGTCCAATACATCATCCACCAATTCAGAGGAAGAAGAAGAAATGGCGGTGCCAAATAACAATAGAACACTCAAAGAATTAGCCACTTCCAATCTTAATCAACAACCCTTGTGCATTGAATATCCTACTTTAACTGCTACTTTTGAACTTAAATCGGGATTAATTCATCTTTTGCCTACTTTTCGTGGTCTCACAGGTGAAGATCCATATAAGCACTTGAAGGAATTTCATGTGGTGTGTTCCACCATGAAGCCACATGGAGTAACCGAGGATCAAATCAAGCTAAGGGTATTTCCATTCTCATTGAGAGATCTAGCGAAAGACTAGTTGTACTATCTTCCTTCAGGGTCAATACAGTCATGGAATGATATGAAAAGGCTATTCTTGGAGAAGTACTTTCCTACTTCAAGAGTTGCCAACATCAGAAAGGAGATATGCGGCATTCGACAGTTCAGCGGAGAGACACTATATGAGTATTGGGAAAGATTAAAAAAACTGTGTTCCAGTTGTCCTCCCCATCAAATAGACGATCAACACCTGATTCAGTACTTTTATGAGGGATTATCACCAATGGATCGGAGTATGATCGATGCTGCAAGTGGAGGAGCACTAGTAGATAAGACACCGGAGGCTGCGAGGACTCTAATTGCAAATATGGCTGCTAATTCTCAGTAGTATGGGACAAGGAATAACCATACACCTACAAGAGTGAATGAGATGACCACGAGCAACCTTGAACAACAAATTTTTGATCTAACTGCGCTGGTTAGACAAATGGCTACAGGAAATACACCAGCAACAAAAGTGTGTGGGATTTGTTTAATGGGTGGTTACAATACTGATTCTTGTCCGACATTACAAGAGGATGAAACCGCACAACAAGCTAATGCGATGGAGAACTATCAGGCACAACCACAGCGGAAGTATGACCCGTACTCCAATACTTACAATCCAGGATGGAGAGATCATCCTAACCTTAGTTATGGAGGAAATAGGCCACCAGGACAAAGCGTGTATCCGGCTAGACAACAAGGGTTCCCACAAGGCTCTCAACCAACTCAACCCCAATATCAACCTAGACTGGTAGCTTCTGTAAATCCTGGAACATCTTTGGAAGACATGTTCAAGGCATTCATGAATCAGACACAGCAGTTCCAGCAGGAAATGAAAAATTCGGTTCAAGACTTGAGAAATCAGATAGGTCAACTTGCCACCACAGTGGGGAGGTTGGATTCTCAAGGTTCAGGAAAGTTGCCCTCCCAAACAGTTGTCAATCCAAGAGAGAATGCTAGTGCGATTACACTAAGGAATGGAAAAGAGTTGGAAGTACCTAAAACAGTTACGGAAATTGAAGAGGACAAAGCTAAAGAGTGTGAAGTAGTAAAAGGATGTTTTAAGGCAATAAAGTGTCCATACTTGGTTAGCCTATCCACCACAACCCATACAACTATCATACCTTCAGATTTGGGCAGTCCTTCTATGAAGTCCATGGAGATATCAGTCCATGGAGTTTCTGGTATTGGAAGAGGTTGAAGAAGACCAGGACTTGCTATTGTTTCATGCTTTTGTTGTTGGCAGACTTCACACTCTTTCACATATGTGGTTACATCCTGCCTTAGAGTAGACCACCATAGAAATTTGTTGATTCTCTCAAATGTTCCTCTTATCCTAGAATGAGCCCCAATTGGTGAGTTGTGGAACTCATTTAGGAACCTTTTCCTTAAGTGTAAATTTGGTCCCACCACCAATTTTCCTTGAAATTTAAGCCTCCCATTTTGGAAAGCATAGCCAAGTAGCCCATCTGGATTCAGTTGTAACTGCACTATTATATCCCTCAATCCTGCATCCTTTTCCCATGTTTGGGCCAACTCTTGCACCCAAGTTAGTACTACTGTAGTAATCATTGTACATTCTGATATTTCCCCCTGACCATTTTCCAAGCTGGTATGCATATTCTGGAAAGGTACAGTAGCCTCATTAAGCTCTCTGGATAGTGTGTCAGCCACAATGTTCTCTTTTCCCTTTTTGTAGGCTATTTCATAATCAAGTCCCATTAATTTTGTAATCCATTTCTGCTGATTAGTGGTGGTGACTCTCTGATCTAATAAGTATTTTAGACTGTGGTGATCTGTTTTGATGTACACCTCATTTCCCACTAAGTAGTGCCTCCATTTTCCCACTGCATAAACTACTGCCATAAGCTCTTTTTCATAAGTAGACCATACCAGATGTTGTGGAGCTATGGTTTTGCTAAGGAAAGCTATTGGTTTATCCCTTTGCATTAGCACAGCCCCAATCCCATAGTATGAAGCATCAGTTTCTAAGGTAAAAGGTTCATTAAAATTAGGCATGGCCGGCACTAGAGCCTGGGTCATAGCCTCCTTCAAGCTCTTGAATGCTTCAGTAGCCTTCTCAGTCCACACAAAACTATCCTTTTTAAGCAACTCAGTTAGAGGTTTACTTATCGGCCCATAATTTCTTATGAATTTCCTGTAGTAACCTGTTAACCCCAAAAATCCCCTAAGTCCCTTTAAAGTTGTGGGTATAGGCCATCTTATCATACAATTTATCTTGTCTGGATCTGTAGACACTCCTTCTTAATTTATCACATGCCCAAGGTATTGTATCTGTTTGGTGGCAAAAACACATTTGCTTTGTTTAGCAAAAAGGCAGTGGTCTTGTAACAGCTGGAGGGTAAGTCTTAGGTGCTCTAAATGATCCTCATATGTCTTACTGAAGATAAGGATGTCATCAAAGAACACTAGTACAAACTTTCTAAGGTAGGGCTGAAAAACTTCATTCATCAATGACTGGAATGTGGCTGCAGCATTTGTGAGCCCAAAGGGCATCACCAAGAATTCATAATGCCCAGTGTGTGTCCTAAAGGCTATTTTAGGAATGTCATCCTTATGTACTCTAATCTGGTGATAACCGGATCTTGGATCAAGCTTAGAGAACCATTGAGAACCATGAAGCTCATCTAGTAACTCATCAATTGTTGGAATTGGGAATTTATCCTTTACTAACTCACTGGTTGACTGCCTTCTTTAAGCTGTATATGGTGATCCTTGGCCCTAACTGGGGGTAGTTCTTTTGGTTCCTGGAAAATTCCAGAGAAATCCTGCATCAGTTTTTGAAGCTAGGGACATTCCCTTTCAATAACTTCATTAGGCCCCCTCTGAATACTGTCACTATTTCCAGGTACTCCACCCTGAGACACATCCCCCTCTTTTTTTGAAACATGCCAAACAAATATCTAAAATATCCATGGGTGGCTAAACTCAATATCACTTTGAATTCACCAGAATCTACCATTTGAATGGTTGGGGAAACCTGGTCAGATTCTCCTTGTAACACCAAAGTCTTTCCTCCTTTCATGAGAGAAATCTGTAAGTTGTTAAAATCAAAGTTAACTGAGTTGTACGATTTCAGCCACTGCACTCCCAAGACTGCATCAATACCCCCTAAAGGTAGCACCCTGAAATCAGTTTAAAATTCCTCTCCTTGAATAGACCAGGGCATGTTGGGGCAATATTGTTGGCTAACCACCTTATATCCATCTGCAACTGTTACTGTCATAGGCTTAACCTCCTTGATTGCAGCCCTAATTCTTTTAGCAGCTATTGGATCTATGAAATTGTTAGTACTTCCGCTATCCACTAAGATCCTCAGAAACTGCCCATTAGCCATTCCCAATAATCTGATTGTATTGTTTGTGCTGTGTCCGAATAAAGCATATAGGGTAATCTGCCCCTCCATTTCTCCACACTCCTGTGCCATGTCTCCTATCCCTGAATCCCCACTTGGTTCAATATCCTCAATTTCTGGACTGTCAGACGGTAACATCATAAAGAGCTGTGGTTTCTTACAGACATGTCCTGGTATAAATGGTTCATCACATGAAAAGCATACTCTTCTCCTTCTCTTATCATTAATCTGTCCTCTTGTAAGACCTCTTATAGGTAATGCCCTCACATTCTCATCAGTAATCAATACAGCAGGTTTATTAAGCCTTATTGTTTCATCATATGTCACAGCAGCAGGTTTATTGGTCATTACATGTGTAGTCTTCTGATATCCTATATTGACAAGAACCTTACCCATCACCTGTTCCTTTTTAGCCATGCCTCTAGCTTGGCCTCTTCCACCCTTGACAATCTAATCATCTCCTTGAGGTTTTCAGGTTTGAGTTCTTGAACTCCCAGCTGAATTTCCAATTTAAGGCCTCCCATGAAACAGTCCATAAAGAATTCTTCATTAAGGACTGGGTTTTTAGCCAATGCCCATCCCTTAAGCTCCTCAAAGTTTTTCCTGTAGTCATCTACTGTCCCTACCTGATGGAGCTTCTTTAATTCCCCAATAGGATTATCACTGGTTTCAGGACTAAACCGAGCAATAATTTCCTCAGTCAATTTCTCCCAAGTAAGCTCCTGACCACCCTGAAAAAATCCTGAGTACCACACTTCAGCCTCTCCCTCCAGGTTCAAAGTTGTTAGATAAAACTTTTGCAAGTCAGGCACCATGTAGTGTGAAAACAACTTATTACACTTTCTGATCCACGTTCTAGGGTTTTCACCATTAAACTTAGGGAATTCCAACTTCACAGCCTTGAAAATGTTATCAGAATTATCACACTTATTTTGAGACTCATAAGAGCCCAATATAGACCCAAAAGCTGTGTTTGAATTACCTGTCTGATTATTTTTTGTGGATCCTTTCTGTGCAGAAAAGAGGACCTCAAGTTGCTTCATTACCAACTCCATCTTAGCACCAAATCCCTGCTCCAGAACCATTGACTCCTGTAGCTGCGACTAAAGTTGATGGATGTTATTGATTTGCTCTCGGTACTGGTCTTCCAAATTGCTCAACCTTTGATTATTTGTAGCCATGGCCTCAGAAACGTGGCTTTGATACCAATTTGTAAGGAATCAGTTGGTTTAATAAACTTCAGTTAAGCTATTTAAGGACTCAAATCAGAAATAAGGGGAGGAAATAGAAGGAATCGGAAGAAGGGAGGTAGAAATTGAGAGAGAAATAGAAGGAATCAGAAGATTGCAGACGAAGAAGCAATTTCATTAATCTCATAATAATCCTCAAATTGTATTTGTTGCTATATATCCCTTACATCAGAGAGAGAAAACAGAAATGAGAAGGAAAACGTGAGGAGGTCATGAACCAGCTCACCCATTCCACACATGTGCAAAGAAGCTAACAGAAAATAACATAAAGCAAAAAGACTAAATTGGCCTTACTTATTTATGACTAAAGACCCTTCTACCCAACAGCAACCTACTATCAATTCTGAAATAGAAATAGGATGAATTCCTTGCAATCCTTACAGGTTTTTCTTTCTTCTTCCAATCTTTTTCTTTGTTCATTTCTAGTGGATCTAATTTGAGATGGTGGGCTGGTTTCATGATCTTAGTTTGGGGGCAAGATGATGGTTTTGAGGTTTAATTTTTCTATGAGTTTGAGTTTTGAGGTAAGATGGTGGGTTGGTTTCTAAATCTGAGTTTGAGTTTTGAGATGGATCGGAGAGCCGTGGATATGGGTTTTGAGATTTTGGTTTCGTAATCGAAGAGCCATGGATCTGAGGGTAATATTTTGTATTTTTTGCTTTTGTATTTTTATCATTTTTATTATACTTTTTTGTATTTCTTTATTTTTATATGGTCATTTATTATATTTTAATATTTTAATATGGTCAACGTGTAGTTCTACAATCAAATTGTATAAAATTAATCGGATCCAATCGAGTTGTCAGTTAGATCGGGTATTTCGGTCAATTTCAACCAAAAAAATGAATTTGGAGGGGGAACATTGTATACAATTTGGTAGTTGATGTGACAGAAGTGTAAGCCCAATTTGATATGGTGAAAAATAACAATGAAGATTCAGATTTTCATATATTTTAGCATGTGCGGATATTTTATATATTTTGTGTATTTTTATTTATTATTTAGGAAAATGTAGTAGCTAAATTTATATTTGACCCGTTTATGTTTTGGACTTTAGTTTTTCTAATTTATTTAGTTTATGATTTAATTATTTTCCTTTTCCAATTAGTCGTAGAAAAGTAGTTTAGCATTACAAATATGTTATCTTAAGGTTTTATGAGATACAATCCTTTGACAATTATATGAATTTCTTTTTGAGAGTTTTTATCTTCCTTGTGCATTTAAGGTTTTTATCTTGTTCGTGTTAATACAATAACTAACCATTTACGTTTGTGTTAAAACATTACAATCTAATCATATTCTGCTGCGTCAATTGACATCAGAGCCTGAATAATTGAATTTGAATTAGGCGATAGTTGATTATACCTCGTGTGTTATCTCAATGATTGTTTAGTTTTTTTATGAAAATTGAATCCTAAAACTGAAGATTGCGTAAATCTTATATTGAGGTCATTTATCCAGAAAAAAAAAGAAGGAAAAAAAAGGAAAATTTTGCTACTGTATTGTCTCCATCACATACTCACACTGTTTCGTCTCCCTTGCCGTTAGGTTTTCTCTTTTGGATTCTGCAATAAGCCAAAAAAAACTAAAGGTTAGAGGGTTGGGTTTTGATTTGATTTGGCAAATTATGCTTGAGTCCCCTAAATTTCAATTGAGATATTCTCTTGGTCCCTTAAGTATTGGTTATCTGGTTTTGATTTATAGTATACTTATATATTTTGAAAGCAGCCCTAGAGTTTTGACTTTCGGTTTTTAGTCCCTAACGAATATTGCTTGGTGAATTAAAAAAATTCTTACTATGGTGGAAAACGTTTTTATTCCTAAAGTGCTTTGAAGGAATGACTAGTGACCTGAATCTACTTGTCATACTTTATGTTTATTGCAAGTTAAAGGTGTGTAAAATTATTCTTGATAAAAATAGTGATTTTAATATAGTTTCATCCAAACTTATGAAAGAATTAAATCTTCAACCCAAACCGATTCCTTATCCTTTTGAGATTTATTGGCTCATTAATACTTCAATCACAGTCTAACTTGCATTGGTGTGTTGTTCTAATTAAATTTAAAAGGTATACAATTGAGGTGGATTGTCATGTTTTGCACATGGATGTTGCTCATATCTTGTTAGGTTAGTTATGGTTGGATAATTTTCATGGTGAATATTTCGTTTTTGAAGATGTTTATAGCTTTTATTGTGGAAAGAAGAGAATTTGTTTGTTTTCTCGCCAATTAAACATGCATACCACTACGAGGTCTCTAAAGTTACAATTTGAATTGAATGAATACGAGATTGATGGTCGTCTACTAGTTAAGTACATGGTTACGTATTGTGAGTTTTAAAAGCCTATTGGTATACCACAGATTGAAGAAGCGTCATATTTGGAAGCTCACAAGGTTATTGTTTTGGAGGAAAGACAACTTGAGATTGATGTTAGTACAGTTGAAGAATTACACATTCTTGCTGAGTCATCTATTATGGAGGAGAGTACGAAAATTTTTGTGATGTCCAAGGATGAGGATACTACAACAGATACAATTGGTTCAGAATTTGTTCATATGCAGGTGTTCGAGAACATCGAAATTATTGATTTTTTTATTCCTCAAAATTTATTTGTCATGCGAGTAAATTGGAAGATGTTAGTACTTTCTCACCTATTTTCAAGATTATCCTTTGAGAAGAAAAGTCATGCAGTTTTGATTCCACGGAAGTCTAATACGGTGGAAAATAACAATGAAGATTCGGATTTCTATATATTTTAGCATGTGTGGAGATTTTATATATTTTGTATATTTTTATTTATTATTTAGGAAAATTTAGTTGCTAAATTTATATTTGACTCGTTTATGTTTTGAGATTTAGTTTTTCTAATTTATTTAGTCTAGGATTTAATTATTTTCCTTATTTAATTAGTCATAAGAACGTAGTTTAGCATTATAAATATGTTATATATATATATATATATATATATATATTAGGGTTTTATGAGATATGCAATCTTTTGACAATTATATGAATTTCTCTTTGAGATTTTTATTTTCCTTGTGGATTCAAGATTTTTATCTTGTTTGTGCTAGTAATATTTGTGTTAGAGCATTACAGTCTAACCATATATATTCTGCTGCGTCACATTTATTTTAGGGACTAAATTATGAATAGGGTAAAACTTTAGCTAACAGAAGTGTATTTAGCCTTATATCTAGAGAGGAAGTGGAGATAGGATGAATTGTTTCTCACTTCAACTTTATTCCAAAATGTGCAAGTACAAGGCCCTTTATTGGCTACATAGGATACTTATAGTCATATATGAACTTACAAATTTCATGCACTTAATTAATCTCATACATGTACCATGTACTTATACTACTAACCTACTTATGAACCATGTATTTAGACAATTCTAGATATTTCTTAAGAAACTAGTTTACTTATCAACATAACGCCTATTACCTAGGGGCGGAAAATGTGACAGTGAATTCACCATTTGATAAGAATGCTCCATGGTTTTGAGATGAGGAATCTGAACCGTGCATTCCGCTCTCAGTGAAAAAACCAGGTTGTTTTGGCAGAGGTAGCTCATTTTCACTATCCAGCATGGAAACAACAAATGACATGTTCGGCCTGTCTTGCGGATATGGTTGCACACACAATAACCCAATGTGGATAGCTCGCAAAACTTCTGACGATTTACAAGACTCCACAATTGCCTCATCAATTAGATCCAAAATTTTGTCATCCGTATAAAGTTTCCATGCCTATGCAATTTGAAATAATTTTATCAGCAACTGTCAAACCTTAAAAATAACGAAACTAGGACGCAATATAAAATTCTTGGCTCTTACATGACCAAGAAGGTTAATGTTACTATCCGAATGATAGAATTGTCTAATTTTCTTCCCGCTCACTATCTCTAAGAGTAGCACCCCAAAGCTGTAGGCATCCGATTTAACTGAGAATAATCCATCAATAGCATACTCGGGAGCCATGTAACCACTGTAGAAAATAAATTAAAAATTGCATTAGCTTCATATATATGATACCTAAAAAGTTTGAAGTGTGGTAGAGCTTCTTACTATGTCCCAACCACTCTTACAGTATTTACTGCACTTTCATTTCCTCCAAAACTTCTTGCTAAACCAAAGTCAGAAATTCTTGGACTCATCTCGTGATCGAGTAAAATATTGCCAGCTTTGAGATCCCTATGAATAATTCTCAATCTGGAGTCTTGGTGAAGATATAAAAGTCCTTTAGCAATGCCATTTATAATATTGTAGCGCTTTGGCCAATCTAATGACTTGCTTAGTTCTTTATCTGTCCAATATGTTATCTTAGTTAATCCATGTGCAACATATAATTAAATTGTGTTTGTTGAATAATTCCTTAGGAAAGTAAATTTAAGCATTTTTGCAACACTTCGAGGATGCCATACCGAAAATAAAGACATCCAAACTTTTGTTGGGCATGTATTCATATATCAACAGCATTTCCTCCTCCTTAATGCAGCATCCTAGAAGCCTCACAAGATTTCGGTGCTGAAGTTTGGCTATACATTTAACTTCGTTCTTAAACTCATCTAATCCTTGTTTCGAAGTCTTTGAGAGCCTCTTCACAGCAATTTCTTGTCCCTCGTCCAAGGTTCCCTGAAAACAAACATCTTGGAAGTTTGATATTATGCTCTAAAGACCTTATCAGTATTAGATACACTAGACAATATTGATGTCCTATGATTGTATCATGATTACTGCATATATAGGATGAAATATTTTCATATGATTTTGCACAAATTGTGCTTACCTTGTACACGGGCCCAAAACCACCCTCTCCAAGCTTATTGTCTTGGGAGAAGTTATTGGTAGCATTAGCAATTATTTGGAACTCAATTAATGGCAACTCCAAATCTTCACCCTTATCTTCATTTCCCGCATCATTTTCTGGATTAAGTCCTGCAAATCAACAAGTGAAAAGCACATAGTACTATATTTTCCATTTTCTGTGTCAGATGCATTTTTTTTTCTTGAATTAGCAGCCAACTTCATAACGTGAGAGAAAATATGTAACTTTATCATAGATGTTACCTCTTCTCCCCAGCTTTCTCTTCTTGTATACATATCCCAGAATTAGGCCGAGCAGTAGTAGTCCTCCTAATGCAGGAATTAGTATGATAGCAATATTCACTCGCTTCTTTTTACTTGAGCTCCTATTTACCTCTGTGCAGCCGGAAAGAATAAAAAAATTAACCATAATATAAAAGAAATACATCCACAACAAGAAATAAATAAAACTGAGTAGCAATTTTGTTATATTGAAGTTATAGACAGATTCAACTAATGTGAGAAAAAGAAGTCTTGCCTAATTCGGGAGCAATTCTAACATAAAGAGGTAGTCCATTGTCATTGTAATCTCTGATATCAAGCAGGTCATTAAACCACAACATGCACCCAATTCCACCTTGTCTGATCTCTACATTTGAGTAAGCTGTACAAGAACAGTTGTTCCTGCACTTGGTCTCACATTCGTCAAGGCTCATGCTTTGATTATACCATGAATACCGCGTGTCTGGTAATTTCAGATGTAGGAACTTGACAAATGTATCTCCATTACCACAAGTCAATGGAGTTCTGCGGGCACATCCTTCAGACCATTCTGCTAATTTCCATCTCTCTGGAGATTTTGGCTCAAATCCTGCTAAACACTTGCATGCCCCCTGTCCTGATTGGGCTTCGGTAATGTTACATTTACCATATGCCCCGCATAATGCATACAGGTCACATTCATCATACAGTACACTAAGATAGGTACTAAATGTCCAATTATGGATATTTTCATACCATGTTAGAAATTGTATTACCCCCTCCGGGCTCAATGAAAGCCTCAAGGGCCTAGAATTATTGGGAACCACATACTCACTATAGATTTGCTTCTTCTCATTGAGAACAAGCTTCAAGTCAAAATTTAGGTCCGGCACATTCAAAGACACACCACTAAACTGAATACCATCCCATGGTCCAACCCTGAACAGAGCCTTTGAACCTTCTGCCACAAGCACCTGTGGATATCCTTCCAGATAGACCCCTAAGGTGTAGTTACCTGCGGAAGGATCGTCGGGACTTTTCCAGGACGTGAGGTGTCGGTCTATGCCCTTCACCAAGTCCCATCCAAGCTTCATGGTCGGTAGAAGATTATCTCCAGGGTGATCAAAACTTTGCCAAAGATAATTTTCAGGGTTGCTATTATCCACATACCTGATAACAAAGTTTGACGTATCCAGCAGCTGAGCCACCACCACAGGATTATTGCTATAATTATTATTATTTGTCACGGGTGTGGTTGAGTTGGATGTCCAAATGATGTTGTCAGCACCGTCCCTTAGTGTCAAACTCCCATTAATGTCGACCCTTAACACCCCTGAAGTGTCAAGAAGTGGACTCTCTCTATTAGCGACCCATACGACCGTCCTGTTTGATACCTTCTTGTACCATATGCCCAAGTATCGATTGTTGGATCTACCTGGGCTGAAAAATCCCAGCTCGAAGACTCCGCCTGCTGATTCAATGGTGCTGTTATCATCTCTAATGGTTTGATTTGAAGTTATGGTGTCTATTGCAGTGGATGTGGTTATCAAGATAGAGATTAATATCAAAGTGGAGGACAACATTATATTAGTGCTGTGTTTCTAGTGCCTTCCAATTAATTGCTCTCAAGTCGAGTCATGTAAATGTAATACCTCCCTAAGATACTTATAATAACGGATAGGAATGAGGAGCCGAACAAGTTGCGTTTGGTCTTGGTCATCTTGTTGTGTGGACATGAATAACCACTTCATCATTTTCTTCTAATTCGTACATTGTGGATTCCACATTAATTCCAGAGTCCTGAGGACGAAGAATAGGGTCCATGATGTTGCGCAAATTAATTGGGTGACCCAAGCAATCAAACCATTCAGACAAAAATTGTCATTCGGGTTAGAAGATTCAAAGTGAGTGAGTTTTTGTTGATAGGACTGGTTGGTGAGCCAAGTTGAAGAATTGGGTCCATGAGCTTTTGTTGATAGGTCCAAAATATCTTTTATTTGAGATGCATGCATGTGACACATACAACCCTCGATCGTTAATCTTTACAACTCCAAATTAGTCCGGTCTCGGTTATTTATGTAATGACTTCCTTAATTAATACACTCTCCGTTTCAAAATTTAAAATTATTTTTGATTTTTTGAAATCAATTTATGACATTTTTAAACTTAAATTTGACATCGATTTATTTGATTTTAGTCAATATTTAAGCATATTATATAAGCTATGTAAAAAACACAGTTAATTATAAGATTTATTGTCTCGTAATCGTTAGTGTATCAAATCAATTTTTAGTTTAAAAATATGTCAAATTGACATACAAAAGTTAATAATGATCTTCTAATTTTGTACCCGAAATAAGAATAGTGGAAATTTATTCTCGATTTAAACTTTTAATAAGAAATCTAGTAGTAGTACACTATTAATTTTCTTATAAAATAGGATAAAAGTGTAGCAAACACCATGTTTTTGAAAGGGAAAAAGCAGCACTTAAAATATTTGTTATAGTGTCGTAATTATACCGCTTTTGCATGCATGTGCAATTTGGGATTTACAACTAGACGCTCTTATGTAGACAACCATTAGAAAAGAGAGGATTTGAGGGCGCACAATAAGTTCACAACCAGCACCAAAGACTTTTATTCAAAGAAAAGGAGTTTAAAGAAGTAGCCCAGCCCATTAGAAGACTTGATTTCACAAGCAAAACAATCATACCAATTGCGTCTTAGCCTATTAGTTAAAATAAGACTAATTGAATTTTAGTTTGAAATTTGTTTTTAATTAAGTATGCTTTGTATATGTCAATGACATTTTAGTTTATTGGTTAAGACTTAGGTACCGTAATATTTATGTTTTAGGTTTGATTCTCATTTTGGTAAGTGTTGTGAAACAGTTCAATTTTCACATTGATGAGTTTATTTTTTCCTTTATGTGAAGTGTGTTTCCTCATTTATGGTTGTGAGTTTATTTCTCTTTCTTTTATGAGAATTGAATGGTTTTATTTTATCCTTTATGTGAGACTTGTTTGGTTTATGAGTTTATTTCTTTTTCTTCTAATGAGACTTGATTGGTTATTAATATTATAATAGTGATAATCAAGGGCGGAGCCAGGATTTTTTTCCTGGGTTGGCTACAACGCGGTAAAAAATTTGTGATCTTATAAAAAATTTGACGGGGGTTCGGGGGCTGTTCCCCCGAGCCAATTTTTTTAGATAATTTTATATTTTTCAGCCAGTTGTATATGTAAAACATGTATTTAATTACGATATTGTTAATATTACAAGTAATATGTTAAATCTAGGAGGACTAAAACAATATGTATTTATTATTGAGTTGGGCTTTGAATATATAAATACTATGATAAAAAAAATCTGGGAGGGCTGGAGCCCACCCCAGCCCAAGGGTGGCTCCGCCCATGGTGATAATGTACTTGATTATGAATTATATTGTACTTCTAAAATGTGAGACTTTTTAAAAAAAAATAGTATTCTTTAAAACTAATGACTTTAAAAAAAGTATTCTTTAAAACTAATGACTTTTATTCAAGAAAAAGAGTTATATAGTGTACGATGAACCGAAAAAGGAGTTTAAAGATTTTAATTAGACAGATACAGAAGTAGCCCAGCCCATTAGAAGTCATGATCAATCCTCTCACTACTACAGTACACAGGAGCCAGAAAAGTAGTATTTGGGGATCCGTCACATTCAAATGATGGACAATTAAGAGATTCTTCCACCCTCCCCCAACCCTGTGGCTTAAAACTTGAAACGACTTACTGCTTGTAGTATTAGGTGAAATTTGGACCGACTAGTCGACTACTAAATAAAGTCTTCTTCATGCCTTATACGGTACTCCATCAGAAATTTCTCACTCACTTCCGTAATATACGTTGTCGGGCATAATCAAGGATGGAAGACCCTATGCAGTACTTGCACACATTCAAAATTTTAATGCCTATGTCCTTTTCCAAATATTGGATGGATATTGATTTTTTAAAATAAATTTGAGATATTTTTAAATTCAAGATATAAATTAATTTAATTTTAACTAAAAAAAATATGAAAATTATAAACTACTATCTAAATAAGATTAATAACTATAAGATTGATTTATTGTCGCCAAAATTTAAATAAATAGATCACTTCAAATCTATACTATCACATTTTCAACTCTACGCTGCAACACACGCAAGGGGAACTAGAGAGGGTCTATATAGACTCTAGATAGACTCAGAACATATCAGAAAATATTTATCATTAGTGTATCACATTTGCTCTATTCAATATTTTAATAAGATTAAAAAAAATTCCATTTCCATTTCCATTTTAACATAATACATACAATTTTCTTCGAAGCTAATCATTACTCTTTAGAATTAATAATTTTTTAATTTAAAATATTACTCCCTTCTTCTTCGAAAGGGTAGCTTAAGTTATAATTTTTTTATCTTTAAAAGGATGATTTAAGGTACACAAAATAAGGGGGACAAGTATGTCATTTAGTGAGGTTCATTAGTATAAAAGAATAAAAAGACACATCACTTTATGTAATATTGTGGGGCCACTAAAAATAAATATAATTTTTTTTACTATCTTTTTTTTTATGTTACTTTTCTTAATTTATGTAAAAATATACTTATACCATCATTTTAAGGCCAGATGAAATATTAATTACCAGTGTTAAGTTTGACAATCAATGAATAAATCTCACTACATCACCATATATGTACTAGGTACTTTCGTAGAAGTAGAACCGTATCCATGAAACACCACCTTTATTTCTTGACTTTATTTTTTCAACCTCAACAACATCTTGTTTATTACCCCTACTCTACGATAATATTCCAACCACTATAAAAGTGAACGACAAGAAATCTTTTTATTTGGAAAAGCAAGAACGTTCCTATTGACAGTGTAACACCCCAGTCCCACATCGAAAGATATAGAAATTTTTTTATCTGTATATAAGGAATTAAGTTACTAACAATAGTATCTTCAGTCATAACCTTTTGGATGAACTTGTGATAGGCTAAGATGACCCAAGAAGATGCTATTAGGCTAGTAGTTTAAGATATTGTTTGGATGAATTTGATTCGATTCGAACTTGAGATTTGACTCAAGATTTGTTTAGGACTCGGGATTTGACTCGGGTTGTTTCATATGGTACCAGAGCCAATTCTTGAAAGCTCAAATCGAGTCATCCAATCGGGTTGCCGAAAATAGGGACACGAAGGCTGGTTGTATTATCCCATAATGAAGAGAGGTACGAAGATGAGGACACAAAACTAGCTAGTATTATCTCACAATGGCTAGAGAGACAAAGATCTGTGGACCATATGTGTGATCGATTCTGACGAGGACATCAAAAATTTAAGTGAGGAAGTTTGTAACACCCCAGTCCCACATCAAAAAATATGAAAAATAAATTGTATGTATACAAAGAATTAAGTTACTAACAATAGTATCTTCAGTCATGATCTTTTGGGTGAGCTTGTGGTGGGCTAAGATGACCCAAGAAGATACTATTGGGATAATGGTTTATGGGATAGTGGTTTAAGGCTTTTGTTTGGATGGATTTGATTCGATTCGGACTTAGAATTTGACCCAAAATTTGTTCCGGACTCGAGATTTGATGTGACACCCCTAAATCCGGGTCACCCGAACCGCGGACCTGGTTCGTTACTTTCTAGAACATGCATCAAACTATTGATAACTTATAGCTGAAATAAAGGAATATTTACATTGATATAACATAAATAATCCTGTCCCAAGTCTCGAAACCAAGACTATTACAAAACATAACTTAATACATAAGGGTAATTAAGTCTTTATACATCACATGAGTCAACGAGTCTTCATACATAATCAAAATAGTGATCTTAACGGTACAAAGCTAATCAGTAGCTTTGTCTTTGCCTTTATCCTTCCCTGAGCTTTCACCACGAGCTCCACTAACTGAAATATTTTAAGGAAAGCAAGGGTGAGCAACAAATTTGCTCAACAAGTATAATAACAATAAACGTGAATCATCACATGAATATTTTATAGCTTACAAGAATCAATAGAATAAAAGATAGCTCAAGAATTTGTACAATCTCAACGAATGATCTCCTTAACACAATTGTAGGGCCTCTATGGACTGAATGATTTCAATGTTTCCAAATGGAGGAAATATTCTATACTGAGTGGTCACCATGACACTAAACTTTTACTAGAATCACCAGAATCTCATCTGATAACCCAACATACTAATATAATAGGTGATCAGCCTAATGTACCCGATGTTATGCATAACCCCTTTTACATACTGTTCGTGCGCGTGTCGGTTCCCCGACATACATACGGTTTCCCCTACTATGAGGGTTGTTCATCTCAGCTTTACATAGGAATCCAAACCAAACAATTTGATCGGATAACTTTACTTAACAACAATGATGATTAAACATAGGTCTAGCCGAAACAATTGGCCTTGATATCTATCTTATGTAGTTTACGGAATATAGAACTTGAAAGCTTTAATAACATGTGTCGAAGCATAGTTAAATAACGTGAATGAATATCAGTTCATTCTAAGAGTACTTGCAATTCGACAATGATTGAAGTAAAAGAACATGTCCAGAATATCTTGAATAAGATAAGAGACTCGCTTAATGGAGTAATACTTGCAACAATATACAACATTTGTATAAGATAGGAAACTTGCTCAAATAAAAATAGTTGAGTAAGGAACTTGCAATAATATAGAATGATTGCTCAATCAATAAATAACTCGCACAATGAATAAAAGTTGTACGGTGGAGAAAACTTGCCCAATATTAAATTGAGTTAGGGTAACGAAACTTGCATAACATATAACTGTTTGCACGAAATAAAAATAGTGCATAAGTTTTAGAAACTTGCCCAACACAAGGGTTAAGACAAGGGTTAAAGAAGAACTTGCCTAGTGCGTCTGCTACAATATTACAACACACGCTCTTTAATATCCTACACATGTAAATACATATTCATATAACAATTAGTCACATAAGGATTAAGTTTAAAACAGACGTTGCATCATGAAAACACATTGATTGCCACTACGACTACCCAGTCGGGGGTCTCGCTCCCCGGTGAGCCGGGTTAGTCAATTAACACTTAAAATACAATTAACACTTATTTGATTAACACTTAGCATATAATTAAGCAATTAAGGCTTAATAAAATATAAATAACTAACTTGTAAAATCATTTGTACAAAAATATAAGGGTTGGACCCGCTGGACAAGTTTACTAGGTCCGACCCGACCTGAGCCGGTCTGATTGAACCGACCTAGGTCGGACACGGGGCTGGCGCTGCAGCATCAAGCCTTATGCTTAGATCTCACGCTGTGGCGTGAGTCTCGGTCTTTTCATATGATAGGCTTGACGCTGCAGCGTCAAGCTTAGTTCTTGGACCTCACGCTGCGGCGTGAGTCCCGTGCCGTTTCCTGCCAAGTGGCATCGCTGCGGCGCCGCGCTCAAAGCTTGGAGGTCACGCTGCGGCGTGATCCCCCTTCATTCCCTAGATAGGCCACGCTGTGGCGTGAGTTGTTGGCGCTGCAGCGTCAACCATCCAGTGGCCGAATTCTGGGCTTTTGCCCAGTTTGCGACCTCGACCTCCGGTCACTCCAACCTTCATAACTCCTCCTATACACGAGCAAATTGGTCCATTTCGGACTCTACGGACTCCTAATTCATAGGGCTACAACATATCAAAAATTTAGAATTACTCATAAACATTAACATGACTAATTTTTGAGCCAAAGTACAAAATGAAAACTCTGTTTTCGTGTTCTTGATGTTCTTCACCAAAATCAACACCAAATCTTTGTTTTAACTCCTTTTAACTCGATTCCAACTGGGTTATGAAGATAACCCATTGAACTACAATATTACAACATCAATTAGTCCAAACAATTACTCAATCAAGGCTTTATAGTCCTCTAAATCGTCCGAAAGTCATTTTGTCCAAAAAGTACAAAGTTTTTTCCTTTATGCCAAGGTTCGGATCATTCATTGATTTCGTTCCACTTTGAGGTTATTAATAGCTTACAAGATGTCTTGGCAACAATAAAAATCAACCACAACTAACAATTACAACAACAATTGCAAGAAATGCTCAAACCCAATGGTTTGAGCTCAAGAACACATAGAACTCAAAAATTTAATCAAACTCAAATGGAATTGATTTTTGGTTCATTGTTTACCTTGTAAATCCTTTCTAGGTGCTAAGAAAATTGCTGGGCTCGATTGGATTGAGCTCCTCCTTCCTTCTCCCGTTCACTCTACTTCTTGTTCTTCCGTGTTCTTCTTCCTCTTCTTTTATTGTTCTTCTCCTTCTTCTTGTTCTTCTGATTCTTCTTTTCTAACTGCAGCACTCTCACTCTCAATCTCTCTCAATCTTCAGTTGGTTTAGGGAAGAATGAGAGAGGAGAAGTTTGAATGGAATGGCAGCTTGGAGGCTTCGGGAGGATGAAGGGAGTAGCTCAAGAATGTTTAGCAATTGGGAAAATTAAGGCATTGAGCCTAACAAATAGCAGCATGCTGCCGGCTATACTCTCTACTCCTTGCATTTGATTGGTCCAAGGGTTTAGGTTGGTTCCCTCTTGGAGTAACAAGCTAAAATAAATACCCAAATACACAAAAATATATCCGAATACTCCCACTTTTGTACCCAATTTGGTAAATAACTCTACCCAAAATTAAAATGGGTACTCCCATAAAATATTGGGATGCATAAAAATAATAATTATGGGATTTGTCCAAATATTCGGAACACTCATATAATACATTTCGGATACCGAATAAAACACGATTGGGCTCAAAATGAAAATCTGACACTTGGAAAAATTATCATTTCACATACGTGTATTACTGAAATTTATTAAGGTCTAAAAAGACGTAAAAATATATGGCGTGAATAGTGCCTCGGTAAACGTGCCCCATGAATAGTGATTCTGCGATTTTTCGTGAAGTCAATATATTCGTCCTAACGACACTACAACACGTAAAGTTCAACACATACACATATTCTAGGTTATAACACAACCTTTAAGCACATAACACATAATAGTATAAATAAAAATAAAAATTCATTTCATTCACACGTAACTCGGGTTACAAGGAAATTAAATTCCCGATCGTTACATTCTCCCCTCCTTATAAGGATTCTGTCCCCAGAATCATAATACAAGGTTAAGCAAAAAGTTGAGGGTAATTCTCCTTCATCTTATCTTCTAACTCCCACGTAGCCTCATCGGCATTGTGCTTTTGCCAAACTACTTTTACAGAAGGTATAACCTTATTTCTTAATAGTTGCTCTTTCTTATCGATTATCTGAATAGAAATTTCCTCATACGTAAGATCTTTCTCTATTTGAACGGGCTCATAGGATATCACGTGCTTATAATCGGGCTTGTATGGTCGTAACACTGAAACGTGGAACACATTGTGGATATGCTCTAGTTCGGGAGGCAAGGCTACCTCATACGCCACTTCACCCACTTTTCTCAATACTTCGAACGGTCCTACGAATCTCGGGCTTAACTTTCCCTTCTTACCAAAACGTATCTTCCCCTTCCAGGGAGATACCTTTAGAAACACGCAACTACCGACATCGAAGTCTCTTGTCTGGCGATGTTGATCTGCATACTTCTTTTGTCGGTCTTGGGCTGCAACTAATCTTGCCCTAATCACTGTGACCACTTCTGCTGTCTGCTGCACCAATTCTGGTCCCAACAGTCGCCGTTCGCCAACCTCATCCCAGCTTAACGGTTTTCTGCACTTCCTTCTGTAGAGGGCTTCGTATGGCGACATACCGATACTCGCATGATAGCTATTGTTATAAGCAAATTCCACGAGTGGTAAATGGTCATCCCAATTTCCCTTGAAATCCATCACATAAGCTCTCAACATGTCTTCTAGTGTCTAAATTGTTCGTTCGCTCTGTCCGTCAGTTTGAGGATGGTAAGCAGTACTTAGTCGTAACTATGTTCCTATTCTCTTTTGCAAGCTTCTCCAAAAATTTGACGTGAAGCGCGGATCTCGATCTAAGACAATTGACACTGACACTCCATGTCGCGAAACAATTTCCTTTATATACAACTTGGCTAACTGGTTCAAATTAAATCAGATCTTTATCGGAAGAAAGTGTGCTGATTTTGTCAATCGATCTACGATAACCCAAATGGCATCATAACCCTTATGTGTAACTGGAAGTCCTACTACAAAATCTATAGTGATATGCTCACATTTTCACTCCGGTATATTCAGTGGTTGAAGTAACCCACTCGGTCTCTGATGTTCCGCTTTAACTTGTTGACATGTGAGACACTTACTGACGTACTCTGCTACGTCCCGCTTCATGTTGGGCCACCAAAAGTATTGACGAAGATCCCGACACATTTTCGTGCTTCCTGGGTGCACAGAATATGCTGAATTATGTGCTTCATGTAAGATCTCATCTCTTAATTCAATTACGGCTAGCACCCACACTCGCTCCTCGTATCTCAAAATACCATCCTTATCCATTCGGAATTTCTCTTCCTCATTTTCTGCGATCCTCTTCTGTATCCTTTCACATTCTTTATCCTTTTCCTGTACTTCTTTCACTTTGTCGAGTAACGTCGGACGAGCTTCAATTACGAATAACTTCTCTGCTGCCTCTGCCGGACTTTTCACTTCAATTTCTAGTCTCGCCATTTCCAGTATTAACTCCTCGTGAGTTGTCAACATAAACAATTTCTCGTTCCCCTTTCTACTCAATGCATCTGCTACTACGTTTGCTTTTCCCGGGTGATAAAGAATTTCCCAGTCGTAATCTTTAATTAATTCCAACCACCTCCTCTGTCGCATGTTCAACTCCTTTTGTGTGAAAATATATTTCAAGCTCTTATGATATGTGTATATCTCACATTTCTTCCCATAAAGGTAATGTCTCCAAATCTTCAATGCAAAGACAACAACTGCTAATTCCAAGTCATGGGTAGGGTATCACTTCTCGTAGTCCTTCAACTGTCGTGACGCATACGCAATGACCTTGCCGTGTTGCATTAACACACAACCAAGACCTTTGTGTGATGCATCACTATACACTACAAACCCTCCCGTATCATCTGGTAGGGACAATACAGGCGCCTCGCTTAGCCTCTTCTTCAACTCCTGAAAACTGTCTTCGCACTTTTCAGACCATACAAACTTCACCGTCTTCCTCGTCAGATTGGTCAACGGGGTTGCTATCTTCGAAAAATCCTAGATAAATCTCCGATAGTGCCCTGCTAACCCTAATAAACTTCGCACTTTTGTCGGCGTCTTCGGTTATTCCCAGTTACTAACTGCCTCCACCTTCGCAGGGTCCACTGAGATACCGTCTTTGTCGATCATATGCCCTAAAAATTGTACTTTTTCCATCCAGAATTCGCACTTGAATAATTTCGCGTATAACTTCTCCCTTCTCAGTGTCTCCAGTACTTTGTTCAGGTGATCGACATGCTCTTCTTCGGTCTTTGAATAAATTAAAATGTCATTGATGAGTAGGTTTTAACCTACGAGTTAGATACGTTTTAGCGAGATTCTTTTCAGTCTTTTAGTGTTTTAGTACCTTTTTATTTGTGTTTATATTTCTTTTGTAGGTTACGGTTGGCTGAGGATCAAAGAAAGCAAAACTGGCTGGGTGCAGGGCATTCTCGCCGGGGCGAGAAGTCCAGGTATAATTTCCTCGCCGGGGCGAGACTTTTGTGAAGGATTTCCTCGCCGGGGCGAGGTTGCGTCTGGTGGAAAAAAAAAATAGAAGTTGGCAATCGGGTACTTTGGAGAGTTTGAAGCTAAGAAGGATTTCAATTGCTATTCTGATAAGGAGTCTTGAGGAGGTTATTGAGGATATAAATAGGAGAATATAACATGGATTGACACACATATTCATACATCTACTCACAGGAAGATTGAAGATTGAGAGCTGAGCAAGGAGATAGAAAACCAAACCAAGCTTTGTGAAGAATTCAGATTGAAGGACGAAGGATTATATTGAGTTTTCTCTTAATCTTTTTATCCTTAATTTGTAATTATTTATGATGACTTATTTTGAATTTCTAGTTTCTATTGTCAGTATGAACTAAACCTTTACATTAAAGCTGCAATTGAACTAGTTATATTGATGAATTAATTTTCTATTTAATTTCAGTTATTCATTCAAGTTGAGTTGTCTATCATATTCCATGCTTAATGTTTAAATTGTTTGGCCAACAATTAGCGGAATACCTTAGGTGAATTTGGGAGATGCAATCTAGGGTTAGAACTGAATAAGATAGCGTGTATTCTAAATTATTTGCAAGTGTTGAATAATTGGATTTGTAAAGTGAATAGGAATATCTCTTTACTGCACGTAACAATTGGGAATTAGTGCTTAATGAGTTTAATCCTATTATTCTGCATAGGAATATCGTAGAGTTAATTGGATTAGATAGATTTATTTGATCACTTGGAAAAGGGCTTATAAATAAAATTGAATTCCTGTTAACAACTCTAATGAAGTGAATAACTGAATGACGTAGACATATTGATTTATGATATATAATTGGGGAAATTGTAGTCTTAATCTTTTAAATATGAATTTCAACCTTTGTGATAGTTATCAGTTTTCGTATTAGTTAAATTAGTTTAAATCAAACAACCAATTGGCGATTGTTTAATAGAATAGTCATAGTTTAGATTGATAGTGGAGATTTAAATCGTAATAATTCCCGTGGGTTCGACACTCTTTCTTATCACTTTATTACTTGTTGATCGTGTACACTTGCACGTAATTGTCGTTATCTAAATCGAACAACAAGTTTTTGGCGCCGTTGCCAGGGATTATTTGAGTTTAATATTTTCAATATCAGTTTAGTTAAGTCTGTTCTAGTTAAGCAAACTTATTTTTCTTTTGTTTCTTGTTCAGGTGACTTTTGATTCGTTTATGCAAACGCGATCAAAACAACCGGAACTCGTGCAGCGTGAGGATAATCTTGAGAACAAGCTTCGTCAGTTGAGAAAATTCTGTCAGGAGACACTTGAGAAAGAAAAAATGGCTAACGAAGAACAAAAATCATTGAGGGAATATGCTATGCCTAAGATAGACGAGATCAAATCGAGCATCACGAGACCAGTCATCACTGCTAATTCCTTTGAAATCAAGCCGGGAACAATTCATATGCTTCAGAATGCGGTACAGTTTGGGGGTTTAGCCAACGATGATCCAAATGAACACTTGGTTAGTTTCCTGGAGATTTGTGATACCTTCAAATATCCCAATGTGACAGATGATGCAGTGAGATTACGTCTATTTTCGTTCACACTGAGAGATAAAGCAAAGAGCTGGTTGCACTCACTTCCGCCAGGGTCCATCACAACGTGGGACGATCTAGCTCAGAAATTCCTAGCGAAATTTTTCCCGCCAGCTAAGTCGGCTAAGTTGAGAAACGAGATTTCTACATTTTGGCAACAGCATGGAGAGTCACTATACGAGGCTTGGGAAAGGTTCAAGGAGTTATTGAGAAAATATCCACATCATGGGCTACCCAAATGGCTACAAGTGTAGACATTCTACAATGGGCTAAATAATGACACTCGAACATGCATTGATGCAGCTGCAGGAGGAGCTCTTATGGATAAAAAGTTTGATGAAGCTTACACCTTGTTAGAGACTATGGCTGCAAATAATTATCAATGGCCGACTTCCAGAATGAATCAACAAAAGGTAGCTGGAGTTTTGGAAGTAGATGCGGTCACGGCACTAACAACTCAGATGGCAGCCATGTCTAAGAAGATTGAAGCTTTGGCAGAATCAAAAGTCCAGCAAGTAGCATATGTGTGTGAGCTTTGTGCAGGTGCGCATCCGACGGAGTATTGTGCCATTAATCCGGAATCGGTACAGTTCGTGGGGAGTTATAACAGACAGCAACAGCCATACCAGAACGCATATAATCTGGGGTGGAAGAATCATCCGGGTTTCTCATGGAGCAATAACACTCAGGTTCAAAACCCAGCTCCTAGAACTCAGAATCCCCCAGGTTTTCAGAACCAAGCTCCACAACATACAGAGAGGAAGCCGAATTTAGAAGAATCGTTAGCAAGGTTTATCACAACATCTGAGAAAAGAATGAATGATCAAGATAAGTTGCTAACTCAGGTAGATTTGAATGTGAAGAGCCAGGCAGTGTCAATTAGGAACTTGGAAAATCAGCTGGGACAGTTGGCTCAAGTCTTGAATACTCGACCACAAGGAGCACTTCCAAGCGATACAGAGGTTAATCCAAGAACGGAAGGAAAGGAACATTGCAAGGTTGTCACCTTAAGGAGTGGGAAAGAGCTGCCTGATGCAGTTAAAGGAAATTCTAAACCAAAAACAGTTGTGGAGAATGAGGATGAGGAAGCCCTGGTGAAAAGTAAGGTGAATGAATCAGAAAAGGTGAAGGATACAGGTTCGGAGGTAAAGTCAAAGGAACTCAAGCCAGATAGTGTAGTGCCTCCCGTACCATTCCCTCAGAGACTGCAGAAAGCCAAGCTAGACAAGCAATTTTCCAGATTTTTGGATGTTCTCAAGAAACTACACATTAATATACCGTTTGCAGAAGCCCTGGAACAGATGCCCAGTTACGCAAAGTTTATGAAGGATGTTTTGTCAAAGAAAAAGAAATTGGGTGAATTCGAAACGGTGGCACTTACCGAGGAGTGCAGCGCAATTTTGCAAAACAAGTTGCCACCTAAACTAAAGGATCCAGGAAGCTTCACTATCCCTTGTGTAATTGGTAACCAGTTCTCTGGAATGGCATTATGTGACTTAGGAGCTAGTATAAATTTAATGCCGTTATCAGTTTACACTCAGCTTGGGCTAAAGGTACCAAATCCGACGAACATCAGCTTGCAGTTGGCAGACAGATCAGTGACATATCCGAGGGGTATTGCGGAAGATATTTTGGTTAAAGTCGATAAATTCATCTTCCCGGCTGATTTCATTGTTTTGGATTACGAAGATGATAAGGAGATTCCCATCATTCTAGGTTGTCCATTCTTAGCAACAGGGAGAACGTTGATAGATGTACAAAAAGGTGAATTAACAATGAGAGTGCAAGATCAGGAAGTCACCTTTAATGTGTTTAAATCGATGAAATTCCCTAAGGAGGGTGAGGAATGCTTACGGATAGACCTGTTTGATGAAATCGTGAATGAACAAACCATGACAATTATTGTTAAAGATCCATTAGAAGCTGCTCTAGTTGGGATAGATACTTTTGATGATCCAGATGAGTGGGAGTATGTCAAGATTCTAGACTCAGTACCTATTCCTCGGAAATTCAGCAGGCAATTTGATGTACTTGACCAACCGAACGAAGGAGAAAAGAGGTCCAAACCGTCAGTGGAAGAGCCACCTGTGCTTGAACTCAAACCTCTTCCATCTCATCTACGGTATGCTTACTTGGGATACTCGGACACACTACCAGTAATAGTTTCTGCGCATTTGAATGAATCTCAAGAAGAAAAACTATTAAGGGTTTTGCGTGAGTATAAAACAGCAATTGGATGGACCATAGCAGATATCAAGGGAATCAGTCCGTCATTTTGCATGCACAAAATTCTGCTAGAGGAAGGAGCAAAACCGGTCATTGAGCAACAAAGACGTTTGAATCCGATTATGAAAGATGTAGTGAAGAAAGAAATCATTAAGTGGTTAGATACCGGTATTATCTATCCAATTTCAGACAGTGCGTGGGTAAGTCCCGTACAATGTGTGCCTAAAAAGGGAGGAATGACAGTGGTTGAGAACAAAAACAATGAACTCATTCCGACAAGAACAGTTACAGGTTGGAGAGTGTGTATGGATTACCGTAAGTTGAACAAAGCTACGCGCAAGGATCACTTTCCTTTGCCATTTATTGATCAGATGTTGGATAGGTTGTCCGGTCATCAGTTCTATTGCCTTCTCGATGGATACTCGGGATACAACCAGATAGTGATAGCACTGGAGGATCAAGAGAAAACTACGTTTACATGTCCTTATGGAACGTTTGCATTCCGGAGAATGTCTTTCGGGTTATGTAATGCACCGGCTATATTCCAGCGATGCATGATGGCTATCTTCTCCGATATGGGGGAACAAAATTTGGAGGTATTCATGGATGACTTCTTTGTATTCGGTGATAGTTTTGACTTGTGTCTTAATAATCTCATCTTAGTACTGAAGCGTTGTGTGGAGACGAATCTGGTGCTTAATTGGGAAAAGTGCCACTTTATGGTGCGAGAAGGGATTATTCTGGGGCACAAAGTATCCGACGCAGGTCTAGAGGTGGATAGGGCAAAGATCGAAACCATTGAAAAGCTACCTCCGCCGACATCTGTAAAAGGCGTTAGAAGTTTTCTCGGACATGCTGGATTCTACCGTCGATTCATCAAGGACTTCTCAAAAATTTCAAAACCATTGTGTTCACTCCTTGAGAAAGATGTTCCCTTCAAGATGGATCAAGCTTGCATCGAAGCCTTTGAAGTGCTGAAACAGAAATTAGTCACAGCCCCAATCATAATTGCTTTGGATTGGACTTTACCTTTTGAATTGATGTGTGACGCAAGTGATTATGCAGTGGGAGCTGTGTTGGGTCAGCGAAGGGACAAGATTTTTCACACCATTTATTACTCAAGTAAGACGCTCACTGATGCTCAATTGAATTACACCACTACAGAAAAAGAGTTACTTGCAGTAATATTTGCGTTTCATAAATTCCGAGCATATTTGATTGGAACCAAGGTGATAGTCTACACTGATCATTCAGCCATTAAATACTTGATTGCAAAGAAGGATGCCAAACCACGGTTAATTCGATGGGTCCTCCTGTTGCAAGAGTTTGATTTAGAGATTCGAGATAGAAAAGGTACGGAGAATCAGGTGGCTGATCATCTTTCAAGATTAGAGAATGCTGACATTCAGGAAAAGGGTGAGGTGGTAATTAATGAGTCGTTTCCGGACAAGCAACTATTTCGTATCAACACCGAAGTACCTTGGTATGCTGATTACGTGAACTTCCTAGTCAGTAATGTTCTTCCGCAAGATTTCACTTCTCAGCAAAGAAAGAAATTTCTTCATGATGTCAAACAGTACTTCTAGGATGAGCCATTCCTCTTCAAAACTTGTGCGGATCAGATGATACGACGTTGTGTACCACAGGAAAAGATGGAGAGCATATTGAGTCGATGTCATTCATCAGAGTATGGGGGACATTATGGGGGAGAAAGAACTGCGGCAAAAGTGCTACAATCAGGGTTTTTCTGGCCTTCGTTGTTCAAGGACGCCCACCTTTTTGTTTTAAAGTGCGATAGATGTCAAAGGGTTGGCAATATTTCGAAATGGCACGAAATGCCTCTCAACACTATCCTTGAAGTTGAACTCTTCGACGTTTGGGGTATTGACTTTATGGGGCCTTTTCTGTCATCATTCAATAATCAATACATACTTTTGGCTATGGATTACGTATCAAAATGGGTTGAAGCAACTGCACTACCCACGAATGATGCTAAAGTGGTTCTACGGTTCTTGTAGAAAAACATTTTTACTCGATTCAGTACACCGAGAGCCATAATTAGTGACAAAGGTTCCCATTTTTGCAATAAGCAATTCACCAAGCTGTTAGCTAAATATGGAGTCAAACACAGGATTGCTACAGCTTATCATCCCCAAACGAATGGCCAAGCAGAGGTGTCGAATCGTGAGGTCAAGCAAATTCTGGAGAAAGTGGTGAATCCATCTCGTAAGGATTGGGCAATGAAATTGGATGATGCTCTATGGGCATATCGAACGGCCTACAAGAACCCAATTGGAATGTCGCCGTATCGCATGGTTTATGGAAAAGCGTGTCATTTGCCAGTCGAGCTTGAACACAATGCATATTGGGCAATTCAGAAGTTGAACTTTGATCTTCAAGCATCAGGCGAGAAAAGACTGCTTCAATTGAATGAGATGGAGGAATTTCGACACCAAGCCTATGAAAACGCTAAGTTGTACAAAGAAAAAGTCAAGAGATGGCACGACAAACGGATAGTTGATCGGAAATTCGAACCGGGACAGGCAGTATTGTTGTTCAACTCCAGATTGCGATTATTTCCGGGAAAGTTAAAGTCAAGATGGTTGAAGCAACTGCACTACCCACGAATGATGCTAAAGTGGTTCTACGGTTCTTGTAGAAAAACATTTTTACTCGATTCAGTACACCGAGAGCCATAATTAGTGACGAAGGTTCCCATTTTTGCAATAAGCAATTCACCAAGCTGTTAGCTAAATATGGAGTCAAACACAGGATTGCTACAGCTTATCATCCCCAAACGAATGGCCAAGCAGAGGTGTCGAATCGTGAGGTCAAGCAAATTCTGGAGAAAGTGGTGAATCCATCTCGTAAGGATTGGGCAATGAAATTGGATGATGCTCTATGGGCATATCGAACGGCCTACAAGAACCCAATTGGAATGTCGCCGTATCGCATGGTTTATGGAAAAGCGTGTCATTTGCCAGTCGAGCTTGAACACAATGCATATTGGGCAATTCAGAAGTTGAACTTTGATCTTCAAGCATCAGGCGAGAAAAGACTGCTTCAATTGAATGAGATGGAGGAATTTCGACACCAAGCCTATGAAAACGCTAAGTTGTACAAAGAAAAAGTCAAGAGATGGCACGACAAACGGATAGTTGATCGGAAATTCGAACCGGGACAGGCAGTATTGTTGTTCAACTCCAGATTGCGATTATTTCCGGGAAAGTTAAAGTCAAGATGGTCAGGTCCGTTCATTGTCACTACTGTAGCACCCCACGGAGCAATTGACGTTGAGGAACCAAACTCGAAGCGTACATTCAAGGTTAATGGTCAGTGACTCAAACATTACTGGGGAGGTGATGTGGATCGTCAAGTATCAGTGATCTACCTCTCTTCGCTCGATCAAGCTGATGACTAAAACCGCAGAGAAAGTCGGGCTGACGACTATAAACCAAGCGCTTGATGGGAGGCAACCCAATCATGTTATTTTATTGCTTTAATCGATTTCGCATAGTTAATATTTTTTTTTTTGTTTTAGTTAGTAGAGTTAGTTGTTTAAATTGTTCTTGCTTTGAAATAATTCTTTAATCGTTCGTATTAAGACTAATTCATATTGTTAACCTTTGGATCAGGGACAAAGAGTTGGGAGAATGTATTAGAGAAGAGAAAAGCTATTGGGATGGGCCAAATGAGCAAAAAGAAAAAAAAAACAAAAATTTCAGAAAACAGCATTCTCGCCCCGGCGAGAAGTTAACACTGGTGAATCTCGCCCCGACGAGAAACTTACTGATCAAGCTCACCGTCAGCGCAAAGTTTCTCGCCCCGGCCCAAAAGTCACTGTTCAAGTTCGCCCTCGGCGCAAAACCTATCGCCCCGACGAGAAACTTACTAATCAAGCTCGCCGTCAGCGCAAATATTCTCGCCCCAACCCAAAAGTGACTGATCAATCTCGCCCCGGCGAGAATACACAATATAAACTTCTCGCCCCGGCGAGAATCGCGGTTTTCAGTTTTAAAAATTCGATTCCAGTTCATTTTTGCCCATTCCTAAACCAAACCAAATTCTCCCAACTTCGCCTCTTCCTTTCCTAAACCGACTCAAACCCTTCTTCTTTCCAATTTCTTTCCCAAATTTGATTCCTACTCCTACCCACATTTGAACTCTATCACATTCCTATCAATTTTCTCTCTCCAAAAGCGAACCCTAACCTAGTTTCTTTCCAAACCTCGCGTGGATTAGAAGTGCTCTGTTTTCTATCAAATACAGAGACACAAAGTATTCCATACATACACACAATCTAGGACTCTTCCTCTGTAATTCACCCATTCCATAACTATAAAGTACCCTTCATTGTTCATTGAGAGTGGCTATTGCTTGAGTTTGGGGGAGAATTACTCTGTTTCATTCACAATTTCCATAAGCTTTATTGTTACATGGACGATTTCTAGGGTTGCACCAAATTGAAGAGGCAAGTCACTCAGTTCAACCATTTGGCATCACCAACTCTGCTCCACTGTACCAAGCCTCTGTCAGGTATCCTACATTGGGTTACTCTATAATTTTGTTTGGATCAGGTTCTTTTGAAATTGGTATTGGGTAGTGATGTACATGCTTTACTCTTGAGTTTTACTTTCCATTGGGATTTGGTTGGATTGTCTGGATTACAATTTGTGTTAGTAACTTCAATTGTGTAAAGTTTAGTTAGAAATTCGTAGAGTTGGAGTTTGGGGGGATTGTTTAATTGTTGTTCCTAGTTTGCGGAGTTGTGTTTGTTTGTTTGTTCTGGATACAATTCAGTGATGGCTCCAAAAAGGCATAGAGGGGAAGGTTCGTCGTCAACGCCAACTCGGCAATATGATAGAAGGAAATTTGTTAGTGTGGAAGCCGCTGATAGGTATGATTCGTACGCATCGGGTAAAGCTCTAACTCCCGAGCGCGGTCTCACACCCGAGTTAGTTGATGGTGAGATGTTGATGCAAATACAGGAGCGAGAGTGGGGGACATTTACTGCTCACCCAAAACCCGCTTGCATAGCCGTTGTTAAAGAATTCTATGCCAACGCCGAAGACACGGCTCAATACGAGGTGACAGTCAGGGGAAGGACAATGTCTTTCAGTGCTCAGTCGATCAACGAATACTATAATTTGGATCCTGATTTAGACTGTGAATACACTCGATTCCTTGCGGGGGCGCCGAATTTGGAAAAGGTGATTGCGGACTTGTGCAAACCGGGGACAACGTGGATATCCAAAGGGCCACGGGCAGCAATTTCATTCAATAGCAAGGATTTGAGTCGTTATGGCAAAGTGTGGTATGCCTTCCTGTCCGCCAAATTGATGCCGTCACAGCATGTAAGTGACGTTCCCAAGGAGAAGGCTTTGCTATTATATGCCATTATTACGGGATTTGCTATTGATGTGGGAGATGTGATTGAGGCATCGATTCGCCGGACGATTCGGAACTTGCATAGTCAAGGTGGTTTGCCACATCTTTCGTTGATATGTGGACTGTGTTCTTAAGCGGGAGTTCATTAGGGTGCTGAGGAGGCTGTGCAGCAGCCATTGCTGGTTTTGGACCACCGTCTGATTGTACGTTATAAGGAATGGGATGGCGGTCAGTCACACCCTCGGGGTATGGGGTATATCCTTCCGTCTGCTTCTGAAGGTGAGGAGCAGGAATCTGACGGTGAGGAGAGGGACTCTGACGAGGGATCGGGTCCGTCGGCGGGTCAAAGATCAAAGTTCACCCTTCAATTTCGTGAGTTGCAGTGCCTAATTAATTCTCAGCATCAGACCATTTTGAGGCAGAATCAGTGTTTGGCGGAGCGACAGCAGTGTATTTATGATTATCAAGTGGGGTGTTCGAACGCGATTGCCGACATGTACAACAAGATGCAACCGTTGGTGGATCCTGTTAATTTTCCAGTGCCTCGGCCGTTGCCAGTTTTTCCTCCACCAGACTCAGATGATAGGAACACGGTTGAGCTCGACGCTTGACCGGTCAGGGAAGTCCTCTGTTCTTACTTGTTTTATTTTTTTTTGCACAATGAGGACATTGTACTGATTGAGTTTGGGGGGGTTGATTGTTAGATTTGTTTATATAATTGCATGTTAGGTTGTTTTAGTTTTAGTTTTATTAGTTTCATTTTAGATTACATTCGTCATTTTAAAAAAAAAAAAATTAAAAATTCGAAAAACCCAAAAATTTAGTAGTGTAGGATCATATAGGATTGCATTTAGTAGAATCGTATTTAAGCAGGGTATTAATGGAAGTCGTTTAGGAATGACCGATGATGAAAGTTGATCAGTTTTATTACAGTTAAATGGGATGGATAGTGATTGCTAAATCTGAAATTTGACTGTTATTAGTTGTGATTATTTGAGACCCTTGGTTTTTAATTGCTCACAATTGTGTATTGAACTAATTAGGGTTGGTTTTACTTGGTGTATCACATGCTCGTATGAAGATATTGACTGTTAATTCTTGTTGGATCGAAAAAAAAAATGAAAAAAAAAATGATGATGAAAAAAAAAGAAAGAAAAATTGTGGAATAAATACTGCTTTGATGTCTGTCTAAGTGCAAGAAAAAGTAGTATTAATGAATATAGACAGATAAGAGCAGGTTTTGACTAAGTTTGTCTTTGTGGCCGGTGTCATTCGAGCGAGTATGCCCTTAGGAGTTGTCTTTACACTCAGCGCCCTAAAATCGTCTGGTTTGGGAGTCGTTAGTTGAAAATTTGTTACATGGGTGACATTGAATAGCCTAATAAAGATGAACATTGCACTAGTCAAGATAATATGACGAGATGGAGCGTAAAACGCACTCGTCGAATAGAGAAAGAGAAAAAAAAATGTGAAAACAAGTGATTAGCGGTTTGAGCTTAATTTGAATATCGGTGATCTTATCCTTATTTGAGCGTTGTGATACTAAGAGTTGAATTTTATCTCTGATTGGTTTGATATATGTTGCACACACACATGTAAGGGTTGAAAGTATAGCTTAATTGATGACAGTTGGTTTGTGGATAGTGCGAGAGTTTGAAATTCTATTGACTTATTATTTCTGATTTCTGAGGCCGGATTTTTATGATGACTGTTGATTATCTGCTTGAGTATGGTTAGTCATGCATATGCATTCATGTTGGTAGATAGTTAGGTATTCATATGTTATGTTTTGTGTTTTTGCTTGAGGACAAGCAAAGTTTCGAGTTTGGGGGTATTTGATGAGTAGGTTTTAACCTACGAGTTAGATACGTTTTAGCGAGATTCTTTTCAGTCTTTCAGTGTTTTAGTACCTTTTTATTTGTGTTTATATTTCTTTTGTAGGTTACGGTTGGCTGAGGATCAAAGAAAGCAAAACTGGCTGGGTGCAGGGCATTCTCGCCGGGGCGAGAAGTCCAGGTATAATTTCCTCGCCGGGGCGAGACTTTTGTGAAGGATTTCCTCGCCGGGGCGAGGTTGCGTCTGGTGGAAAAAAAATAGAAGTTGGCAATCGGGTACATTAGAAAGTTTGAAGCTAGGAAGGATTTCAATTGCTATTCTGATAAGGAGTCTTGAGGAGGTTATTGAGGATATAAATAGGAGAATATAACATGGATTGACACACATATTCATACATCTACTCACACGAAGATTGAAGATTGAGAGCTGAGCAAGGAGATAGAGAACCAAGCCAAGCTTTGTGAAGAATTCAGATTGAAGGACGAAGGATTATATTGAGTTTTCTCTTAATCTTTTTATCCTTAATTTGTAATTATTTATGATGACTTATTTTAAATTTCTAGTTTCTATTGTCAGTATGAACTAAACCTTTACATTAAGGTTGCAATTGAACCGGTTATATTGATGAATTAATTTTCTATTTAATTTCAGTTATTCATTCAAGTTGAGTTGTCTATCATATTCCATGCTTAATATTTAAATTGTTTGGCCAATAATTAGCGGAATACCTTAGGTGAATTTGGGAGATGCAATCTAGGGTTAGAACTGAATAAGATAGCGTGTATTCTAAATTATTTGCAAGTGTTGAATAATTGGATTTGTAAAGTGAATAGGAATATCTCTTTACTGCACGTAACAATTGGGAATTGGTGCTTAATGAGTTTAATCCTGTTATTCTGCATAGGAATATCGTAGAGTTAATTGGATTAGATAGATTTATTTGATCACTTGGAAAAAGGCTTATAAATAAAATTGAATTCCTGTTAACAACTCTAATGAAGTGAATAACTGAATGACGTAGACATATTGATTTATGATATATAATTGGGGAAATTGTAGTTTTAATCTTTTAAATCTGAATTTCAACCTTTGTGATAGTTATCAGTTTTCGTATTAGTTAAATTAGTTTAAATCAAACAACCAATTGGCGATTGTTTAATAGAATAGTCATAGTTTAGATTGATAGTGGAGATTTAAATCGTAATAATTCCTGTGGGTTCGACACTCTTTCTTATCACTTTATTACTTGTTGATCGTGTACACTTGCACGTAATTGTCGTTATCTAAATCGGACAACAGTCATCGATGAAAAGTACCATGAACTTATCTAAGTATGGCTTTAGAATTCGGTTCATCAAGTCCATGAATGCTGCTGGCGCATTAGTCAAACCGAAAGACATCACCAAAAACTCGTAGTGACCATATCTTGTCTGAAACGCAGTTTTAGGTACATCTTCCTTCCTTACTTTTAGCTGATGATATCCAGTCCTCAAATCTGTCTTCGAGAAGTGTCTGGCTCCTTTTAGTTGATCGAACAAGTCGTCGATTCTTGGCAATGGATACTTATTCTTGATCGTTGATTTGTTCAATTCCCAGTAGTCGATGCAGAGCCTCATCGATCCGTCCTTCTTCTTGACAAACAAAACTAGGGCTCCCCACAGGGACACACTTAGCTGAATATACCCATTGTCTAGCAATTCCTGAAGTTGTATCAATAATTCCTTCATTTCCATTGGTGCCATACGATACCGAGCCTTCAAAATTGGTGTAGTCCCTGCCACTAAGTCTATTGCAAATTTAATTTCCTTGTCTGGCAGAAGACCAGGTAATTCGCTTGGAAATACATCTAGAAACTCTCTCACTATTGGTATATCTGTAATTTCTACCCCACCTTTCTTTGTATCTACAATATAGGCTAAGTAGCCTTCACATCCTTTCTTTAACAACTTCCTGGCCTGCATCATCGTAAGACAACACGAACATCTCAGCGATGTGCTACCATTAAACACTACCCTCGACCGGTTAGGGGTCCGAAAGTTCACATTTTTCTTCTGACAGTCGATCACTGCCGCATGGTCACACAACCAATCCATTCCCAATATTACATCGAATTCTCCCAACCTTATTGGGATAAAATCCACGCGAAAATTACGTCCCTTAATCTCAGCACAACAATTACGAAGAATAAACTCTACAGGAATTACCTCGTTATTCGTAATTTCTATACTCAAAGGATTTTCTAACCGTTCTTGGGGTAAATTTAACCGTTTAGCAAAATCTTCGGACACAAAAGAACATGTAGCACCTGAATCAAATAATACGTAGGCATTTATATCATTGATTGGGATAATACCTGACACCATGTCCTTAGCAATCACTGCATCCTGTACGGTCATGTTGAAGGTTCGAGCAGGGGTTTGGTTCGGCGGAGTCGGTCCATCAGTTTGTTGCCTCCTCCTCGGTTGATGTTTCCACCACTGCTTCCTTTCTTCGGGCAGTCTGTGATCTGATGCTCCACTGATCCACAAGAATAACATCCATGGTTCTTATTTGGGTTTATGAAGTTTGGTGCCATATGCCCCTCCTAGCCGCAATTATAACAGATATTGTGCCCTTTCCAGCACTCTCCCTTGTGATTTTTCTCACATTTAGAACATGCTTCAATCCTCTTCTTAAATCCTCCCTGATTATTCCCCGTCTGATTAGTGTTGGTACTGTTGCTGTTGCCACAGTCCCATTTTCTCTTTCGTGAATTGCTTCCACCGCTACTGCCACCACCACAATAGTCTCCTCCACCCTTTTTATTCTTCTTGTGTTGATTTAGGGCCTCAATCCCTCCTTCAGCGATGATGGCCTTTTCCAGCAGTGCACTAAAGGTTTCAATCTGAAGAACAACTACCTTGTTATACAACCACGGCTTCAGCCCTTGTTCAAACCTTTGCGCCTTCAGCTCTTCAGTACTTACTTGAAGCGGTGCAAAACGTGCAAGTTCATTGAATTTGGCGGCGTACTGAGCCACCGTCATGTCTCCCTGCTTCAGTTCTAAGAATTTCACTACCATTTGTCTTTCCATGCTCTTTGGGAAATAATTCTCGAAAAACAATTCCTTGAACCTGTCCTACGGTATCATTTCTTCACCTGCTCGTTGTTGGTTAGCCTCCCACTAATAATTTGCTTCTCCTTTCATCATATAGGTGGCGAATACCATTTTCTGATCACCCCCACGCATGCGATAACGAAAGCCTTCTCTATTTTCTTCACCCAAGACTGGGCTTCAATCGGATCAGTCGTTCCCCTGAACTCTGGGGATCCTACGCTCTTAAAGTCTTTAAAGCTTGTTATGGGTGTTGTCGGTGGGTTGGGATTCACGGGTCCCGCATTTCTCCTTTCCATTCTCTCCAATATATCCGCTAACCGCTGCATGGGGTCCGCCGGACCTCCTTCATTATTAACTGATCCCTCAGGTGTTGCTGGGGGTGGTATGTTGCGTCTGGGCCTCATTTTCTGTTAAACATAAGAAAGCTTAATGTCATCATCTCATATACTACGAGAATATCTATCATGAGTACTACAAGAAGACTACAAAGCGACACACTCTATTAGCAACTCGTAAAGAAATATAGCTTCATTGTAAGGAATGTAAATACCTTTCACAACTCTCTAGGACGCGTCTATCTAAGATCACCCCAAAACTTTACATGAGTTTTATCTACCCTTATCCTCTATAAACTTCCTAAGGTTATAGCCTAAAGACCTCTCTCTAAAGGTTTATAACCTAAGGCGCTCTGATACCAACCTGTGATGCCCCCAAATCCGGGTCACCCGAACCACGGACCTGGTTCGTCACTTTCTAGAACATGCATCAAACTATTGATAACTTATAGCGGAAATAAAGGAATATTTACATTGATATAACATAAATAATCATGTCCCAAGTCTCGAAACCAAGACTATTACAAAACATAACTTTATATATAAGGGTAATTAAGTCTTAATACATCACATGAGTCAACGAGTCTTAATACATAATCAAAATAGTGATCTTAACGGTACAAAGCTAATCAGTAGCTTTGCCTTTGCCTTTATTCTTCCCTGAGCTTTCACCACGAGCTCCACTAACTGAAATATTTTAAAGAAAGCAAGGGTGAGCAACAAATTTGCTCAGCAAGTATAATAACAATAAATGTGAATCATCACATGAATACTTTATAGCTTACAAGAATCAAGAGAATAAAAGATAGCTCAAGAATTTGCACAATCTCAACGAATGATCTCCTTAACACAATTGTAGGGCCTCTATGGATCGAATGATTTCAATATTTCCAAATGGAGGAAATATTCTATACTAAGTGGTCACCATGACACTGAACTTTTACTAGAATCACCAGAATTTCATCTGATAACCCAACATACTAATACAATAAGTGATCAGCCTAATGTACCCGGTGTTATGCATAACCCCTTTTACATACTGTTCGTGCGCGTGTCGGTTCCCCGACATACATACTGTGAGGGTTGTTCATCTCAGCTTTACATAGGAATCCAAACCAAACAATTTGATCGGATAGCTTTACTTAACAACAATGATGATTAAACATACGTCTAATCGAAACAATTAGCCTTGACATCTATCTTATGTAGTTCACGGAATATAGAACTTGAAAGCTTTAATAACATGCGTCGAAGCATAGTTAAATAACGTGATCGAATATCAGTTCATTCTAAGAGTACTTACAATTCAACAATGATTGAAGTAAAAGAACATGTCCAGAATATCTTGAATAAGATAAGAGACTCGCTTAATGGAGTAATACTTGCAACAATATACAACATTTGTATAAGATAGGAAACTTGCTCAAATAAAAATAGTTGAGTAAGGAATTTGCAATAATATAGAATGATTGCTCAATCAATAAATAACTCGCACAATGAATAAAAGTTGTACGGTTGAGAAAACCTGCCCAATATTAAATTGAGTTAGGGTAAGGAAACTTGCATAACATATACCTGTTTGCACAAAATAAAAATAGTGCATAAGGTTTAGAAACTTGCCCAACACAAGGGTTAGACAAGGGTTAAAGAAGAACTTGCCTGGTGCGTCTGCTACAATATTACAACACACGCTCCTTAATATCCTACACATGTAAATACATATTCATATAACAATTAGTCACATAAGGATTAAGTTTAAAACAGACGTTGCATCATGAAAACACATTGATTGCCACTACGACTACCCAGTCGGGGGTCTCGCTCCCCGATGAGCGAGCGGCTGCTCAGCTCACCGGTGAGCTGGCGGGGGTCTAAGGAGGCAAGTTGCAACCAGGTTAGTCAATTTACGCCTTAAGACAACACCGATTTGATTGACACTTAGCATACAATTAAGCAATTAAGACTTAACAAAATATAAATAACTAACTTGTAAAATAATTTGTACAAAAATATAAGGGTTGGACCAGCTGGACAAGTTTACTAGGTCCGACCTGACCTGACCCGGTCTGATTGAACCGACCCATATCGGACACGGGGCTGGCACTGCAGCGTCAAGCCTTATGCTTGGATCTCATGCTGCAGCGTGAGTCCTGGTCTTTTCATATCATAGGCCTGATGCTGCGGCGTCAAGCTTAGTGCTTGGATCTCACGCTGTGGCGTGAGTCCCGTGCTGTTTCTTGCCAAGTGGCGTCGCTACGGTGCGACGCTCAAAGCTTGGAGGTCACGCTGCGGCGTGAGCCCCCTTCATTCCCAGGATAGGCCACGCTGCGGCGTGAGTTGTTGGCGCTGCAGCGTCAACCATCCACTGGCCAGATTCTGGGCCTTTGCCCAGTTCGCGACCTCAATCTCCGGTCACTCCAACCTTCATAACTCCTCCTATACACAAGCAAATTGGTCCATTTCGGACTCTATGGACTCCTAATTCATAGGGTTACAACATATCAAAAATTTAGAATTACTCATAAACATTAACATGACTAATTTTTGAGCCAAAGTACAAAATGAAAACTCTATTTTCGTGTTCTTGGTGTTCTTCACCAAAATCAACACCAAATCTTTGTTTTAACTCCTTTTAACTCCATTCCAACTAGGTTATGAAGATAACCCAATGAACTGCAATATTACAACATCAATTAGACCAAACAATTACTCAATCAAGGCTTTATAGTCCTCTAAATCGTCCGGAAGTTATTTTATCCAAAAAGTCCAAAGTTTCATCCTTTATGCCAAGGTTCGGATCATTCATTGATTTCGTTCCACTTTGAGGTTATTAATAGCTTACAAGATGTCTTGGCAACAATAAAAATCAACCACAACTAACAATTACAACAACAATTGCAAGAAATGCTCAAACCCAATGGTTTGAGCTCAAGAACACATAGAACTCGAAAATTTAATCAAACTCAAATGGAATTGATTTTTGGTTCATTGTTTACCTTGTAAATCCTTTCTAGGTGCTAAGAAAATTGCTGGGCTCGATTGGATTGAGCTCCTCCTTCCTTCTCCCGTTCACTCTACTTCTTGTTCTTCCGTGTTCTTCTTCCTCTTCTTTTCTTGTTCTTCTCCTTCTTCTTGTTCTTCTGATTCTTCTTTTCTAACTGCAGCACTCTCACTCTCAATCTCTCTCAATCTTCAGTTGGTTTAGGGAAGGAATGGGAAAGGAGAAGTTTGAATGGAATGGCAGCTTGGAGGCTTCGGGAGGATGAAGGGAGTAGCTCAAGAATGTTTAGCAATTGGAAAAATTAAGGCATTGAGCCTAACAAATAGCAGCATGCTGCCGGCTATACTCTCTACTCCTTGCATTTGATTGGTCCAAGGGTTTAGGTTGGTTCTGTGACGCCCCCAAAATAGGTCCACACAACCCATTTTGAGTCGCCAATAACATTCTACAAAATACAAATACAAATACGAATTTTCCCATTTACAACTAATATTTGTCGTGCAAAATACGACCACACACATACTGTGACTTCCATACAAATATCGTACCGTATGGTACCACAGTATCCAAACCCAAATTATTACAATGCCGTAAAAAGACGGCAACACATGTTTTAAGTCTTCGGTACAATCATTATTAAACTATGTCATAACTTGATGAGGACAACCACTAACTTGAACCATCACTCCACTCCCCGGCTAGTCCCAGCTACATTTTCCTTTCCTGAGAATGGGACAAAACTGAAAAGGGTGAGCTTAAATAGCCCAGTAAGAAATATCATGACTAAGATAATGAAGAATAAAAATTATCTTTAGTCTTCAACAATAATAAATCAGAGATTTAAAGATATAATAATTGTTCAACAACAACAATTGCAGCGGAACAAACAATCCATTAGAAGAGTCAAGTAGATTATAATATCTACCATCTTCTATAAATTAAAGGATCACCACCAATATTTTATCCCTGTAACACCAATCAACAATTCCTGTTTATGAACATCCAAATCAACAGTTTATATTCAACAGCCTCTCTTTGCACTACGTGCCAAAGATATTTATTTGTAACATCACCGGTCATGATCATGCCAAACGCCAGTTCATCTTTGCACTACGGCCAAAGAGAATTTTCACCATACGCCTTTGTTTGTAACACAAAAAGTCATGATTATACCAATACACAGTTTGGTCAAAATCATGTCACGCCAGTTCATCTTTGCACTACGGGCCAAAGAGAACTATCACCACAATTTAAATATGAGGATGAGGATGATGACAATGATACAATGAGATTAAGGATAAGAAAAACTTTATAATTTAATCAGTATCAAAGATTGACCAAATTGCCAACACGATAACTAAATTGTGGAGTCAAATTCAAGAATGATATTCAAGAAATTATTTCATGCTTCAACTATAACGTATAGAAAGATTCAAGTGAAAAGATATTAGATGAAGCACAAACTATTAAGGATATTCTACTAATTTTCAGGGATTTTCTCCATTTAAAAATAAGGTTTTGGAAACAAATAAGGATTTCTTATCATAAATGGAGAAATGTGAAAGAAAAAGATATCCCTTAAAGAGTACAAAAGAAATGATAAGTTATATGAGTATAACAGAATATATGAAACTGCAATGGATTTTCACCTGTCATGCGATAATTCGCGTAGACAGATTATTTCCACAACAGATTAATAAATAATGAATACGACGGGTTATTCACCAGGTATGCGTCAATCCGCACGAACAGGTTATACCCACAGATTAATAAGGAATGAATATAGAAGGGTATTCACCAGGTACGACACTCGTACTTACAGGTTATTCCCATAGAATAATAAGGGTTGAATACAAAAGGATATTCACCAGGCATGCGTCATACCGCACGGCCAGGTTATCCCCACAAATTAATACCGAATGAATAACAACCTTTATGAGTATAATATCACTTACGAACATGAAAGCAAATGATATTATATATGAGTATGAAAGAAATGATATTCCCTACCTTCGTTAACTGGATGTTACTTTCTATGAAGTTTACTAACTTCGGATAATACTAGTATTCTCACAAATACTCACAATAGCCTAGCACACTAAGAGAACTTCAGAAATTTAGAGAGAGGGAGGAAGTATAAGCAATGAAGGTGTGAAAATTTCTTAAGCAAACTCTCCCTATTTATAGGAAAATCAAGGTGAGGGCATTTTGGTCTTTTCCCCATATTCTTTTAATATTATCCATCCATTTTTTCTTCCATTAATATCATCCATCCATTTTTTCTTCCATTAATATCATCCATCCATTTTTTCTTCCATTAATATCATCCATCCATTTTTTCTTCCATTAATATCATCCATCCATTTTTTCTTCCATTAATATCATCCATCCATTTATTCAAAAAGATTAATCCATTATCAAAAGATAATTCCATTATCAAAAGATAATTCCATTTTTCTGTATTATTGTGTTAAATGTATTAATATCACAGATAGCATATACTCGCAATACTGACAACCAGATTATTCCCAGGAAAGAGGGGGCCTTCCATAAAAATGGCGCGCAATTAAATAACCCCTTTCCTTGACAGAATTTCTAGACATTGTCGATAATGCTAAAATATCCTATCAAATGATATAAGTTACAGTGTCGTGACAAATAGTAAAATATATTATGCAGATGCTAATTAACAATTATTGAATCAAGATACTATGCAATTGCTACTTTATCAATTATTGAATCAATAATATAAAACACTGTGCAACATCGTGAGCTACTGTGGAATACCGTGTGCTACTGTGGAGTAACGCGTTTTACTGTTCTTTTTATCACCGGGTATTTTAACAGTTATCGGTTAAAGTTTTGCCGCCAATTTCTATCACTTTCTATATCCGACAGTTAACCCGTTGTGGGGCCCATTATCATTGACAATATTGCCATTTCGGCGCCGTCGTACGGTACCGAATATAATATTCCCCGACAGAAAGAATATTTCTCGACAAAAGGAATATTTCCCGACATACTATTTATCAGATAATTCGCATATAACACCCTTAACTATCATTTATAACAATTAAGCACTTCACTATTTAGAAAAATAATCATAAAGAAAATAATAAATTTTTATTTCATAAATTCGGGGTCTTACAATCTCCCCTCCTTATGAAATTTCGTCCTCGAAATTGACGTACGTACCTGGCATTTCGAAGAGGTGAGGATACTTTGCTCTCATCTCGGATTCTAACTCCCAGGTCATTTCCTCAACATCATGGTTTCTCCATAAAACTTTAACTTGAGGTATAACCTTTGAGCGTAGAATCTGCTCCTTCTTATCCAAGACCTTGACAGGTATCTCTTCGTACGTCAAATCCTCTGCTATCTCGTCTGGTTCTAACTCAATAATGTGGTTTGGATCTTTCACATATTTACGTAGCATGGATATGTGAAAAACATTATGAACACGAGACATGCTTGGCGGTAAGGCGAGTCTGTAGGCCACAGTTCCTACTCGATCGAGGATTTCAAATGGACCGATAAATCGAGGGTTAAGCTTTCCTCTCTTTCCGAATCGCGTAACACCTTTCCACGGAGCAACACGTAAAAATACATGATCTCCGACATTGAATTCCTCGTCTCTTCGATGAAGATCAGCATAACTCTTTTGTCGATCTTGAGCTGTTTGTATACGTTGCCGGATCATTTGGATCTTTTCCGTAGTCATACGTATCAACTCGGGACCCAACAATTTTGCCTCACCTACTTCATCCCAACATGCTGGAGATCGACACCTTCGTCCATACAACGCCTCGAAGGGAGCCATGCCTATACTTGCTTGATAACTGTTGTTGTAAGAGAATTCCACCAATGGCAAGTATTTGTCCCAACTTCCTTTGAAGTCTAGTACGCAGAGTCTTAATAGATCTTCGAGGGTTTGAATAGTCCTTTCTGATTGTCCGTCTGTCTGGGGATGGTATGCAGAACTGAATCGTAATTCAGTGCCCATAGCTTTTTGCAAGCTGACCCAAAATCGTGAAGTGAATCTAGGATCTCGATCAGAAACTATGGATACTGGCATGCCATGCAATCTCATAATCTCGCTAATATACAAATTAGCAAGACGCTCGAGTGAATAGTTTTCTCGTATAGGCAAGAAATGAGCAGACTTGGTTAATCTATCTATAATGACCCAAATTGCGTCTAAGCCTTGAGAAACCTTGGGAAGACCTGTCACAAAATCCATGTTGATGTGTTCCCACTTCCATTCTGGAATCTCAAGTGGTTGCAATGGACCCCTTGGTACTTGATGCTCCGCCTTGACACGTTGACAAATTAAACATCTTGCGATAAACTCTGCAATTTCTATCTTCATATTGGTCCACCAAAATGTATGTCGAAGATCACGATACATTTTGGTACTTCCAGGGTGGATTGCAAACGGTGTGTTGTGCGCCTCCATCATGATTTTGTATTTCAATTCAGGGTCGTTAGGAACACACAGTCTAGAGTTGATTCGCAATATTCCTTCTTCGTCGACTCTTGCTTCTGGAATAGCACCTTCTTGTACCTTCTTTTTCATATTCATCAACTCTGGGTCTGTAACTTGAGAAGCTTTAATTTTGTCGATTAAAGCCGGTTCTACTTGTATATTTGCGACCTTCACGTGGGTTCCTGGAGCCTTTAACTCTATCTCCATCCTTTGTAAATCATCCAAGATGAGCCTTTGCGATGTCAGTAACGCACTCGTGCTTGCATATGATCTTCTACTCAATGCGTCAGCTACTACGTTCGCCTTTCCAGGATGGTATTGGATGGTATGGTCGTAATCTTTCAACAGCTCGAGCCAACGCCGTTGTCGCATGTTGAGTTCCTTCTGGGTGAAGAAATATTTGAGACTTTTGTGGTCTGTATAGATCTCCACTTTCTCCCCATACAAGTAATGTCTCCAAATCTTCAACGCGAAAACAACTGCTGCCAACTCTAGATCATGAGTAGGATAATTCCTCTCATATTCCTTGAGTTGCCGAGACGCATAGGCTATAACCTTCCCATGTTGCATGAGAACACAACCTAGTCCTTTGTTTGAAGCGTCGCTGTAGATGACAAATCCTTCCGATCCTGAAGGTATTGCCAATACAGGTGCTGAAATGAGCCTTCTTTTGAGTTCTTGAAAACTCTTCTCGCATTCTTCGCTCCATTTGAATGTTGTGCTTTTCCGAGTCAGTTGAGTTAATGGAACGGCTATTCGAGAAAATCCTTCTACGAATCTCCGATAATAACCAGCTAGACCCAGAAAGCTTCGTACTTCGGTTACTGACTTGGGTTGTTCCCAATTTGATACTGCTTCAATCTTCGCCGGGTCAACCGAGATTCCTTCTTTAGAAACCAAGTGACCAAGGAATGCAACTTCCTCAAGCCAGAATTCACATTTCTTCAACTTAGCATATAACTTGTTTTCACGAAGTTTTTGGAGTATCAGCCTCAAGTGTTGCTCATGATCTTCACGACTTTTAGAATATATGAGAATGTCCATCAATGAAGACAACCACGAAATGATCCAAATATTCTTTGAATATCCGGTTCATCATATCCATGAAAGCAGCAGGAGCATTAGTCAATCCAAAAGACATGACTAGGAATTCATAATGCCCGTACCGAGTTCTAAAGGCAGTCTTTGGAATGTCATCAGCTTTCACTTTCAACTGATGATATCCAGAACGAAGATCGATCTTTGAAAAGAATTGAGCTCCTTGTAACTGGTCGAACAGGTCATCAATGCGAGGTAACGGGTACCTATTTTTAATGGTGACATGGTTTAACTCCCGATAGTCAATGCAAAGTCTCATACTCCCGTCTTTCTTCTTTACGAATAAAACAGGAGCACCCCAAGGCGATGTACTCGGACGTATGAAACCGCTGTCTAACAACTCCTGTAATTGGACCTTTAACTCTTGAAGTTCAATAGGGGCCATTCGATATGGGGTTTTGGAAATAGGTTTCGTACCGGGTTCAAGGTCGATACAAAATTCAATTTCACGGTCTGGGGGTAGGCCAGGAAGTTCTTCAGGAAATACGTCAGGGAACTCATTAACAACAGAAATATTTTTCAAATCTGACGTACTTTTATTTAAATCCGTTACATGGGCTAAGAAGGCTTGACATCCGTTTTTCAATAAACGAATGGCTTTGTGACTAGAAATGATGGTTATTGATTTCAATGGTTTAGTTGCTTGAATTCGCATAATAGGTTGATTAGGAATATGAAAACTAATAACCTTACGAAAGCAATCAATTTTAGCATGATGAACAGTTAACCAATCAATTCCTAATATCACATCAAATTCATGCATGTTCAAGGAGATAAGATCAACAGGCAATGTGAGGGTGCCGATTTGAACAAAGCAAGATTTATAGACCGTAGATGTAACGAATGTTTGCGCTAATGGTGTTTCGACAGATAAGTCAAAATCTAATTTTTCAGGAGTCAAATTCAGGCGTTGAGCACATGTTGGTGAAATAAAAGAGTGGGTAGAACCAGTATCTAATAAGGCATAGACTTCATAAGAGTTAATAAGTAGTTTACCCGTTATAACCTCATTCGAATTCTGCGCTTTTTGTGATGTCACAACAAAAGCTCTCCCCTGGACCACAGACTTTGACTTGTCCGTGACCGCCTTCGGTGTCATCATCGCAGCTGGACTTGACTTCGCTGCATGACAAAAGCGAGCTATATGGCCTTCCTTTCCACAATTATAACATACTTGGGATGGCGATTGTGTACAATTTGGACTGATGTGTCCTTCCTTCCCACACCTGAAACATCTAACAGGTGGTCGTTCTCCTTCCTTCGAAACTGGTACTGGTGATGGTGTTGACGTTGGTGCCTTTCCATGGTTGTTGTTGAATCTCCTCTTCTTGGAATTGTTGCCACTTGACTCACTCCTTCTGTTATCCGGGCCAGGATTACCACCGAAGTGGTTACCATTTCCGGTGTTGTGATTCCCTCCTCGCTGATTATCATTATTTCGATAATTGCTGCCACCATTACGATTATTACCGTGATTTTGCTCTCGTGGTTGGGTGTTGCTTCCTGGTTGTAGTAGTCCTCTTTCCTGCTCCACTACTTGAGCCCTATCCACAGCATCTGCGTATATACAAATTTTATGAGAAACGAGATATTGGCGAATCTCTGGTTTCAAACCTCGTAGGAACATTTGTGTCATCCGTTTCTTAGTGTCCCACCAAATGGGATGCAAAACGCGACAGCTCGGCGAACTTGGCTTCGTACTGTGACACCGTCATGTTGTTCTGTTCCAGTTTGATGAATTCTACCTCCTTCATATGACGAAATACTTTCCGGGAAATACTTCTCATTAAATAATTCCTGGAACTGGACCCAAGACATCTCGAGTGCCGAGCGATGGGTACGTTTTCACAGATTCCCACCAATGATCTGCTTCTCCTCGCAACATGAAGGTGGCAAAGGGAACCTTTTGGTCGTCCGTGCAACGCAGTACATCAAATATCTTCGTTAATTGTTTAAGCCACGACTCTGCCTTGAGTGGATCTGGCTTGCCGAAAAATTCAGGTGGTCCCAATTCTTTGAACTGCTTGGCAGTGACTATCCGTACATTATCAGCGTTTCTGCCAGTATTGTAGACAGGAGCTCTTCTCGCCTGGTTCTGCATGTATTGCATGAAGTTCCTAAAAAATTCATCATTCATCCGATTGTTAGCATCATGATTAGCATCATGGTGTTCTGAGTTTGCACCCGTATTATTTGTGGCTTCCTGGTTTTCAGCCACAATAGTCTCATAGTGAATCTCTTGGTTTTCAGATGCCATTCTGAAATGTGATCACAAAATAAAGATTAGTTAAAGAAATAAACATGCAACATCTTATCCCTATAACCAAACCAATTACTTAAATAACAAAAATAGCTTAGGTAGGACACACTAGCAAAGGATTTTACTCGTCTCTCCCCTCCTAGTTCTAATCCCAGATCTCTACCAGAGATCATATCCCTAAGCTCTGATACCAACTGTGACGCCCCCAAAATAGGTCCACACAACCCATTTTGAGTCGCCAATAACATTCTACAAAATACAAATACAAATACGAATTTTCCCATTTACAACTAATATTTGTCGTGCAAAATACGACCACACACATACTGTGACTTCCATACAAATATCGTACCGTATGGTACCACAGTATCCAAACCCAAATTATTACAATGCCGTAAAAAGACGGCAACACATGTTTTAAGTCTTCGGTACAATCATTATTAAACTATGTCATAACTTGATGAGGACAACCACTAACTTGAACCATCACTCCACTCCCCGGCTAGTCCCAGCTACATTTTTCTTTCCTGAGAATGGGACAAAACTGAAAAGGGTGAGCTTAAATAGCCCAGTAAGAAATATCATGACTAAGATAATGAAGAATAAAAATTATCTTTAGTCTTCAACAATAATAAATCAGAGATTTAAAGATATAATAATTGTTCAACAACAACAATTGCAGCGGAATCAAACAATCCATTAGAAGAGTCAAGTAGATTATAATATCTACCATCTTCTATAAATTAAAGGATCACCACCAATATTTTATCCCTGTAACACCAATCAACAATTCCTGTTTATGAACATCCAAATCAACAGTTTATATTCAACAGCCTCTCTTTGCACTACGTGCCAAAGATATTTATTTGTAACATCACCGGTCATGATCATGCCAAACGCCAGTTCATCTTTGCACTACGGCCAAAGAGAATTTTCACCATACGCCTTTGTTTGTAACACAAAAAGTCATGATTATACCAATACACAGTTTGGTCAAAATCATGTCACGCCAGTTCATCTTTGCACTACGGGCCAAAGAGAACTATCACCACAATTTAAATATGAGGATGAGGATGATGACAATGATACAGTGAGATTAAGGATAAGAAAAACTTTATAATTTAATCAGTATCAAAGATTGACCAAATTGCCAACACGATAACTAAATTGTGGAGTCAAATTCAAGAATGATATTCAAGAAATTATTTCATGCTTCAACTATAACGTATAGAAAGATTCAAGTGAAAAGATATTAGATGAAGCACAAACTATTAAGGATATTCTACTAATTTTCAGGGATTTTCTCCATTTAAAAATAAGGTTTTGGAAACAAATAAGGATTTCTTATCATAAATGGAGAAATGTGAAAGAAAAAGATATCCCTTAAAGAGTACAAAAGAAATGATAAGTTATATGAGTATAACAGAATATATGAAACTGCAATGGATTTTCACCTGTCATGCGATAATTCGCGTAGACAGATTATTTCCACAACAGATTAATAAATAATGAATACGACGGGTTATTCACCAGGTATGCGTCAATCCGCACGAACAGGTTATACCCACAGATTAATAAGGAATGAATACAGAAGGGTATTCACCAGGTACGACACTCGTACTTACAGGTTATTCCCATAGAATAATAAGGGTTGAATACAAAAGGATATTCACCAGGCATGCGTCATACCGCACGGCCAGGTTATCCCCACAAATTAATACCGAATGAATAACAACCTTTATGAGTATAATATCACTTACGAACATGAAAGCAAATGATATTATATATGAGTATGAAAGAAATGATATTCCCTACCTTCGTTAACTGGATGTTACTTTCTATGAAGTTTACTAACTTCGGATAATACTAGTATTCTCACAAATACTCACAATAGCCTAGCACACTAAGAGAACTTCAGAAATTTAGAGAGAGGGAGGAAGTATAAGCAATGAAGGTGTGAAAATTTCTTAAGCAAACTCTCCCTATTTATAGGAAAATCAAGGTGAGGGCATTTTGGTCTTTTCCCCATATTCTTTTAATATTATCCATCCATTTTTTCTTCCATTAATATCATCCATCCATTTTTTCTTCCATTAATATCATCCATCCATTTTTTCTTCCATTAATATCATCCATCCATTTTTTCTTCCATTAATATCATCCATCCATTTTTTCTTCCATTAATATCATCCATCCATTTATTCAAAAAGATTAATCCATTATCAAAAGATAATTCCATTATCAAAAGATAATTCCATTTTTCTGTATTATTGTGTTAAATGTATTAATATCACAGATAGCATATACTCGCAATACTGACAACCAGATTATTCCCAGGAAAGAGGGGGCCTTCCATAAAAATGGCGCGCAATTAAATAACCCCTTTCCTTGACAGAATTTCTAGACATTGTCGATAATGCTAAAATATCCTATCAAATGATATAAGTTACAGTGTCGTGACAAATAGTAAAATATATTATGCAGATGCTAATTAACAATTATTGAATCAAGATACTATGCAATTGCTACTTTATCAATTATTGAATCAATAATATAAAACACTGTGCAACATCGTGAGCTACTGTGGAATACCGTGTGCTACTGTGGAGTAACGCGTTTTACTGTTCTTTTTATCACCGGGTATTTTAACAGTTATCGGTTAAAGTTTTGCCGCCAATTTCTATCACTTTCTATATCCGACAGTTAACCCGTTGTGGGGCCCATTATCATTGACAATATTGCCATTTCGGCGCCGTCGTACGGTACCGAATATAATATTCCCCGACAGAAAGAATATTTCTCGACAAAAGGAATATTTCCCGACATACTATTTATCAGATAATTCGCATATAACACCCTTAACTATCATTTATAACAATTAAGCACTTCACTATTTAGAAAAATAATCATAAAGAAAATAATAAATTTTTATTTCATAAATTCGGGGTCTTACAATCTCCCCTCCTTATGAAATTTCGTCCTCGAAATTGACGTACGTACCTGGCATTTCGAAGAGGTGAGGATACTTTGCTCTCATCTCGGATTCTAACTCCCAGGTCATTTCCTCAACATCATGGTTTCTCCATAAAACTTTAACTTGAGGTATAACCTTTGAGCGTAGAATCTGCTCCTTCTTATCCAAGACCTTGACAGGTATCTCTTCGTACGTCAAATCCTCTGCTATCTCGTCTGGTTCTAACTCAATAATGTGGTTTGGATCTTTCACATATTTACGTAGCATGGATATGTGAAAAACATTATGAACACGAGACATGCTTGGCGGTTAAGGCGAGTCTGTAGGCCACAGTTCCTACTCGATCGAGGATTTCAAATGGACCGATAAATCGAGGGTTAAGCTTTCCTCTCTTTCCGAATCGCGTAACACCTTTCCACGGAGCAACACGTAAAAATACATGATCTCCGACATTGAATTCCTCGTCTCTTCGATGAAGATCAGCATAACTCTTTTGTCGATCTTGAGCTGTTTGTATACGTTGCCGGATCATTTGGATCTTTTCCGTAGTCATACGTATCAACTCGGGACCCAACAATTTTGCCTCACCTACTTCATCCCAACATGCTGGAGATCGACACCTTCGTCCATACAACGCCTCGAAGGGAGCCATGCCTATACTTGCTTGATAACTGTTGTTGTAAGAGAATTCCACCAATGGCAAGTATTTGTCCCAACTTCCTTTGAAGTCTAGTACGCAGAGTCTTAATAGATCTTCGAGGGTTTGAATAGTCCTTTCTGATTGTCCGTCTGTCTGGGGATGGTATGCAGAACTGAATCGTAATTCAGTGCCCATAGCTTTTTGCAAGCTGACCCAAAAATCGTGAAGTGAATCTAGGATCTCGATCAGAAACTATGGATACTGGCATGCCATGCAATCTCATAATCTCGCTAATATACAAATTAGCAAGACGCTCGAGTGAATAGTTTTCTCGTATAGGCAAGAAATGAGCAGACTTGGTTAATCTATCTATAATGACCCAAATTGCGTCTAAGCCTTGAGAAACCTTGGGAAGACCTGTCACAAAATCCATGTTGATGTGTTCCCACTTCCATTCTGGAATCTCAAGTGGTTGCAATGGACCCCTTGGTACTTGATGCTCCGCCTTGACACGTTGACAAATTAAACATCTTGCGATAAACTCTGCAATTTCTATCTTCATATTGGTCCACCAAAATGTATGTCGAAGATCACGATACATTTTGGTACTTCCAGGGTGGATTGCAAACGGTGTGTTGTGCGCCTCCATCATGATTTTGTATTTCAATTCAGGGTCGTTAGGAAACACACAGTCTAGAGTTGATTCGCAATATTCCTTCTTCGTCGACTCTTGCTTCTGGAATAGCACCTTCTTGTACCTTCTTTTTCATATTCATCAACTCTGGGTCTGTAACTTGAGAAGCTTTAATTTTGTCGATTAAAGCCGGTTCTACTTGTATATTTGCGACCTTCACGTGGGTTCCTGGAGCCTTTAACTCTATCTCCATCCTTTGTAAATCATCCAAGATGAGCCTTTGCGATGTCAGTAACGCACTCGTGCTTGCATATGATCTTCTACTCAATGCGTCAGCTACTACGTTCGCCTTTCCAGGATGGTATTGGATGGTATGGTCGTAATCTTTCAACAGCTCGAGCCAACGCCGTTGTCGCATGTTGAGTTCCTTCTGGGTGAAGAAATATTTGAGACTTTTGTGGTCTGTATAGATCTCCACTTTCTCCCCATACAAGTAATGTCTCCAAATCTTCAATGCGAAAATGACTGATGCCAACTCTAGATCATGAGTAGGATAATTCCTCTCATATTCCTTGAGTTGCCGAGACGCATAGGCTATAACCTTCCCATGTTGCATGAGAACACAACCTAGTCCTTTGTTTGAAGCGTCGCTGTAGATGACAAATCCTTCCGATCCTGAAGGTATTGCCAATACAGGTGCTGAAATGAGCCTTCTTTTGAGTTCTTGAAAACTCTTCTCGCATTCTTCGCTCCATTTGAATGTTGTGCTTTTCCGAGTCAGTTGAGTTAATGGAACGGCTATTCGAGAAAATCCTTCTACGAATCTCCGATAATAACCAGCTAGACCCAGAAAGCTTCGTTACTTCGGTTACTGACTTGGGTTGTTCCCAATTTGATACTGCTTCAATCTTCGCCGGGTCAACCGAGATTCCTTCTTTAGAAACCAAGTGACCAAGGAATGCAACTTCCTCAAGCCAGAATTCACATTTCTTCAACTTAGCATATAACTTGTTTTCACGAAGTTTTTGGAGTATCAGCCTCAAGTGTTGCTCATGATCTTCACGACTTTTAGAATATATGAGAATGTCATCAATGAAGACAACCACGAAATGATCCAAATATTCTTTGAATATCCGGTTCATCATATCCATGAAAGCAGCAGGAGCATTAGTCAATCCAAAAGACATGACTAGGAATTCATAATGCCCGTACCGAGTTCTAAAGGCAGTCTTTGGAATGTCATCAGCTTTCACTTTCAACTGATGATATCCAGAACGAAGATCGATCTTTGAAAAGAATTGAGCTCCTTGTAACTGGTCGAACAGGTCATCAATGCGAGGTAACGGGTACCTATTTTTAATGGTGACATGGTTTAACTCCCGATAGTCAATGCAAAGTCTCATACTCCCGTCTTTCTTCTTTACGAATAAAACAGGAGCACCCCAAGGCGATGTACTCGGACGTATGAAACCGCTGTCTAACAACTCCTGTAATTGGACCTTTAAACTCTTGAAGTTCAATAGGGGCCATTCGATATGGGGTTTTGGAAATAGGTTTCGTTACCGGGTTCAAGGTCGATTACAAAATTCAATTTCACGGTCTGGGGGTAGGCCAGGAAGTTCTTCAGGAAATACGTCAGGGAACTCATTAACAACAGAAATATTTTTCAAATCTGACGTACTTTTATTTAAAATCCGTTACATGGGCTAAGAAGGCTTGACATCCGTTTTTCAATAAACGAATGGCTTTGTGACTAGAAATGATGGTTATTGATTTCAATGGTTTAGTTGCTTGAATTCGCATAATAGGTTGATTAGGAATATGAAAACTAATAACCTTACGAAAGCAATCAATTTTAGCATGATGAACAGTTAACCAATCAATTCCTAATATCACATCAAATTCATGCATGTTCAAGGAGATAAGATCAACAGGCAATGTGAGGGTGCCGATTTGAACAAAGCAAGATTTATAGACCGTAGATGTAACGAATGTTGTTTTGTGCTAATGGTGTTTTGACAGATAAGTCAAAATCTAATTTTTTAGGAGTCAAATTCAGGCGTTGAGCACATGTTGGTGAAATAAAAGAGTGGGTAGAACCAGTATCTAATAAGGCATAGACTTCATAAGAGTTAATAAGTAGTTTACCCGTTATAACCTCATTCGAATTCTGCGCTTTTTGTGATGTCACAACAAAAGCTCTCCCCTGGACCACAGACTTTGACTTGTCCGTGACCGCCTTCGGTGTCATCATCGCAGCTGGACTTGACTTCGCTGCATGACAAAAACGAGCTATATGGCCTTCCTTTCCACAATTGTAACATACTTGGGATGGCGATTGTGTACAATTTGGACTGATGTGTCCTTCTTTCCCACACCGGAAACATCTAACTGGAGGTCGTTCTCCTTCCTTCGAAACTAGTACTGGTGCTAGTGCTGACGTTGGTGTCTTTCCATGGTTATTGTTGAATCTCTTCTTCTTGGAATTGTTGCCACTTGACTCACTCCTTCTGTTATCCGGGCCAGGATTACCACCGAAGTGGTTACCATTTCCGGTGTTGTGATTCCCTCCTCGCTGATTATCATTATTTCGATAATTGCTGCCACCATTACGATTATTACCGTGATTTTGCTCTCGTGGTTGGGTGTTGCTTCCTGGTTGTAGTAGTCCTCTTTCCTGCTCCACAACTTGAGCCCTATCCACAGCATCTGCGTATATACAAATTTTATGAGAAACGAGATATTGGCGAATCTCTGGTTTCAAACCTCGTAGGAACATTTGTGTCATCCGTTTCTCAGTGTCCACACAAATGGGATGCAAAACGCGACAGCTCGGCGAACTTGGCTTCGTACTGTGACACCGTCATGTTGTTCTGTTCCAGTTTTGATGAATTCTACCTCCTTCATATGACGAATACTTTCCGGGAAATACTTCTCATTAAATAATTCCTGGAACTGGACCCAAGACATCTCGAGTGCCGAGCGATGGGTACGTTTCACAGATTCCCACCAATGATCTGCTTCTCCTCGCAACATGAAGGTGGCAAAAGGGAACCTTTTGGTCGTCCGTGCAACGCAGTACATCAAATATCTTCGTTAATTGTTTAAGCCACGACTCTGCCTTGAGTGGATCTGGCTTGCCGAAAAATTCAGGTGGTCCCAATTCTTTGAACTGCTTGGCAGTGACCATCCGTACATTATCAGCGTTTTCTTCTGCCAGTATTGTAGACAGGAGCTCTTCTCGCCTGGTTCTGCATGTATTGCATGAAATTCCTAAAAAATTCATCATTCATCCGATTGTTAGCATCATGATTAGCATTCATGGTGTTCTGAGTTTTGCACCCGTATTATTTGTGGCTTCCTGGTTTTCAGCCACAATAGTCTCATAGTGAATCTCTTGGTTTTCAGATGCCATTCTGAAATGTGATCACCAAAATAAAGATTAGTTAAAGAAATAGACATGCAACATCTTGTCCCTATAACCAAACCAATTGCTTAAATAACCAAAAATAGCTTAGGTAGGACACACTAGCAAAGGATTTTACTCGTCTCTCCCCTCCTAGTTCTAATCCCAGATCTCTACCAGAGATCATATCCCTAAGCTCTGATACCAACTGTGACGCCCCCAAAATAGGTCCACACAACCCATTTTGAGTCGCCAATAACATTCTACAAAATACAAATACAAATACGAATTTTCCCATTTACAACTAATATTTGTCGTGCAAAATACGACCACACACATACTGTGACTTCCATACAAATATCGTACCGTATGGTACCACAGTATCCAAACCCAAATTATTACAATGCCGTAAAAAGACGGCAACACATGTTTTAAAGTCTTCAGTACAATCATTATTAAACTATGCCATCACTTGATGAGGACAACCACTAACTCGAACCATCACTCCACTCCCCGGCTAGTCCCAGCTACATTTTCCTTTCCTGAGAATGGGACAAAACTGAAAAGGGTGAGCTTAAATAGCCCAGTAAGAAATATCATGACTAAGATAATAAAAAATAAAAATTATCTTTAGTCTTCAACAATAATAAATCAGAGATTTAAAGATATAATAATTGTTCAACAACAACAATTGCAGCGGAACAAACAATCCATTAGAAGAGTCAAGTAGATTATAATATCTACCATCTTCTATAAATTAAAGGATCACCACCAATATTTTATCCCTGTAACACCAATCAACAATTCCTGTTTATGAACATCCAAATCAACAGTTTATATTCAACAGCCTCTCTTTGCACTACGTGCCAAAGATATTTATTTGTAACATCACCGGTCATGATCATGCCAAACGCCAGTTCATCTTTGCACTACGGGCCAAAGAGAACTTTCACCATACGCCTTTGTTTGTAACACAAAAAGTCATGATTATACCAATACACAGTTTGGTCAAAATCATGTCACGCCAGTTCATCTTTGCACTACGGGCCAAAGAGAACTATCACCACAATTTAAGTATGAGGATGAGGATGATGACAATGATACAGTGAGATTAAGGATAAGAAAAGCTTTATAATTTAATCAGTATCAAAGATTGACCAAATTGCCAACACGATAACCAAATTGTGGAGTCAAATTCAAGAATGATATTCAAGAAATTATTTCATGCTTCAACTATAACGTATAGAAAGATTCAAGTGAAAAGATATTAGATGAAGCACAAACTATTAAGGATATTCTACTAATTTTCAGGGATTTTCTCCATTTAAAAATAAGGTTTTGGAAACAAATAAGGATTTCTTATCATAAATGGAGAAATGTGAAAGAAAAAGATATCCCTTAAAGAGTACAAAAGAAATGATAAGTTATATGAGTATAACAGAATATATGAAACTGCAATGGATTTTCACCTATCATGCGATAATTCGCGTAGACAGATTATTTCCACAACAGATTAATAAGTAATGAATACGACAGGTTATTCACCAGGTATGCGTCAATCCGCACGAACAGGTTATACCCACAGATTAATAAGGAATGAATACAGAAGGGTATTCACCAGGTACGACACTCGTACTTACAGGTTATTCCCATAGAATAATAAGGGTTGAATACAAAAGGATATTCACCAAGCATGCGTCATACCGCACGGCCAGGTTATCCCCACAAATTAATACAGAATGAATAACAACCTTTATGAGTATAATATCACTTACGAACATGAAAGCAAATGATATTATATATGAGTATGAAAGAAATGATATTCCCTACCTTTATTAACTGGATGTTACTTTCTATGAAGTTTACTAACTTCGGATAATACTAGTATTCTCACAAATACTCACAATAGCCTAGCACACTAAGAGAACTTCAGAAATTTAGAGAGAGGGAGGAAGTATAAGCAATGAAGGTGTGAAAATTTTCTTATGCAAACTCTCCCTATTTATAGGAAAATCAAGGTGAGGGCATTTTGGTCTTTTCCCCATATTCTTTTAATATCATCCATCCATTTTTTCTTCCATTAATATCATCCATCCATTTTTTCTTCCATTAATATCATCCATCCATTTTTTCTTTCATTAATATCATCCATCCATTTTTTTTTCCATTAATATCAACCATCCATTTTTTCTTCCATTAATATCATCCATCCATTTATTCAAAAAGATTAATCCATTATCAAAAGATAATTCCATTTTTCTGTATTATTGTGTTAAATGTATTAATATCACAGATAGCATATACTCGCAATACTGACAACCAGATTATTCCCAGGAAAGAGGGGGCCTTCCATAAAAAATGGCGCGCAATTAAATAACCCCTTTCCTTGACAGAATTTTTAGACATTGTCAATAATGCTAAAATATCCTATCAAATGATATAAGTTACAGTGTCGTGACAAATAGTAAAATATATTATGCAGATGCTAACTAACAATTATTGAATCAAGATACTATGCAATTGCTACTTTATCAATTATTGAATCAATAATATAAAACACTGTGCAACATCGTGAGCTACTGTGGAATACCGTGTGCTACTGTGGAATAACGCGTTTTACTGTTCTTTTTATCACCGGGTATTTTAACAGTTATCGGTTAAAGTTTTGCCGCCAATTTCTATCACTTTCTATATCCGACAGTTAACCCGTTGTGGGACCCACTATCATTGACAATATTGCCATTTCGGCGCCGTCGTACGGTACCGAATATAATATTCCCCGACAGAAAGAATATTTCTCGACAAAAGGAATATTCCCCGACATACTATTTATCAGATAATTTGCATATAACGCCCTTAACTATCATTTATAACAATTAAGCACTTCACTATTTAGAAAAATAATCATAAAGAAAATAATAAATTTTTATTTCATAAATTCGGGGTCTTACAACTAGTATTTGTGGTACACACTATATATGTGGGGTACAATTAAAAATTATATATATTGTAAATAATGAATGAAAAATATGAGAGAAATTATATGAATTAAAAATGATAAAGAGAAAAGAAATTTAAATGTGACACAACTTCAAGAGAGTAGTTATTTTTACTGCTCTCCCTTAATAAGGTAGACTAGCACACGTGGCACACGCGATAAGTATAACTAATTAAAAAATACAACAAAAATTAGAAGTTATTTACAAAGAAAAAATACAAAGTTTTATAATTACTCAAGCTATCACAACACATTTAAATGACTTGGTGTTAAACACACACCTCCTAATTTTAAAAACTTTCTTCTCTGTCATAATGATAGGATTAACCAAGAGAAGATGCATGAAAAAGTTAAAAGTAGGTTACAAAGTCCTTGCTTCACTCAATTATTGTGGAGCAAAGTGGTGAACATACAGCTGGGGCATGCCACCAAATTTTGCAGTATACACCAATCAATCAAATCACTTGTTTTCAACACCTAACAAAGAAATACAAAAATTTTAATGCTGTCATGCATATGAAAGTATTAAGCAAGAAAATTCCAACAAAAAACTAACTAATCCACCCAACTAATACAGAGAGAGAGAGAAAGAGTTGAAAATGCAGAAAGAAAATGCGAAAAGTTAGAGAAAAAAATGAGAGAGAATTAAAAAGAAAAATGAAATTTATTATTTTGGCCGTAACTGTTGTACTACTTGATTATGTGATGGGGGTAAATTTAACTTTTTCTTAAGGAGTTTTTGGAGATTCACTTTTAAATTAAAGTAATACATAAAGGTAACTGTTAAAAAAGTCTCTCAATTTATAATATAGATTAGTATTCAAAACACACGTGTTGCGTGTTAAAAAAATTTACAATGAAAAAGATTACAAAAAGATTGATAATATATATATATATATATATATATATATAGATATAGAAAGAGAGTATCACATCAGGCTAACCTTTTAGCCTGGCATTTGACTAAGTTGTGATCCTAAAAAGTTTTAATTTTTTTCATGTAAGAATTTTAGATAAAAATCTCTTCAGTGTTGGGTACATGCATAGTAAAAGGAAAGAAACGGAGAGAGATCGTGTGGAAAAGAGAGTGACCTTGAGAATATAGAAGAGATCTTTAAAAAATGGGATCATTCTTTAGTATTCCACGATGATACAATTTCTTCATTTATTTTAAAAACAGTCAGAAAATTACATTTTTTCAACCTCTGATAACAGTTATCTAAACATGTTATTCTAAGCGGATTATCTTTTCTTTTGCGTAGAGAGTAATTAAGAAATTTTTATAATTGTGAATCAAAATCATCAAAAAAAAAAAAAGGGGGGGTTATAAAAGCTGAAGGGTTTATAAGAAGAGATAGTTGTCAGTTTCAAATTAATTTCAATATGGAACCTTTTGAGTTTTTTAAAAGAAAACAAAATGGGCTCTGCTATCGAAATTGTGAGTCCAATGGGCCGAATTAGGACAGTATCCAGAAATCCTTCCCGGGGAAAATCTGAAAAATCGCCTAACCGTTTAACCTCCACCACTTGTTTGAGTTGTTTTCATGGCGACACCTCTCTCTCTCCCCCTCTCTCTCTCTCTCTCTCTATATATATATATATATATATTTATTTATTTATTCTGTCATCCATTGGATTACAATATCAAAAGGCCACCAAACAGTAGCTATGGTGACAATATCTTCATCACATTCATTTCTTCAAAATTCTTGTCTCCCAAAAAGAAGTACTACTGATTATCCACTTAGGGCGGTTCGAACCCGAATCAAACCCATCCGTCTTACGATTTTTGGTGCTCAAGCCGATGTTCAGAAGGAAGAAGATATAGTTATAGTAGGAGCCGGAATTGCGGGCCTTGCCACTGCAGTTTCACTTCACAGGTTCTGTATTACTACCCAATTGCTCATTATTTATTAATCTGTTTGTGAGTCTCATTTGACTCTGCAAATCCTAATTTAAGTTAATATTTCAAATAACAATTTTTTACTTAAATTTTAAGTAACTTACATATTTAACTAACTCACGCAATCAAATTTGAGAGACATAGGTGAGAACTGAATTTGAGACCTACAAGTCACATGGCTTCGGTGTTAATCACTAGTCTAAGATTTTTTTTTTTGTGATGAAAAAATTTGAGTAGGCTGTCCCACGACAAGACAAGCGCAGGGGAGTAGTCCTGGATTCCCATCTCTTAATAGATACAAAAAGGCTACCAACCCTTACCTTTAATGCTACGTTTGGATTGAGAAAATGAAATAGAGGAATGAATGAAATAAAAATAATGTATTTGATGATCATTTTAGAGGATAAACTATTCCAATAGAATGAAAATTCATTTCATCCCTTTGTTTTTTTATTTCATGCGGAAAAGGCAAAATAAAATCCATTCTAATGAAATAAATTTATGTGATAATTTTGTCATTATATGACAATACCCACCACCAACAACAACCAAACATAAACCAAAAATACCTTAAAACCATTCAATTTCATCATCCATTTCATTCGTTCAATCCAAACGCAGCATAAGTGTTTAGTTTTGTATCTATGACATGATTATGGAACTGTGACAGTGAAATTAGTAGTGTCATTTTATATTTTCATCAAAGAAACAGAACTCTTTTCTCGGAATTAAATAATTAACAAATGTGACTATTTTGTGGAACTGGGGAGAATATTACTGTACCGCGTTATGCAGTTAATTTATTTTATTTTGTGATGTAAGACTTGGAATTCGGTCGCTGGTGCTTGAACAAGCCGAATCTCTGCGGACTGGAGGAACCTCGCTCACGTTGTTCAAGAATGGATGGAGGGTTTTGGATGCATTGGGTGTTGGCAATGAACTCCGTACCCAATTTCTTGAAATTCAAGGGTATGTTTTCTTTTTCTTTTTTTACACTCTCAAATATACCCACAAAAGTAAACTTGCACTATTATATATTTACCAAATTACCAATGGTTTATTCATTGGGCTGTATAGTTTATAGTGGTTAGGCTCAGCAGTCAGGACATGGAAATAAAAGGAGTTTATGTGCAAGTGTGCATATATATGATGATTTTAATATATATATATATATATATATATATATATATATATGTATGTATGTATAGTTGATAATTTTATTCTTGGTACCTTGTTGCAGTCTGAAATACACCTCATATACTTACCATGCTATTATTTAATTTGGAGATTCATAATTGTGTAATCATGTGATTGCTATTAGGATAAATTTAAGTTAAAGATCCCACTTTTCTTCATCCTTCATCTTGCTGGAATGTTGTATAGAAACTGGATGTGCTATTCAATCTTGTAAGACAAAAGCTCAAGAAAGAGAATGTCCTCTCAAGGCCTGTCTTTCATCCACCTCCTTGAAAAATCACCTTTGATTGGTTAGAACCTTTGTTCACTGTGAAGTGATCGAGTATATGATTAGATACCATTTCTACATCAGTGTTATACAGATTAAACATGTTTGTAAAATCGGATGTTGATTCGGGCCGCTTAAAGTTGATTTAATATTAGGGCAAAAGCTTACCGCTATTGGCACTTGGACTTTTTATCATTTCCTTAAGCATGGTGTTTTGGCTAAGCCTTTTTGTACCATTAACTGAGAGAGAAGGTGGACAAGACTTGGTGAGATTATTTCAGAAAAAATCACTCAGGCCATGTAAACTTGTAAAGAATGTTTCGATACACAAAATCTTATCCAAGAATGGCTTAAAAGTTTTCTTCCTCTGGTCCACTGTAATGCTTCGGTTTATATATGGTCTCTGCATTCTATATGATTATACATACACATCCATAACTTTTTGCATTTCTATTTTTATGTTTGTCTTTGATTATGTTTCCTGAAGTGGTTGTTTGGTAGTTGGAGAAAGAATTTCAGGCTATTTCACATAATTCAAATACACTATCATGATTATATTTCAAAACATTTTCTATTATCTCAAATCTCCAAAAACAACTTGAGTTATACAAAGTCTATGAAACTAACTGAATTTAATAGCTTTTGTATCATTTAACACTTCTTTGCCTTACGAGAATGTATATAAGTTATTGTTATTCCTTTATTTTTCTTTCCCTTTTCCCTGAACCTTTTAATGTTATCAGCTGTACAGGATGGCGATAAAAGCAGAAGATGGAAGGGAGTTGCGTTCCTTCAAATTCAAAGAGGAAGATGAAAGGTAGTATTAGTTTTACCTGTGATTTGTAGCACTTAGCCACATTAATTATCTACTTTGTCCATAATTAGTCTATATCATGATTACTGACAGTCAAGAGGTTCGTGCTGTGGAGAGGGGAATCCTTCTTGAGACTCTGGCCAATCAACTTCCATCAGATGCAATCCGTTTTTCTTCAAAGCTAAGACAGATTGAAAAAACTGAAGGTGATGAAACTTTGCTACAACTCATGGATGGGACTCAATTATCTGCTAAGGTAGCTATAACTGTGTTCCAATTCAGCCCTTTAAACTCTATTGTCATTTTCCCAAATCAGGAAGTGCAATGAAACCTGCAGTGACTGCTAACTAATCTGTTCTCAGTGATGGCATACTTGATACCTTGATTATTATCGCCTTCTTGAGTGATTATTTTTATCCAATCATAAGGTCAAAGAAAGTGAAGTATTTCTTTTTTAATCTTATCCTATCAGCCCCACCCTCCCTCCCTCCCTCCCTCCCTTAGCATCCAACCATTAACAAAGAAAGTAAACCAAACAAAAAATTTGAGGCTTATTACCATATATTTTAGATTGCTCTATAACTTTGTAAGTTTTAACAGATTGTTATAGGCTGTGATGGGATCCGCTCTCCAATAGCTAAGTGGATGGGTTTTTCAGAGCCCAAGTATGTAGGACATTGTGCTTTTCGTGGCCTTGCATTTTATCCCGACGGGCAGCCATTTGAGCCAAAGGTTAACTACATTTATGGAAGAGGAGTACGTGCTGGTTATGTTCCAGTTTCACAAACAAAAGTTTATTGGTTTGTTTGCTTCAACAGCTCAACTCCTGGTAATGAACTAAATTCAACTTTTATTGGAAGTACTTCATCCTAAGAATTACTATCATTGAAGTGGTTTTTGTGCACCAATTTTCCTTTTAGCCTTTTGTTATGTTTCATGTGGAAATTGGAATGAGCAGTTTAAATGCATTTCGCCCTTTCAAAAGCTTCAAGCACACTGATAATTGCTTGTAGTTCCAACTGAATCAGCATATAGACGTTATATTTAAAGAAGTTAAATTATTGGAACCATTGTATTCATGTTACTAAAAAGACTAAAATAGACCTAGCGAATTACATATTAGTACTTGTGTACTCAAACATGGTATTCTTTCATACCGATACTCCAAAGTTGCTTAATGAAATATTTCTTTGTTGTTTTACCTATAGTTGTAGAAATATCAATATTAACTTAGTATTGAATGCTCAAAATCATATTTGTTCTAAATTATTAATAGAATAATGAACTTGTTGATTTAACCAAAAATCTTCTATAGAACTTAATTTTATTGCATTTAGACTCCAAGACAATTCCTGAGTATAAGCACTCACAAGCGTTAGTAATGTGCCACATACCCATATCGGTTCCACAAACTGAACAAATTGTGTTCTAGATAACACTAGTTCTAACATCTCCGTACATATCTGTGGCAGGTCCAAAGATCACAGATCCATCTGTATTGAAGAAGCAAACTGGTGAACTTGTTAAAAACTGGCCCTTGGAGCTACTAAATATCATAGATGTGACGCCAGGTGACACGATAATTAGAACTCCTCTGGCAGACCGTTGGTTGTGGCCAACCATAAGCCCTTCCGCTTCAGCAGGCAGAGTTGTGCTGGTTGGTGATGCATGGCACCCAATGACTCCCAATCTTGGTCAGGGTGGTTGTTGTGCCCTGGAGGATGCAGTTGTTCTGGCGAAAAAACTTGCTCCAGCGATCAAATCAGGACCTACGTCGGTGGAAGATGCACTTAAGTCTTATGAAAACGAAAGATGGCCTCGTGTTTTTCCATTAACCATACGTGCAAATCTTGTGGGAACTCTTCTGCAGTTGGATAATCCATTGGTGTGCTCTGTTCGGAACAATGTAGTCATTCCTAAGGTAGTTAGGCTTGGGCCGATATTGGAACATACAAACTTTGAGTGTGAGCCAATATAGCGAGTTTATAAATTTATATTCCCCAGCAAAACAAGGTTACTGAGGTAGACTGAAAAGTTGATGCCATTATATTTATATGTTGTTTATATTCAAGGTCTTGAAAATGTGTAGGCATGTTAAAGTCAAATCTGGAGATACTATTGTAACTTAATTGAGTGCTATAAAATATTCATGTTCATAGTTGTTTGTTCAGGGTTAGGCCTTTTGCAGATGGCAATTATGAGATGAAAGGATATATGGCCATTTTTCTCTTGTTTGGAATTTTCTCTCTGCGTGCTGTTCAACACCATTGCATATATTTTTCACTTGCTTGAAAAGTATAAGTGGGTCGATTAGTCCAATGTGAAAGTCTTACCAACGTATAATTGGGTCACTTAGTCCAATGAGAAAGTACTTGCAAAACGAATCCAAATTTCATGTCTCATACCCGTCTCATTTCCTGATATCCATTGTTGTTCAATGCACCAGGCCTCAATTGATGACAGACAGGTTCCTTGGTCACTGCCAGTAATGAAATTATGTACTACGTAGTGTAACATAAAGTCTTATTTGGTAACTGCTTCTGGTTATAAGTTTTTGTTTCTACTTCTATTTCTAAATTTGTTTCTGCTTCAAATTTTTTAAAATCAATAACATAATACATTGTTTAGAAAAGCTCAAACGACATTCAACAAAAGAATACATGTACCCGAAACCAACACCGGTAGGTAGGTAGAGAATACCTTGAGACATGAGACAACTCTCTCAGAACTAAGCAAAATAGACCCATAACTTCGGGAGAGGTGCTTTCTCAAAGGCGATCACAATGACCAGACCCGAGCGAACATAGGCTTCTGCAAAGTCGTAAGTCCATGTATAGGGTTGATGCATGCCTAGTGCCGGAAGGTCAAGGAAGTTGATGACCTAATGACAGAGGAGTCGGTGATCGAAGCCCCAGTGACGGGTGATTGTAACCAAAATGCCGAATAAATATTAGCTCTTCAGGTATCCATAACTGCTATTAGGGGTGTTTATCGGTAAAAAATCGTACCGAATCGATTATCGAATATTTAAAAAAATGAGTGCCGATACCGGTACTAAAATACGTCGAACTGATATGAGTCGGTTTTGTATAAGGACGGTACTGGTCATACCGGTTAAGTATCGGTATTGTTCTTCTTTTTTCTTTTTCTTTTTTAAGTTTATTGTAATTATGTGACAATGTGAGATAAACAATAATGAGTATACAATGATATATCATTAAAGAAGGAACTAGAGCAGCTTCCATCTTTTCTTTGTTTAAGCACCAGTAAGCTTTGTATGATTTTTTATTCTTTATGCTAAAGGTATTGGTGCTCATAAAATATTTTTTATTTGTATTGGAGGTTAGTTTGCAATTTTTATTTTAGCAATTATCTTGTTTCATAAATGTTGATGAATAAATCTAAATATTTTTACTATATATAGTATAACCGATACGGTATAAACCGTTTGAAAAAAAATAAATATCAATACCAATTAACCGGTATATATCGAATTCTTTTACTGTTACCGAGTCGATTTTAACTTTTATCGAATTACACATACCGAATCGGTCGGTACCGATAAAAAACCGATTATATCGAAATTTTTTAATACCCCTAGGTGCTATATTAAATTTGAATCAGATTTCGGAACAATCTATATTAATTAACACCCAAAAAGAAGAGAGCCCAATAATTTTAAATAACGTTTGCATTTTCTGTGTTACAGCAGCTGCTGAGCAAGAACATGAGCGGGAATGAGTAAGACTTGAGTTTCATTATGGAGTTCGAGTGTTGAAAGCGAGTTCAAGCGGAAAGGGTATCCTATCAACTTATTGTGACCTGGAATAAAAGGTAATTGTTTTTCTTTGAAAAAAGTGAAAGCAAAACTCCTGTCGGTAAAAAAAAAGGTTAAAATGCCAAAAAAAATTGCTATTTCAATTTTGGCAAGACATGAAAACATTCCAATTTTAATGAGATCCAGACATCGAATTTTATCAACAAGAAAATTTAAAACTTCGTTTATGAAACATAGTTACCAAACAGTATTGGCTTATTTATATTTTCACTCGCGAAAACAAGTGAAAGCATAAAAAAAATAAGAAGCAACATAAATAGTTATCAAAGGGACCCTAACGCTCTGTTTCTGAGTTTTAAAATGGCCAGAAAAGAAAAAAAATGGACGGAAAATTTAAATTTTCTTTTCAATTCCTATGTTTCTGAGTTTTTAATAAACGGAAAAGAAAAGAAATGGATAGAAAACTTGACCACTTTTCCTGCCAAAGTTTTCCGTCCAAAATTGGCATGATTTGGACGGAAAAGAAATTGGAATAAGTAATATTTTTATAATTTTCATATTATCCTCAACTTTCAATATAATAAATTTTAAATTATAACACGTCCCCAATTTGTTTTTATCTACTAAACCTAACGTATTTCTTTCTTTCTCTCTCTCCTCTGTAGAAGCAAATCAGATTCATTAGTGAATCAATTACTTTTATCTTTTCTAGTAAAGAACTAAGTACTTTACATGCAACTATATAAGGGTTCTTCACAGCAATGGAATATAAATTTTAATTTTCTTCATTAGTGAATCTTCGTTAAAAACAATTTGGCAGACTACTACTGTGAAAAAAAATGAGATTTTATTGGAATTTTTTTTCCTAGTAAATGAGATTCTTCAGAGAATATTATTTTATGTCCTGTTACATACTAATTCTAAAATAGTAAACTCTTTTTATTTTATTTTATTTGTTAATTGTCAAATAAGATACTAAAGAATCATTTCTTCTAAATTTTTCCAATAAAATAGCTGCAATTTATTCCTTGCTAGCATGAAGACTTTAAAGTCTTGTTCAATCAACTCAGATATTTTCTTCGATCTCTAAACTCCAAAATTTATTAGTCAAATTTCAAATTGTAAATTGTTATTGATCGATGTTTAAACAAGTAAAGCACATGTTTTCTCTTTTAGCTTTAGTTAATAGTTCTTCCATTTTTTTATATAAAAAAGTCTTATTTTCATAATTTAAAAAATTTAATAATATATATTTTTTAATTTTATGTTCGTTGATAAACGTGAATGCATTGTTATTTTATATTTCTATAAAAATAAATAAAACTCTTTTTCTCTCGAAACAAAGAAAAAGAAATTAAATTAAATTCTCTTTATGGATCAAATGTGGTATCTTCTTTTTTCATTTAATAGAGATTATGTTTAATGACTTTTGGATATGGTATGACAATGACTTTGTAGAAATAGTTTTTGTTTAACATTTATTTGGATATTTATGTTTGATTATGGAATTTTTTCTTTGGTTAAATTTATCTAGCATATTTTTATTCATGGTTCAATGGTTATAATTAATAGAAGGGTAAATTTATAAAAGTGATATTTTTCTTTTCTTTTCATTGGAACTCAAAAACGCAAGAAAAGAAAATTTTTAAATTTTCTATTCTTTTCTATTAAAAACTCAGAAACAACACAAAGAAAAACTTAAGTTTTCTATTCTTTTCTTTTCTGTTCTAATTTAAGTTTTCTATTCTTTTCTTTTCCGTTCAAAACTCAGAAACGAGTGTAAAGTACAAAAATAAGCTTTTGCAAACATCCAACAATATTTATTTGTACGATTTATGATACGAAGGATACAAAGGATTGCGAAAGTGTTTCTCAGTATTTAACAACAATAATGTAATGTGTTATTATCTATATGAAAGTTGTAAAGAATGAAGGGACTCACACTAGGTAAACAAAAAGAGAAAACATATTACCGTATTATTAGGACTTGGAAAAAAATCTTTAAACAGTCTTGGGACTTTTCCTCCCTCAAAACTTATTGTTTCTGATGTACCGTATCCACTGAGAGATTTTTTGGATCATAAATCCTCTCGATTTTGAAGTCGCTGCTTGAACTCCTACTAACGTTGCCTATCATAGTCAAACATCAACTCTGGCAACAAATAAATCACCTTTATTCACCAAATCAACTGCTGTATGAGAAATCAATAGCTTCAAGTTTAACACGTTGTATTAGATTGTGTTGATATATTATAAATTCGCCAGAAAAAGAATAAAATGCATCTACAACACAATTATGAATCTTAACATAATGCTGAACAACATTATAGTTTAGTTTGCTTGATAATAAAACGCTGAATAACAACTAGTGCTATAGTTCACTTGAGAAACCCGAAAATTTATATGTAATAAATGAATGTTAAATCCTAATACAGGTGGCTAAAAGCAAAAACTAAATGGTGGAGATGACATAGCCTGTGTTTTATGCCAATCAAAATCCCATTATAAACAATACACTCGTTACCTTTCCTCTAACTAAGGACCTCTGAGATTTAAAAAGAACCTTGCACTAACCCACATTTAATTTGAGTCTCAACGGTTACCAGATTTGATCACATTTGTTTTCATGTACCTGCTAAAATAATTGAAGTGCCAAAAATATGGATAGTGTACCTCTTTCCTCGTAATCAAAATACATGCCATGGCACACACAAAAAAGATAATCTCTAAAATGAAAACAATATTAAAAAAAAAAAAAAAAAAAAAGTGTATTAGAGGAAGTGAGATGGATTTAGACAATCAGATATGACAAAAAAAAAATCTTTAAAGATTATGATGTTTAGCTGTTACTCTGGAAACTGTGGAAGATGAGAGATAATGCCAGATATGAGGCCATTATGCCTAATAGTCAATAATTGGTTGATTGGGTCTCAAAATAGGTGCAGGATTTGTTGACAATTTATAACCCTAAATCTCATAGCTTTTTTTTTTGTCATTACTCATTAGTCAAGTATTTTTCTTTATAACTTTGAAATTAAAGTTTTTCCGGTGGAAAGAGGTGACTGGGTCAAATGACAGAACTCATGATTCTGGCACATAGAAACTTTATGTTTCGTTGTGTCTTCAGCAGCTATTGGTATTTTGGTGAAGGAGTCATAATATCTGCTTCAGCTAGTGAGCTCTCAGCTAATTGTGGACAAGTTACTGATATGATGGGGGAAATATTAGCTTTGTGAGATGTTTTGGTTCTTTTGACTCACAGGTTTTGGTTGATATGATAATGACAAGGAAAACTATAGCTTGACAGTAGAATTATCTCATTCGTCATTAGGATTTAGGCAGTGTGGAGATTTGTTTGCACAAGTATCAAGGTTGCAGCATGCATACAGAGCATGTATGCATTTATTCATTAGAACTCAGAGACATTCTCATGATGCATCTGTACTTATGTTGCAGCACATCATTTCCAAATAACTCTAGGAGAATTTGGAGAGATGACTGTAATGGTATATGTATCTTTAGGCCTAGCTTGTCTAGAGTTTTATTTCCACCAACTTAGTTTTGGCTTTTATTGTATATCATTTGGGGATTGTGGTTAGGGGTAAGGCTCTTATGTCAATGTATTATCTATTTCTTACCGATTTATTAAATTCATGGCTAAACAGCTTTCCCAAAAAAAACCAATAATAATTAAAAGACACTCATGAAAGGCTGCAAAAATGTATTCTTCGTTCAAGAAGGTTACTGAGATCAGACACCTAGGCCAACCAGCAAGAAAGGCTCCTTTTCCTTCAGATTTTTGACAAATTATCATATGCAAGCATCTAGCTCTAACCAAAATGATGTCAAACCAAAATGATGATCAAAGATATAGAGTTTGTAGGCCCCCAATCATTGCTTCAACAAACAAGAGCATGCTAGAGCATGCTTGTGTACATCTCATCGCGAAACAAAGAATACATAGATGTGTACAAATTTTAACTTCTCCCTTCATGTATTAATATACCCCAAAGATTTAAAACTCACATCTTTTACAGCAAAAATATACTAAGCTATATAATTCTTCATAAGCTAACCTATGAAACAATTAGCATAGTGAGCAAAGAAGATCAGCTAAACACAAAAAGGTAATGTGTTAATAAATTTTCCTCTAATGAAACAAATTGACATACTACAAGAAGTTCAACTCTCTCTTATCAAATTTAACGAAATAATATATCATTCAGTAGCAATATCTACAAGCAGTGTTTCTTTTCTTATTTCAATGTCCAATTTAATTCCTCAGTAGCTATAGTTTCATTGCGTCAACTTACAGTAACAAAATTCTCCACAGCTCAAACATTAATTATATATTGTTATCATGTTATGCAATCTGAAATTAACATTTAACCAAGTGGGTCATCGAAATTCCAATCAATCCGGGCCATATAATAAGTAAGAACAACAGAACAGAGAATGACAGATTGTTAGAGCAATCCAATCTCTCACAGTCCTTTTTTTAAAAAAAATGTTATAATACAATGAGAATTTAAAATTTGGGCAAATGGGCATTGATCATCTAATTGACCTGGTAATTCATAATTTAACTATACCTACAAACACACACCCAACAGGCAACAGATAAAACGTACACTTCCGCCTTCAAATCCACGCTACCCAATATCAAAAAATTGATCAAAGATATAAACATTATAAACAAAACGGGTGTAAAAAGTACACTTCCACCTTCAAATCCACACTACCCAATACCACAAATTGATCAAAGATATAAACATTACATTATAACAAAAAGGGTGTCCTGATAAAATAAACAAAGATTCAACAAAATGGGTAATTAAGATTGGGCTTCTAATTTGATTACCTGGTCTTGAGAAGAACCAGAGAACGATTGCACAGAAAATCAATAACAAGGGGATGAAATGAACGGCAGACTCTGCAAATCGGAGACGAGTCCTCTCTCTCTTACCTAAAAGTGATTGGGGGTCGTAAGAGGGCAATTCATCGAGGTCGGCTGTTGATTTTGACTGCCTCAAAATCAGAGATGGCGAAGATGCGGATGTCGATAGTGAAGAGGGATGAGAAAATAGCTTTTCCGAGACTCTAGTGGAGCTCGATGAACGGTGCATCTTCTTCCTTATTGGAGATGATGAAAATTGGGGAATTTTGGAGAGAGAGAGTGTCGGGATTCAAATAATATGGTGAAAATTTCCAGGTTGATAGTTGTGTGGGTTTTTTCCGCGGGTTTTTGGAGTTGTTACTAGTGTGTTCCGGTGTCATAATTTTCTGTTCGCACTTGGAAAATGAAACTTGATTTCGTGAATTTTCTTAAATTTTAATATTACCCTTAAAATATTATGAATAATATAAATTTTATGTACTCCCTCCGTCTCAAATTATCTGTAATTTTAATTATTTATACATTTATTAAGAAATATAATTATTATATTAATTTTATTACTAAATATACTGTTATATCCATATTCAAAACTACTCCCTCCGTTCTTTACTATTTATTTTTTTAGAAGTTGACACATATATTAAGAAAAATCATTAATATTATACTTTTTTAGTTAAAAATAATTTTAAATGTCAATATTATCCTTACATTGGAATAAGAGAATGTTACTTATTAGATAAAAAATAGTGAGAGAATTAAAATTATATTTAATACTTGGACTAATATTAGAAACTAAGTATTAATACTTAATTGAAATTCTCAAACGATAAATATTATTCTCTCCGTCCCAAATTAATTGCATTTCTAGGACTTCTTAAAGTCAAATTGACTATTTTTAAAACTAATTTTTTTACTATTTTTGCTAACATATAGGTGAAGATATTATAATCAAAAGAAAGTATATACAATTTATTACTAATTTTAATTTTTATAATTTTAGAAATATATTTATATATGCTTAATTATTAATTTTAAAAATAGTCAATTTGACTTAAAAAGTCCTAAAAAAGCAATTAATTTGGGACGGAGGGAGTAAAAGACAACAATACTTCTCTAAAATGATATTTAAAAATGGCGGAAGGAGTATTCATTAAGAAACAACCGTCAACATGATTGTGTTTTTGAAACAAAAGCTTTTTGGAATTGTTGTACAATAAATCAATCCCATACGCATCTTCTTCTTCTTCTTTTTTTTTTTGGTAGAAATAAGCTCAACATGTTTATGAAGGAAAAGTCTTTTATCTTCTCTATAATTATGCATAAAAAAGAGGAAGAAATTCCTTGTTTTTAGTATAGAAAAAAAATATTGTTTATTTGGAATTATACATTTGTGAAGCAAAAGAATATGGAAAAAGGGTAAACTTGTTATATGATCACTTTAATTGTCTAGAAAAAAAAACAAATTATAGTTATTTTGGTATAATAAAAAATCTTTAAAATTGCAGATAATTTGAAATTGTGGGAGGAGTATGTGTTTGTCTATTAATTTATGGATTGTTTGAAGTTTCAAACTTGAATGCTTTTTAAACTGAACATTTAAGTCATGTTTGTTTGCAATGATTATAATCCTGATATTATATTCTCGTGGATTATAATTCAAAGACTATTAATTTTATGATTAAATAGTCATAGTCACATGTTTAGTTTTTTATGGGATTATTCATGTGATAACTTAAAATGATCTCATGTTATACTTATTTTGTCTAGAATTATTTAAAAGATTAGATAAAAACTTACCGTTTAAACTATTATACCGTTACTACTAATAACAAAGATATCGTATTCTCATTAGTTAGAGAATAAATAGATAGGATAAGATATATCGATCTTTTTAAATAAAGTTAAAGGTTAATTTTGTCCACAAATTTTTAGTCCCAAATTATAGGGATTATAATACCTAGTTGAACATGATATTAAATAGTCCATCCTTTCAAGTCATTTTATTATCTCCGAACTAATAGTCTCAAGTCTATTTTTAACAAATAAACAAGAAAATTGGAATTAATAGTGTAATCCTTGTTGATATACACATTAATTATACATTTTAATATTCTTATTTTTATAAATTTATATGTATATTTTATTTAATTAATACATTTTATTTTATTTTATAGGAAATAATATTTTATTTATCTTTTGATCAAGTAAATGATAATTGTTCCAACTTTTGAAAATTAAAATAGACCCTAGAAGATTATCATGATGGAGTTGAAATCAATTTGGAGATAAAGGGATAAGAAGGAAAAAGGAAGACCAAGTTCAATGTAACTTAGATTATGTTACAATTTATTTTTTTCCTATAAATATGTCTTTTGTTTTAGGGAAAAGGGGATTAGATATTAGGTATTTTTTATATATTAGTTTAGGTTAGGAGTAGAAGTAGGATTAAATTACTTCTTCATTATACGCTCATTTGATGATCGTTAATAAAGGGAGTTTTCTTGTTTTATTTTTAATCTTCTTCTTAATCTTAGTTTTTTTATTTATTTTAATATCTAGCTAATTTTTTTAATCTAGGATGAAGATGAAATTAACTAATTATTCATAATAATATTCTTCATCTCTTCTATTATTTATGTTTTAATGTTTACTTGATTTCGTCTTCATGTTTCATTATTGAAATATCTTCGATTTATTTTTCTTATGTGATTTTAAATTTATTAAGGGGTTTTGATAGATTATTGTTAAGATATGAGTTTTTCATAATTCAAGTAAAAGAATTTTTGATGGATTATAGTTAATTCTTAAATTTTCATAATCCATGTTTACCGACGTTAATTGTAAAATTACTAAATTAAATTGAATGGAGATCAAAACCATAGTTAAAAACACCGCCGCTTGCCTCAGTAGTTTAAGGGAGAACTTGGGCCCAGTCGTAAGCCCGAAGGTCTTGAGTTCGACTCCCACTCGAAGCAGCATAGGGGCGACAGACTACAGGCGTAACGCAAGTCGGGATACTCCACATATCAAAAAAAAATCATATTTAAGTTATAAAAATAGAAAATATTGAATTACTTGTTATGTTTTATTACTTAATGGATTTAGATTCTTAAGTTGCTTCCCCGTATTAGTTTTTATATTCTAATTAGTTTAATTATAGTTAATCAATTCTCCATCTTTATTTTCATTTTGCCTGAAAATAGATATTAAGGATACATTGAAATTAATCTAGTCTTTGTGGGTTCGACTTGTTCTTACTAGTTTTTCAATTTAATATTGTGCACTTGCAGTTACATAATTCTAACACATCACTTGCAAACAAACGTAGCCTTAGAGTTTATAATACAACACACTATTTTTGATGTAGTGGCCAAAGACACTAACCACTACAAGAGCCGTAAAATAATAATTGAATATAACCATAAACTACTTATATATTTGTAGAATAATACTTTAATTTACTAGTTTAGTAGTTTGTACTTGTTATGATAATGAAAATTTGATGCTAAATAACTATTATATAATATAATCAATTTATAAAACAAAATTGTTGTGTTAAACAAATTATTTTTATAATTAAGAATTTTTTATACAACGAATGGGGCGGGACGGGGCGGGACGGGGCGGGGATTATATATCTCACCCTCATTTTCGGTTTTATAAATATTTCTCATACTCGTCACATACTCACATTCTTCATGGGGACTAAAGCTTAATAATCATCCTCATTCCTACAAAAAGTTTAAATTCCCATAGAGAATTTAAATCATCGTAAAAATTAATACTATGAGTTTTTTATTTAAAAATAATAATTTTAATTATATTTTACAATAATACATACATGAAAATGAATCATATGTTAATAGCTATGTGATAGAATTAATAAATTAATATATATTAAATCAAATATCTATATATATATATATATATATATATACGCATATACACTTCCACAAGGACATATTTTAATTATGTAATATATAACTGTTATTTCTAAAGAGGCACGAAAGAGATTTAGAAATGGGTTTGAATAGATTTTTTAAATTTTCGTTTTAAAGATTTATTACTAAAACAGTTAGCCCATCGGAATGTTTTAAGAAAAGCCCTTCAAATATTATAATAAAATTCATAGTTCTAAATTTAATGAGATAATGTAGAAATATGACACACATATAAAACGTAGAGCAATATAAACAGAAATGCAAAATATAAAGAATACATGATTTTTAAGAGGTTCAGAGCACAAAAGTCTCTTAATCCTCTCTTCTACTCCGGGAGTAGGGATTTTTTATTAAGGAGGGTAATCACCAAAATTACAATTCACACAAAATTTTTACACAATGATTCACAAAAGAATCCTTCAAGTCACATAGACTTAGTTTATAAAGGATCACTTAAGAGAAGTAGTTTGTTTGAGGTGTTGCTAAGTTGCTTGAAGGCTCTCTTCGAATGACTTAGCAATAAAGTGTAATTCTTTGAATCGTAGAGTGAAGTAAGTATGAACTCAGAGCTTCAGCATTTCGACTTGATGGATCTCTTTGTATATGGATACTTGAATTTGCTGAGTTTATATAGAGTTCTCTTGGGATCTTTCTGTTGGAAAGTTATCGTTGCTCCATTCTTGCTTGGACATTTGTCATTCAACAATTGATTGACTTTAAATTATTGCATACTTGGAGCACCTCAAGTCGCTTTATTCAATATAGACAATAGTATAGTAGCAGTCACATATCCTTTGACTCTGCTAAAATAGTTGTTAGATAGAGACCTTGTCGACTTGTACTTATCGCAAATCATCTAAGGATAACCTCGGAGGATCGAGTGTTAAGGTTGATGAACTTGTCATAACTTATCACTGACTTGTCAAATGACTGCAATCTACGATTTTGAATTCCTCAGAGTGGAAACGTAGAGTGATTCTTCTGCTCTACGAATGATGGTGACTCTGCGATCTTTGAGTGATTTTTTCTCTGGCACTACGATTGTCTTCTGGTCTGGATAACTTAGCTATTACAGAGTTCTAACTCTACGAAATTGAATCAACCTAATAAGTTTGATTCTTAAACTAAGTCCTTTTATACAAGAATCATTTTATAAGGACTTTACAACAGAAACTACTTTAATATAATCATGCATTTACTTCATGTCATCATCGAATCAAATATGTTCATCATAGATTGTAAGCACTAATAATAACTATTCGGGGGTGGGTACACAGCCGGAATTGGGACAGGAGGAATTAATATCATCCCTTCCCCATCCCATATATAACTATTCGGTGATTCCTCATTCTCGACCCCATCCCGATTAGAGTCAATATCACTGCCCCATTAGGGATGAAGTATGGGGATCACCGTAGGTAGAGTTGTAAATAGAGTCCGAAATATTCGATATTCACTTCAAAAATTTGTATCCGTATTCTAGTTAAAACGGATATTATCAGTATTCGAGTCAAAGCGAATATTATGCGTATTCATGGATACGAATACAGATATATACATATTCGTATATGTTAATATTTGTATCTGAAATATCAACAAATATACATATATATACACATATACATGTGTAAATCTCTCATTTAATATTGGTATACAATATAACAAAGTATTAACATCAATTGATTATACATCTTTTACGGTTATTTTATGATATACAATATAAAGAAAATTACATATGAATATTATATATAATTTTTATTATTTTATTTGGTTGATTGTACATCATTTCTAATTTTTATTTGATTAAGTAAATATTTTTTTGGTTATTATAATTTAACATTGTGCAAGAATTAAAAAAATAAAAATTAAAAATTTTAAAATTTTATTTTGAACGGATGCAGATACGAATATGCGGATATTTGATATATTTATCTATATTATATTATACAAAATAGATACGGATAATATTTGCATCTGACTATTACCTGTCAGATGCGAATATAAATATTTCGTATTGCATATCCATCGGATACATATAGGAATATGGATATCCTATTTTATTTTCGAACATGAATACGAATATACCTGCAGCTAAAAATATTTGTTTATAGCCCTAATCGTAGGTACGAAACACATTGTCATCGCTAAATATAACTGTATAGGAGACTATGTTTAAAGATGCACTAATATCATATTTAGAATAGTAATTTTTTATTTCTAATATTTGTTTTCTCTTTGTTAATTTTAAATCCAAATTTCTCTTTTCTTTTATTTCTTCTATTTTGTGAAAAAAAATATGTAAGGAATAAATTCCTGACCCAAGATAATTGTGTGACTTCTGAATTTAACTGAATTAATCAACTAAACATATTCAAAAAAGTTTTAAATTTTTAACTTTTCCATTTTTTCTTTCTAGCTTTTCAATATATTTATCTCTTTTTTACCCAATAAGGACATAAGGGAGAATTCAACAAGGGACGAGTTTCCTGTACTTTTCCGTCGGTTGGGACTCGAGGCAGGGTGACAAATGGAAATATAAATCATTAGAATATACTGCGGTTGTGTCCTGTCCAATTATTGAAACCAGCAAAAGTGCCAAATACTGTGCTTCTAGAACGCCAGCTAATCTTTCTTTCCCAAATTGCAGACATGTAACATCACGCGCATATACTGAGCGTGACTGCACGTGTAGTGCACTTGCCACGGGAAATAAATGCAAGTACTTCATGTCTTCACCTGATTTGTAATTTTTACGAACACATTTTCTTTAAAAAAAAGTATTTTGTAAAACCTCATTCATTTTTATTGTGGGCCCTTTGATTCTGTTTTACATGCTTACATCTTTATTCTTTTTACTTTTTATCATTTTACTTATTCAAATGTTAAAATTTTGTTTTATTTCCACACATCATCATTAATTTATCGTGTATTCGTGTCATATCATTAATTAATTAAATATTATAAGTAAGTAGTTACTTAACTTAAATAAAATATTTAACCTAATCAATTAACTCAACTAAAATAATTATCATTATTAATTAATATAAAAGAACAATCTTTGTCATATTAATGTGGTTAATGGCTTATTTGAGCTTAGTTTGCACACATAAAACTCATATAACTTGTCTTTCGTTCAAAGTCTAACTTTTGTTAAAAACGTTAACTAAATTAGTCTTGAAGCCTCTTTAATACTTCCTCTGTCCCGAATTAATTGATTTTCTAGGACTTTTTTAAGTCAAATTAACTATTTTTAAAATTAATAATTAAGCATATATAAATATATTTCTAAAATTATAAAAATTGAAATTAGTAATAAATTGTATATACTTTCTTTTGGTTATAATATCTTCACCTATATGTTAGCAAAAATAGTAAAAAGATTAGTTTTAAAAATAGTCAATTTGACTTTAAAAAGTCCTAGAAATGCAATTAATTTGGGACGGAGGGAATATTATTAATGAAAGTTTAAGAGAAAATTTTGCCTGAATTTTTGAGTTCATAAAAAATATGCAAATTAAAAGATAATTTTACTTTTTAGTCGATTTGATGGTGACAATACAAAAAAACTATGTAACTAATATAGTAATATAATTCACTAGGGGTACTTGAAATTCTGAAAAAGTCACTGTGTAAATTCATTAGAGGGTACAAGAGGTGAATGTTATCTCATGCTCATGCTCTTACATGAGGTATTTTTTTATAATAACAATATTTAGAAAAATTATAAAAATATCATTTTGTGCATAATATGGGAGGAAGTATATTCAATTATATAAAACGATATATAACTTTTCTATAAGAAAAAGTTGTGAATGAGACATAATATAATTTATATGTATAATATTTTACATGTAACTTTTTATTAAGAAAAAGGCAAAAAAAGAGGTGAGGGACACCACGTATAATTGCATAAGTTATTATACAAAAGCGATTTCGCTTTATGTAATTGAATATACTCCATCTCATGTTATCTATAAAATAATATTTTATAAATTTTTAAAATATTGTTATTATAAAGGACACTTCACGCAATAACATGAGTTGTCTCTCACCTCTTGTGCCCTCAAAGAAAAATTATACTCAATTTTTTTTTCTAAAATATTTGTTCGAAGCCCGTGGCTTTACCTAAGAAAAGAAAATTAAGTATTACGGGTCGTTTGGTTGGACAGAATCGTTTTATAACGGAATAGAATGATGGTTGGAATCGAAATTAGTTCATAATGGAATCGGAATGGAACATTTCATTCATGTGTTTGATACGTTACTTGAAAATTGTATAGGAATAAAATGAAATAAAATGAAATTACCAAAATATTCATATATATATATATATATATATATACACACACACACATACACTTATATATGTTAAAAATACAAATATTATAAATATATAGTAATATATAATTATTTATAAATAGATATGTGTATTAAATTTACTAGCTATATATACATATTATATTATGTATAATATATATCTTTATCATTTAGTTTAAATTGTATAAATTATAATATATATATATATATACACACACACATATGTATGTATATTATAATGTGTATATCACGATATTATATATTATAATATATATTTCAAATCATATAATATATATACACACACACACACACAAATATATAGTATATATTTAGTCCATTTTTTCTATTTCATTCCATCACTCACTGGAATGACGATTATCAAGCCCCACTAAAGAATCGTGATTCTAATGCATAAAAAAAACGAGATTCCGTCAAAATGAGTATTCTGACCAATTTTAATATACCAAACGTTGGAAAGAAATGATGGGTCTAAATGACCATTTCTTTCCACCACTTCTATTCCATCAAACCAAACGGCCCTAGGGTTATCACTTATTGAATAAACGCATACATAAAAAGCGTTATATAAAATATATTTTCAATAGATACCTTTTAATTTCACAAAAAAAAGTTTCATTTATAAATATTAAAGATATTTTTATATCATATTATATTTTATTTCATATTTACTCCATATTTACTCGTAAAAATAAAAAATTATTGATTTAATATTTCTATAATAATGACATAATAGTAAAATTATAGTAACACACTTAATGATATTATATTATTTTTTATTACTATTAATAAAAAGATAGTTTATCAACATCAGTCAACTAATTTATTATATATAATAGCATAATTATTTCAAAAAGTAAAAATAATCAGATATTTTTTTTTCATCATTTGATGAATATGTGAATTTTTTATAAAAATTTTAATGGTTGAAATTTTTTTTAAACTTTTAACAGTGAAAACATTTTTTATGATTATAATTTTTTGTAGAATTGAACTTAATATCATTAACTATCTATTAATATATTTTGATCATTATTAACAAACTTATTAAGATCAAATAATTTTAAAAAAATGTGTAATGAAAGGAAGCCAAATTCAGGTATTTGTATGATAAAAAAAATTGATAAATGAGACTCTTTTAAAAAATAAAGAGCATTTATTTATTTACACTTCGAGCATGAATACACGCGCTTCAATAGAAGACTGGCTATGTGTCTGATCGACTTGTTTCCACTTTTTGCCTCTTTGCTAAGCCACCATAAATGACTGCTGAAAACAGCAAAATTTAAAAATCCCATTTTGTCCAGTCAGAGTTGGCTGGCCATTTAAGCAATTATTCTCCGTTGACTTGAACAGCATTGCTCATTCCGCAGTCATTGACTAGAAGGAACCATGTTATGCAAAATTATAACTAACTTAAAAGATAATATAAAACTCATTGAATATAAACATTTTATTGAAGTTATACAATTAAATCAATTAAATATATTATTAATAGTTAGTAAATGAAAAAAAGTGCCTATTCTAACTATTTATTATTAGGTAATATAAAATTAATTGATTTGAACAAGAAATCACTACAGAGGGAATAGTACATGAATCTTACTATTTGAGTTAGTGACTACACATGTAAGTATTATTTATACACAATTGTTATGCACCGTTAATAAATATTTTATTCGGCCTGCTTTATCTAATTTTATATTAATTCTAAAATTATAACATCTCAATTTCATATCAAAAAATATAGAAAAAATTTATCGGTATATAAGAAATTAAGTTACTGACAATAATAATTTCAGTTATGACTTTTCAAGTGAGCATACGGTGGACTAAGATGATCCAAGAAAATACTATTGAGTTAGTGGTTTAAGGCATTATTTGGATGGATTTGATTTGATTTCAAACTTAAAATTTGACCTAAGATTTGTTCTGGACTCAGGATTTGACCCGGGTTGTTACATTTTGCAACACCTCCAGTCCCATATCGAAAGATATAGGAAAAATTTGTCTATATATAAGGAATTAAGTTATTAACAATAATACCTTGGTGAAAACAATGTTCGAATTCATTTCATTTAGCTCTCCTATAAAATCAATTAAACCCTTAATTAGTCCAGTTCTAATATGTTTGTAAATATTTTCACTTTGTCACAATTTCATTATATCAAAATTGAAGAAAAGTTACATCTTCTAGTAAATTTGATAGTATAATAATAATTTTTTTTTATATATTATGTAAGGTCACATATTTTAATTTATCCTTTATTAAAGGCACACAACTATATTATAAAAGTAAGTTTGCCATAAGTAAGTTGCATCTTCTAGTAAATTTGATTGTTTAATAATAAGATTTCTTTTTTATATTATGTAAGATCACATATTTTAATTTATTCTTCGTTAAAAGCTATCGTAAAAGTAAGTTTGTTTTAAGTTTTTCGTAACTCCTTTATTGACCCTCCCTCGTATCCTTTTCTAAAACTCTATTAGGTTTAAAATATAGTAGTATAAATTGCTCGAAAAAAATGAAGAAAAGTTACATCCTATATTTTTTTGATAAATAATTGTGATATACTTCTTCCATCTAATTTGAGCCGGTCATATTTTATGAACATGACTTTTCCCATTATACTTTCTTTCAATTCTATCAAATGTACTAAATTTTGCCATAACATCTTTGTTAATATTAATACAAATATGTTAATAGATAGTTTATAATGTAATAAAAATTCTTCAGAAAAGTTACAATCATTAAAAATATTTTTATCGAACAAAAATGAATAAATAAAAAAATTAATCATTAAAAAATTGATAAAATGTGTACATGTTCATCATCTACCACAAAGATGTCTGATTGCGCTCAAATTTGATATAGTGATACAATTGGAAAACAAAAATCAAGTAATTAGTGTCGATTTCACTCACAACATTACAAAATATAAATACTTGATTTATTAATTAAATTTAAAGAAAATATATATGTAACAGAGGGGAATTGAATTCATACTTTAGGTAACCAAGCTTTGTTTGTCGGATTTATTACTCTCATGTTTTTTTATCAATGTTATCGAGTTTTAAAATGGATAAAAAATATTTAAATTTTTTATACAAATCTTTTGTTATTATTTTAATGACTAGTAAAGAAAAGAATTAGACAAAAAACTTGATCATTTTTCTTGTTAGTTTTCCGTTTGAGAATGGACGGAAAATTAAATACTTTTTTTTTTAATAATTTCTATTATACTTTCCACGATAAACGTAACAAAACTTATATACGGATAAAATGATATCAACACTGAATTATTTTATTTTATTTTAATTTTTATTCAAACATAAGTTTTCCATCATTCTATATTTTATTAAAAAACACCTTAGCAAACAGAAGACTAATTTAGTAATTTTACACACACGTGTCGATTTTAGTCATTTACTACGTCACTCCCCACCACCTCTATACCTCCGACAATTTGTGCTCTTTAAGAACTTGAAAAATTTCTCTCTTCTCCGTTTCAAATCTCTCTTATCTCCCTCCTCTCTCTAAACTCTCAATTCTACCGTCGGCGATCAAGAATTCCGGTTGTATTGTCGTCGGAATTCCATTAAAATTCTGGTTATTCAATCCTAGTTTCTCCGTTCACTCGATCTCCAAATCGTGCAGTCATGAATCCAGAGTAGTGAGTTCCTTAATTGATATCTATTTATATTAGAATTTAATTGTATTTGTTGAGTTTTTGTTTGTATATGTTAGAATTCATTAGATCTGTGATTTTCTGAATGGATATTCTTCCCATTTTTTAATGATTAGGTTTTTATTGTTGATTTGGTGTTTGTTTGGAACCTATGACGTGATTTGATTTAATATGATAGGTCTAGGTAATATAGCTTCAGATCTAGTATTAGGCTGTGGTTTATTTGGCGTGGTAGAAGTTGCCAATTTTATGAATTCATCTGTGTTTTTGTTCAATCTAATCCTTTGGCATACTGGGAATCTGGATCATTGTCACTATTTTGTTTTGGATTCTGCTTTAAATCTGTTAGAAGTTAGAAACTTAGAGCATTTCTGGCTTTCTTTTCTGCTTTCCTGTTTGGTATTTATAGTTAGAAATTTTGATAAGTTGATGAAATTAGCTGAGAAGTTAAAAATTTTGAGTTTTGCTGATAAAGTAAGAACTTTTTGATGAAGTTGAAAATTTATGCGAACTTGTAGGATACTTTTGTATGTTGTGCATGAACCTTGCGAGGTTGATGAATATCGAAGTTTTTCTACGACATCCAGGCACTAAATACTGCACATGCTTCTTCGGTTTAAATGTGGAACTTATGCTCTTAAAGATGGAGTTGGGGGGTATAGTATTATCTAATTCATTCCCCTTCTATGAGACGAGACATTTTTCCGCACAATTGGAAGGCATATATGAATTAGTGTAGGCATAAGATTTTTGGGACAGTGAATGTCGGTATGCCGTAAATCTTGATTATCAATTTCATGCTTGACACATGTGTGTATTAAAATCCATAATATTAGCTTGTTAAGAGATTGGGATATTATGATATGAAAGCATATTGAATGTTTTTTCCACCATATATGTTTTTTCTTTTTCTGTTTATTTAACAATTGAAACGGTACGTCAACATGATTATATGATAATTTGTGTATTTCATTTGAAAGCATGGTAAGTAGAGAATGTTAAACAAGGCATCTATGGATCTAAAATGAAGTTTTATATGCAGTAGCCAGTAAGTTATTCTTGTTTGAATGTCTAGCTATGTAAATATTACTAGTCATAATGAGAGATATTTCCATATCTGTGAATAACATCTTATAATTGAGAGGAAATTAAAAAAAATCACATCTAGAATAATTAAAGGAGGGAGAGATCACGCGATGTACCTCTTTTGGTGGATTATGATTCGATCCATTTTTGAGACTGAAGATTTTCTGTTTTGGTTGAGTGAATAATATTTTTCCAATTTAAGTCCTTTGTTGATGGAATTGTTTTCTCCTTTATGTATCTTTGCAGCGACTACCTGTTTAAGCTTTTGCTTATTGGAGATTCTGGTGTTGGAAAATCATGTCTCCTCCTGAGGTTTGCTGTAAGTACAGTGTGCATTTTCTCATTCATATCTTATATTTCTTTATTTCAAATTTCATACTGGTTGGCGCTGGTGGTTCACTATCGATAAAAATCAACATTACCTGCTCCAGTGTACCATGGATGATGAAGGTTTTTGAATTACTTGTTTATTGGAAAAAAAGTTTATGTATTACCTGACCATTTGATTATTGTTGTGTTTCAGGATGATTCGTATTTGGAAAGTTACATTAGCACCATTGGTGTTGACTTTGTAAGCCATCATTTTTTGGATTTGATGATATTTCAAAATAAATCTTAGTGCTAATCATTCATATGTTCTCTTATCTAGAAAATCCGCACAGTGGAACAGGATGGGAAAACTCTTAAACTCCAAATTGTAAGTTTTATACTTTTATGCTACTTTATATATCAATTGGTCAAGATTTTTATTATTATTTGAAGGACTAGGGTTTTTATATCAGCGTCGATGTTGCTGGTTGTTGGAATTTAGTTGTGAGATGTCAAGCTTTATAACTGCCATGGTGAATTCGCATATTTAATTGTATAGTCCTGCTAATGAGTGCCCGGGGGCACTTTTAAGTATATAATTTTACAAAGGGAACATTTAATAACATATATATGCGCACAATGTTTAATACATTTTTAAAGTTTCTTTATAACATTATTTTCCAAAATTAACTGCACTCAATGTACTTTAATAAATTCCCGTAGCAACATCTTCCAACACTTTCTACAGAAAGCTATTTAAAACATTAATTCTCCTTAACCTAGAGCACTTGTTAGCATTTCCCTTTATATTAATACTCTCCCCCATTCCAAATTATAATATCATTATTGACTTTTGAGAGTCAATTTGAAACATTTTCAAACTTAAAATTGATTAAATTTATCAAAAATTACAAAACAATAAATCTTATAATTAGTATTTCCTTCGTCTCGCAAAGACTGACCTAGTTTGACTTTTATAGTTAAATTGACCAATTTTAGAATTGATAATTAAGCAAATTTATTTATATCCCTTGATGGACTCAAACTCTTACATGTAAGGTGTCCTATATCCATACTCAAAATTTCCTTGCCAAGCTACATGTAACAGATTTCTGAAAGTATTTTTGAACTTCCAAAAATTGGATGTTGTAGTAAATTTAATGTAGTTTATTATGATTATCATCTCTTTACCTATATTTTAAAGAAATTTAGATAAATTTTGATTCTAAAATTGGTCAGTTTGACTTTAAAATTCAAAGTAAGCCAGTCTTTGCGGGACGGAGTAGTAGTTTTTAGATAGTTTACAATATTTATCATTGTAGTGATTAAAACTAAATGAATTTATGTAAATTTTGAGTTTGAAAATGTCTCAAATTGAATTCAAAATGTCAATAATGATCTTATATTTTGGAACGACGAGAGTATTTGTTTGTGCAGCAATTTGAAGCATGGCTTTGTCCAAAACTACATTACTAGAATGGTTGTTTTTTCTTTGGGCATGATTTTCTTTTCCTTCTCACCTTCAAGACTATTTGTGTGGGGCCTGAATAGTTTCATGCTTGGTGGATGTGGTCACTCTTTTTTGCTTACAATTTCTTGCTTACTATTCTGATCTTTTCTACCATATTCTTTCCTGCACTTACAGTGGGATACTGCTGGACAAGAACGTTTTAGGACAATTACTAGCAGCTACTATCGTGGAGCACATGGCATCATTGTAAGTAATTCATGCTCTCCTTTATTTTGAATCATCTCATCATTGAGAAGTACAAGGAATTCTTTAGTCTCATTCTGGTTGCTTTTCTGGTAGGTCGTGTACGATGTGACAGATCAAGAGAGCTTTAACAATGTCAAGCAATGGTTGAATGAAATTGATCGTTATGCAAGTGAGAGTGTCAACAAGCTTTTAGTTGGAAAACAAGTGTGACCTCACGTCTCAGAAGGTTGTATCCTCCGAGACAGCACAGGTAATAATATGCTGCATATGCATGTGTTGTATTTGGCAAATTTCTACTATATATTCCATTGGATTCTAGCAAAGCATCATTAAATCATATTGAATTGGTCTTACTGTTTGTCCTCTGCAGGCATTTGCGGACGAAATTGGGATCCCTTTCATGGAAACAAGTGCTAAAAGTGCCACCAATGTTGAACAAGCTTTCATGGCCATGGCTGCTGAGATTAAGAACAGGTATGGAATTTGATGGTTTGAATGGTATTTTAACCCGAATAAAAAAGTACAGATACAAAACAAGTTTACTATTTTTTTAGGTTAATATTATAGACGTAATATAATTACTTAATTTATGACCATCTTCCTTATACCTATTGTCTTCTGATTTGGCTTGCAGGATGGCAAGCCAACCAGCCATGAATAATGCCAGGCCTCCTACCGTTCAGATCCGAGGACAACCTGTCAACCAAAAGGCTGGCTGCTGTTCTTCTTGAAAGGGGAGAGTTTGCCAATGCTAATGACACTCACTGTTGTTGACTGTGGGTTGTAAAACTATTCTTTCTTCATCATGCTTTGACATGAAGAAGACTGTTGGACGTCATTTGCTTTCCTCATATATTGTTTCACCCTTTAGAACCTCAATTCTTTCGATGTATTTGATTTCAAAAAGCATTTGTACAAAGTAGAATATTGGTGGATAGCAAGCATTATTTGCAGTTAATATTCTCTATCCTTTCATTACATACAATATGAATCGTCATTTAATATTTTTTGTCGTGAACAATCATTCAAATAACTGCTTACAATTTATCGACTTGTCTTTGGTGCAAGTCCCTTTCAAACCATGGGCGGCCTGTTTTTTGATGTTAAATGAACGGATCCTTGGAGAATGGATTCATAGTAGAGATCCTTGTAACTATACTTGAATTGGATTTTGGGTGTAGAGATCCTGGTAACCTTTCATCTCTATCAATGTTTGTATACCTTGATTCATATCCTGTTTTATTTCATTTCACAAAGAGTTCTATTTGCAAAATTTGCATATATTAAGAATGTATGGTTGTTATGTGTTCACTCAAGTTATTGAGCGTTTAGTTTACTTGTCGAAGACGATAATAATTTGGACTGAGCTGCCTGCATTTGGTTTGAGGGCCTATATAGACTGGGCCTCCTGCTGACTGGTGGAAGCAATATTTATAATGGTAAACTTAAAAGATATTATGTCATTTTATAATGGTAAACTTAAAAGATATTTGTCGAAGAGAAGCTGTCCAGCATCAATTGTTGATGTCTAATGAGCTGACATAACTTGCTCCATGTTGCCGCATAAATATTATTATAGCAGCAATGAAAACTTGTCATTAAGCAATCGACAGCTTTGCTTGATTTACACCAACAATTACATAATTACGCGCTTGCATTTTCTTCGTGTAATCAATACTATATCAAATTCCTTAAATTTAGACATGATGACAATTGACAACATTTGATTTGGCATACTTCACTTGCAAGACTTCCGCCACAGGCTATCGCCCTGTTTGCAGTTTATATGACTTCCACATTGTGTCTTTGCAGGTTAACACATAGTTACCATGAACACTGATAGACTAGGTACGTAGAACTAAATAGGTACGGGGATTGCTTGATTTGGTAGAATGCACAAGGTATCTAAGTTCTCGTATAACAATTAGGAATGATAATACCCAATAGACAGCACACAAGACAATAAGCGTTCTCTGGTAACCTTGTCAACGCCATGTTTCATTGTTAATTTGCTACGGGCACCTGCAAATTGCTTTACTACCTCGTGTGATGGTGCACTTGAGGTGAGTGATGCTCATCCAGGAGTTCCACTCCCTGAGCAACTGCTGAGAAGAAGTTTAGTGCTTACTGAGAAGACATTTACACCTGTTCTTCATTGTAAGGAGGTCAAATGTTTTCACAGCAGCAAATTCACTAAATGGACAACGAATCGGTTATCAAGCTGAAACTAAACAATACGTTTCACAAAGCACCAACAGCTGATTTCTACTTAGCTACAATGCCCTCATTTGTGATGAATCATAAATCCATGTCAAATTATATCTTCTTCCTACGTCAAAATGGACCGAGTCTGTTTTCCGAGCAGATAACCAGAGAGAATCGTTTTTGCACTCGCAAAGAATCACCTCAGGAGCATTAGTGTCCCTTGCAATGGTTGCCTCCTGTAATCCTGTTTACTGTTGATATAAACTGAAGCAGCCTCCCGACGACGATATGCACACACAGTCAAGCTCTTAAATATCCCCTTTGTGCATCCAATGGTGCTCTGATGGTTACCATGAACGCTGATCAACTAGGTACGCGGAACAAAATCGGGTACGAGGAATGTTAACTATGATAGAATACAAAAGGTATCTTGTTCTCGTACCACGGTTCAGAACGATAGGACCCGGTACGCAGAACGCAAGGCAATAAGAGTTCCCTGGTAACCCTTTTTGATCAGCTGAAAGGCAATTAGCAAGCTCACCAATAATCACCACAGGAGCATATGCCATCCTTGAAATGATGGAATCTTGTTGTATCTCTCACTATGATTTCCCTTCCTTCTATTCTTGATATAAATTTAGTAGCTTGGTGGCAGTCCCCACAAACTCTCAAGTTCTTAAACACCCGGATCGGATTTCCAAATGGCAGTCTGATCAGCCCATAGGCAATGGCAAGTTTCTCACTATGCCATAACAACAACTGCTGTTTCTGCTCCTCCCCCACATCATGCAACACAAATTCAAGATTCGGCACATATCCAGCCAGCTTCAACTTCTTCTCCAAGTCATTTAGTTTTTCGTGTATAGATTCCAATTCTGGGTGAATCCTGTCCCCAGATCTGAACTCATGAACCACACTCTTTATTTCAATCCAGCTATACCCCGGTACTTTAGTTACCTTATTCTCCTTCATTGATCTCCGAACCATAGAAACATGGTCCCACCTGTTCATTGCAGCATAAACATTAGCCAGCTGAACATAACCAGCTGCATTGGTGGGATCACAACTAAGTAAGTTCTTGGCAGCAAACTCAGCTAGCTCTAAGTTTTTATGGATCCTACAAGCACCCAAAAGCGTTCCAAATATCGCAGAATGAGGCTTGAAAGGCATGCTCTTAACCATCTCTACAGCTTCAACTAGCTTACCAGCTCGACCAAGAAGATCGACCATACATGTAAAGTGATCTGGTTTAGCTGTAACCCCATAATCCCTCTGCATTGCATTGAAATACTGAAGCCCAAGATTCACCAGTCCTGCGTGGTTACAAGCCGATAACACACCAACAAAAGTAATCCAATCTGGTTTGATTCCATCGTTCCTCATCTCATCAAATAAACTAAGAGCTTTTTCACCTGATCCATGTTGAGCATACCCCGAAATCATGGCATTCCAAGTGACAACATCTTTCCATGACATCTCAAGGAACAATTTCTGGGCATCCTCCAAATCTCCACACTTGCAGTACATGCTAATTAACGAAGTCCCCACCGTTACATCTGTATGCAATGGACTTTTACAAATAAACTGATGAACTTGCTTACCCAACTTCAAGGCTGATAAATCACTACAACCAAGCAGAACACTACTCAAGCTTGATGGATTCGGCCTGACACCTGTTCCCACCATTGTCCTAAAAAACTTCAAAGCATCCTCCCATCGACAGTTTTCAACATAACCAGCAATCATCGAATTCCATGTCACCAAATTCTTCACAGGCATCTCAACAAATAATTGTTCTGCCAATTCAACCTTCCCAAACTTCATGTAACCGGTGACCATCGCAGTCCACGCAACTACACTCTTTACTGGAGCAATTTTAAACAACTTCACAGCAGAATCCAAATCCCCTGACTCAACATAACCTGATATCATCGCACTCCACGTGACACTATTCCTCTCTGGCATCACCGAGAAAAACTCACAGGCTTCACTCATCATTCCATTTCGTGAGAAACCGGATATCATAGTATTCCAAGATGCTATATCTTTAATGGGCATTTGATCAAAGAATACCCGAGCTACTGCAATATCCGAGTTATGTACATAACAAGCTAACATTGTGTTGTAAGAAACATTATCTGGTTCAGGAATTCTATCAAACATTTGTCGTGCTTCTATAACTTTTCCAGATTTTTTAACAAACCCAGCCAAAATTGAATTCCATGTAACTGTATTCCTAACTGACATTGATTCAAACACTTTCAATGCAGAATCCAAATTCCCAGATCGGATATAGTAAGTTATCATCTTGTTTGATGACGCTATGTTATCAAATCCATGTCGATCACATAATGTCTGATTATTTGAAACATGGGCTATGTAACGGGCAGGAACCAAGTAGGTTTGTTGTGGTGGGTGTGAAAGGAAAGAGGAAAAATATGATTTTGAGTTTGAATTGGCATCTGGGTATTGAAATTTGGGAATGGAGATGAAGTATTTTTGGTGTTTGGATGGTGGGAAAGTTTTGAGGAAGGAAATGGAAAGAATGTTGTTCTTAATTTTAAGATTTTGAAAAGACATTTAATTAGTCATGGCTCGCGGATGAAGGAAAAAATTGGATTGTATCACCCTATAAAATCACTGGTTAACTCGTTTGTAATTTTTTGTTTTGAACCCGTGTATAGATACATAAGAGGAGATTCACGTATTATAATTTTATCTTATCATTTAAAGTTATGCGATAATTGTAATTTAATTTTATTATAAAATTTATCGATATATATTATTTTTTATTTTATTTTGATTCCATAAAAAGAGAATAAAAGGGAAAGTTGAAAGATTTCGTTCTAAATAAAAACTTTGTGGTAATAATTATTTGAAAATAATATCATACTTTGTGGTAATAATTATTTGAAAATAATATCATGTTGGGCTAGGTAAGGGATTCAATATCAAGAAAAAATTATGCCTCATAAAAATTGTATTTGGAAGATTTATAAATCCTAAATTCTTGAAATTAAAAATGGTGCGATAAATTTGAATGTGATTATTTGAAAATGCGTTTGTAAGTTTATAAATTATATTCAAAATAAGTTTATTGTGCATTCCTAAACTAAACGTGCACTAAATTAAGTTGCTCAACATAACGGTGTTTATGAGTTTTAAAAAAACATATTGAAGAGAGATTTAAAACTATGAGAAGAAAGAAATGAGTAATAAAGAAAGCAATAATTCTAGGGAGCCCGGTGTTGATGACCGGGCTCGGCGACCGGCAAAAAAAAATGTTTTCACTCTCAAATAATTTATGTGATTTATTGGAACTGAAATTTAAAAAAAAAAGTGATTTAGGTGTGATTTGGATACATATCAAAAACAGTGAAAACTCAAAAAAAAAAAGTGACTGTGTAACACTGTTTTTGATATGTATCCAAATCACACCTAAATCACTTTTTTTTTTAAAAATTTCAGTTCCAATAAATCACATAAATTATTTGAGAGTGAAAACCAAAAAAAAAAAAAATATTTTTTTTGGCCGGTCGCCAAGCCCGATCACCAACGCCGGGCTCCCTAGAAGGACTCTAAAGAAAGTAATCTTCTATCTTTGTGATTATATGTTTTTGGAAGGAAAGTATAAGGAAAATAGTGTATTGCGTTTTATGCTTGAGAGAATAAATTTTAAAATGTATTTTCAGTTTTAAGACGTCTATGGCATAAACTAAATTTAACTAAGTCTTTTTTTTTTATATAATTATAATAGAATAGAATTATTATTATTATTTTTGTATTAATCAAATTTTAGCCTACATAAAATTAGTGCGAATATTCAGAAAATATTGGTTTTTGAGTACAAGTTTGCTCACCCATTTAAAAATGGATGTCACTCACAAGTAAATTATCCAAGTCATTAACTCACGGGTATATATAGGAAATTGATATTTTTATATGTTAAAATGATATTGTCACATGAGTCTCTCTCATATGGAGGTGTGATCCGCTTACTATTCATGTAAGAAGAATCATGTGGAAATATTACTATCTCCATTCCATAATAAGTGACTTTTCAGAAGAAAAAATTTGTTTCAATTTATTTGTCGTTTACAACTTTCTAGGAGAATAAATTATTTACTTTTTCATATCACCCATAACTTCTCTCATTGTCCCAAAAAATTTTCTCCTTTGTATTAATAGTTTTTAATTTTCCATAAAAGGATAGTGATGAAATTTCATACAAATTTTAATTATTACTACCTCCATTCCATAATAAGTGACTTTTTAGAAGAAAAAATTTGTTTCAATTTATTTGTCGTTTACAACTTTCTAGAAGAATAAATTATTTACTTTTCCATATCACCCCTAACTTCTCTCATTGTCCCAAGAAATTTTCTCTCTTGTATTAATAGTTTTCAACTTCCCATAGAGGGGTAGTGATAGAATTTCATACAAATTTTAACTATTAAATGATAACATTAACTAACTTTCTTAATTCATGTGCATGAAGCTAAAACGACACTTAATATGGAACCGAGGGAGTAAATGATAGTATTAAATGACTTTCTTAATTATGTACATGAAGTTAAAACAACACTTAATATGGAACCGAGGGAGTAATTTTTTATGTAAAAATATCAGTTCCCTATATATATATACTCATGAGACCCATTCATACACAGAAATTATTCAAGCTTTAAAATATATATTTTATTTCAGGTTGAAAACTTTGGCAGGCGTAGGCTAGCTATTATTTTGGTTGGACTGAAGTTTGCTGAACATGTGAAAGTAGCTGTTACATATATTGAGCAGGGGCATATCCGAGTCGGTCCATAAACAGTTACTGATCCAGCATTTCTGGTAATAAGAAATAGGGCTAATGACAAAACTGTCCCCCCAAGTTTGGACGAAAATCAATTTGATACTCAAAGTTTGGGAATATACAACCAATATCTCTAAGTATTTTAAAACAACAAAAGTGTACCTTTTGGCCGAAAAATCCAATTTTTTGCCGGAAATTACCACGTGTCAGGCGAGAGGAGAGAGAAAATAATAAAAAAATAAATTTTTTTTTAATCAAATTTCTCTCTTCCTCCCCTTTCTCTCTTCTCTTTCCTTCTACTTTTCTCTCTCCTCTCCCCTCCCTATTTCTCTCTTCCTCCCCTTTCTCTCTTCTCTCCCTTCTTCCCTCTCTATTTCTTCCGCCTACTCTATTTCTCTCTCCTCTTTCCTCTTTCTCTTACTCTTCTTACTCTCTTCCTTCATTTTACTTAATTAATTATTATTTTAATACTTTATTTTAAATTGTAATAATTTTTTTGATTAAATTTTTGTATAAAATCATAATACATGTATGCATACATTTAAAATGTATAATACATTAAAAACATTAATAGTAGGAAAACAAAATTAACAACAAGATCATAACTTACTTATAAAAAAAATAATTACAAAATAATTATAAAATCAAAAAATTAAATAGATTCTTTTTCTTTATCAAATAAAACAAATTTGATAAAACTTTCTCAAAACAGAGTTGATAAAGAAAAAGAAAAAAATTAAATTTTTTTTCTTATTTTAATTTAAAAAATTAGATTCCTTTTAATTAAATTAAAATTTTTAATTTTTTCTTTTTTCTTATTTTTTTTCTTTTTCTTTATTAACTCCGTTTTGGGAAAATTTTATCAAATTTGATAAAGAAAAAAAGAAAAAGAATCTATTTAATTTTTTGATTTTGTAATTAATTTTTTTAAGTAAGTTATGATCTTGTTTTTAATTTTGTTTTCTTACTATTGATATTTTTTGAAAGATCATAACTTACTTTAAATTAATTTTTGATATTTTTTTATGTATTATATATTTTAAATGTATGCATACATGTATTATGATTTTATACAAATATATAATCCAAAAAATTAAAATACCAATTAATTAAGTAAAATGGAAGAAGAGAGCAAGAGAGAGACCAACAAAGAGGTGAGAGAAAGAGGAGAGGGAAAGAAAAGGAGGAGAAGAGGAGAGAGAGAAGGCGGGAGAAATAGGGAGGGGAGAGGAGAGAGAAAAGTAGAAGGAAAGAGGAGAGAGAAAGGGGAGGAAGAGAGAGAAATTTTATAAAAGAAAAAAAATGTATTTTTTTATTATTTTCTCTCTCCTCTCACCTGACACGTGACAATTTTCGACAAAAAATTGAATTTTCCGGCCAAAAGGGACACTTTTGTTGTTTTAAAATACTTAGAAGTATTGATTGCATATTCCCAAACTTTGAGTATCAAATTGATTTTCGTCCAAATTTGAGGGGACAGTTTTGTCATTAGCCCTAAGAAATATGGAAGACTTTGTTATGTGGGTAGATAACTCCAAGATAAAGCGAAAGGTCCTCGAGAACAATGAGAAGTTCGATGATTATCATGCAATGAACTGAATTTTTCTCAAAGTAAATTGGATTAGCAGCTTGTGGATAGGGAGTTCATCTTGATTAAGTTTACTTTGTTAATAGTGGTTAATTTAATTTTCTTTAACATAAACACCTTATACTGTGTTTGGTTCCCATTCCTTAGCATATATGGAATGGAATGACTTAAGGAATTAAATGACTTAAGGAATGAAATGACTTAAGGAATGGAATGAGAATGGGAATGGGAATGGAATGGTCATTCTCATTTTTATGTTTGGTTTGTTCATTCATTCCATCAGGAATAGAATCACCATTCTACTTTAGGTGTTTGGTTTACATGAATTACATTATGAATGAAATGTGAAATGATTTTTTTTCATTTTTTATATAGTATTAACTTATAAAAATGAATGAAAAAAATAAATTAAATAGAACTAAAAGAACATCTTCACTAGAAAAATATTTTTTTTTATATTTTTATGCATTTAAAATTCAAATAAACACTTTCATGCATGAATTTTTTTTTAAAAAAAAAAGCCTTGATGAACAATAATAAGGACTAATAATAAACAATAAGTTGTTTACCAATAAGTTATTTCAATAAGCCGTTTACCAATAAGTTATTTCAATAAGCCATTTACCAATAATAAACAATAAATTATTTACCAATAAACTGTTTAAATAAGCCGTTTACCAATAAGTTGTTCAAATAATAAGTTGTTTACCAATAATAAGGAATAATAAGCTATTTAAATAAGTTGTTTACTAATAAGTTGTTTACCAATAATAAGCTATTTACCAATAAGTTGTTTAAATAATAAGTTGTTTACTATTAATAAACTATTTATCAATAATAAGCTATTTAAATAATAAGTTGTTTACCAATAAGCTGTTTAAATAATAAGTTGTTTACCAATAAGTTGTTTAAATAATAAGCTGTTTAAATAATAAGTTGGTTAGCAATAAGTTGTTTGCCAATAATAAGCTGTTTACCAATAATAACTTGTTTACTAATAAGCTGTTTAAATAATAAGTTGTTTACCAATAATAAGTTGTTTGCCAATAAGCTATTTAAATAATCAGTTGTTAATTATTAATAACTTGTTTACCAATAAGCTGTTTACCAATAATAAACTGTTTAAATAATAAGTTGTTTACCAATAAGCTGTTTAAATATTAAGTTATTTACCAATAAACTATTTAAATAATAAGTTGTTTACCAATAAGCTGTTTAAATAATAAGTTGTTTACCAATAAGTTGTTTAAATAATAAGTTGGTTACCAATAAGTTGGTTGCCAATAATAAGCTGTTTACCAATAATAACTTGTTTACTAATAAGCTGTTTAAATAATAAGTTGTTTACCAATAATAAGTTGTTTGCCAATAAGCTGTTTAAATAATCAGTTGCTAATTATTAATAAGTTGTTTACCAATAATAAGCTGTTTAAATAATAAGTTATTTACCAATAAGCTGTTTACCAATAATAAGCTGTTTAAATAATAAGTTGTTTACCAATAAGCTGTTTAAATAAGTTGTTTACCAATAATAAGCTGTTTGAATAATAAGTTGTTTACTAATAATAAACTGTTTGAATAATAAGTTGTTTATCAATAATAAACTATTTGAATAATAAGTTGTTTATCAATAATAAGTTGTTTAAATAAGTTGTTTACCAATAATAAGCTGTTTGAATAATAAGTTGTTTACCAATAATAAGTTGTTTATCAATAATAAGTTGTTTATTAATAAGCTTATTATATTTCAGATAAGTTGTTTACCAATAATAAAATGAACGAAGCAGAAGGGAATGAAATAAACCCACAATAATCTTTAACTTTCGCATGATATTATAACTAGGTCTCAACACTATAATCCATTTTGTCAATTTCATATAGGTTCTCAAGCTAATTACGAGCCAAACAATTAATCTATAAGCATAGGTTATGATAACCAATTCATATGAGTAACAATAATCAAAGAAAGAGAAATCAATTTAAATAAGCAATGAGTTCAATTACAATCTTAGATTAAAAACTAATTATATATAGGAAAAAGAAAGATAAAGGATGGCTTCCCCATTGTTTGTTAGATGAAACTCTATTGAAGCACCTTTATTGAAGTTTCTCTTCAAGCACCTTGAAGAGCCATGGCCATTGGCCATGGTCTCCCTTTCTTAGCCCATCTGTCTCCTCTCTCTTCCTCCCTCAAAATCTGATTTTAGAAGTTTAGAATATATAAAATAGAGGCTACATGTTGTATCCCTAGCTTAGCCCACCAAAAATGACCAAAAAGGGGCTGAAATCGCGAAAAACCTGACTCAGGCACGCTGCCCAATAGCTATTGGCCCGTTCTCGCGACCTGGGCGCGCTCGAGCGCTACCCCCCCCCCCCCCCCCGCGCGTTGGTTTCTGCTGCCCGACTCTGGTTTGACGTCTTCTCATACGAACTCGAAATAAGGCGATTCAATAGGCTATGAAAATCTAAGAAGTAGCTCTACAACTTCCATAACTGGAGTTCGGCAAGATAATGGCTGGAGCAAGGGTGACATTGAGCTCAAAGTGGCTGCTATGTAAAATCCATGCCAAATCCGTTGGTAAAACGACCATAACTCTCTCATACGAGCTCGCATTGGGATGATTCAAGATGTTCCGGAAAGCTGAGGAGAATATCTACAACTTTCGTTCTTTGTGTTTTGAGAGATACAGATTGAATCGTGGTTGAAATTGGGCCGCAAGCAGCTGCTATGTTAATCGGAAGCTCAAAAATGACAAATAAGGCAACCAAGCGTCGATGTTCAAATAACACTTGCTCCATTTCCTACAAAACTAAGAAAAAACATATAAAAACAATATAAAACACAAAAAAGTAATACAAAACAATATTTTACACAAACATGATAAAAATACATAAAAACCAAACGAAATGACTTAGGATTTTCAAATTATCAAGTTCAAAAGTGCCTAATTTGTGTATATAAAACACACTCATCAATTCTCGCATCATAATCTTTTAGAAGCTCCAACCAACGCCTCTGCCTCATGTCAAGCTCCTTTTGAGTGAAAATATATTTAAGACTTTTGAGTGAAAATATATAAATAGAGCCTCTAAATTTTTAGGCAAAGATTATTGCTGCCAACTCCAAATCATGAGTGGGGTAGCTCACCTCATAACGTTTAATCTGTCTAGAAGCATCAACAATCACCTTGCCATGTTGCATCAAAACGCACCCCAAACCTTTCTTAGAAGCATCACTATAAATCTGATAACCTCCTGTCCCCGACGACAATGTAAGTATTGGAGTTGTCATAAGCCACTTCTTCAACTCCTCAAAACACTTCTCGCGCTCCTCATTCCACACAAACCTCGTGCCCTTTCTCAACAACTGAGTCATAGTAAGGCAAGTAAAGAGAACCCTTCCACAAATCGCCTATAGTACCCTGCTAAACCCTGCCAAACTCCTAACTTCTGTCACCATAGTAGGTCTCGACCATTTAATGATAGCCTCAACCTTCGCAGGATCCACCTTAATACCTTCAGCAGACACAATGTGGCCCAAAAATGCAACTTGCTCCAACCAAAACTCGCATTTAGAGAATTTAGCATACAACTTCTCTTTTTTGTAAAATTCCCAAAACTGTATGAAGATAATCTTCATGCTCTTCCCTATACTTGGAGTAAACCAAAATGTCATCAATATCCCAATGTTTTATGGGAGTACTCATTTTAATTTTGGGTAGAGTTATTTACCAGTTTTGGTACAAAAGTGGGAGTTTTCGGATATATTTTCGTGTGTTTGGGTATTTATTTTGGTTTGTTACTCCAAGAAGGAACCAACCAAAACCCATCAACCAATCAAATGCTAGGAAAATGAGAAAGTGGAGGGGGGGAGTTGTCGGCAAGCTCCCTTGAGCCTTAAACCCACTTCTCCCTAAATTACTCCTCCACTTCACCTATTCCATTTCCTTCTCTCCCATGCCATTTCCTTTGCTCTTCCATTCCAAGTTGCTTCAGCAGATAGAGAGAGAGGGAGGGAGAGAGAGAGCTGCAAAGAGGAAGAATAAAGGAGGAGAAGGTCGCCAGAAAAGAAGAAGGAAGTCGCTGGAAAAAGAAAAGAGGAAGAAGAATGAGGCACAGGTGGAAGAAGAAGAGAATCCAAGCAAGAAGAACCCCTCAAAGCAAAGCCTAACAATCTTCTCAATCATCTAGGAAGGATTTACAGAGGTAAACAAACAATCAAATTCATTCCATTCGAGTTCTTGTTAAGGTTTTCAAGTTTTTGTGGTTTTTGAGCTCTTGAGCTTGTAATTCGACTTTCTGGCGATTCTTGTTGTTTTTGTTTGTGTTGGATGTTTTTAAATGTTGTTAAGAGGTTATATAAGCCATTAATAACATCAAAGTGGAACAAAATAGAATAAATCCGTACCTATGCTTAAGGAGGATGAAGAACATGAAGAACAATGGACTTTGGACATGAACATGGACTGTTGGACGATTTAGAGGACTTTGTAGCTATGATTTCGTGTTTGTTTAATTTGTTTATTATTATGATATTGTACTTCCATGGGTTATGAGTTTAACCCAGTTGTAATGGAGTAAAAAGGGATTAAAACAAGGATTTGGTGATGATTTTTGTAAAGAACACCAAGAACACCAAGAATACGAAAATATAGCATGAGTTGATACTTTGGCCTAAGATTTGACCATGTTAATATTAATGGATAACTCTGACTTTTTGATATGTTGTAGCTCTATGTCTTACGAGTCCATAGAGTCCAGAATGGACCAATTTGAACGTGTATTGAGGGAGTTATGGTGGTTGGAAGCAAGATAGGTCTAGAACACCAAAAACAGAGCATTCCGGGAAGAAAATGGGTTGGGAGACTCAGGCCGAACGCCTAGGCGCTTGGTTCGGCGCTGACCACGAGCCCAGCTACTGTGAGAGAGCGCCTAGGTGCTGCTCAAAGGCCATTTTTGAGCGCCTAGGCGCTGGACAAGAGACTGTGCAAACAACTTCGACGTCCTTTAGTAAAATGGGCATAACTTTCTTATACGAACTCGGATTGAGATGATCCAAGATGATTCAGAAAGAGAAAGAGTAGACCTACAACTTTTGTTCTTTAAGTTTTTCAATTTGAGGTCTGTAACATGTCCTAAATCAGCCATTTATAGGACTGACGTGTAATTGGAGACAATCGGAGGGTGTCGCGTATGCACGTAAGCACATGTAATGCTCCCGACAATGTAAAATGACGTTCTAAGTTCTAAAACATGAATGTTATGAATTATAATGATACTTAACATTAATCAATGAGTATTAGATAAATCGAATGGGCGTGTTAGGCGTACGCAAATACGTGTCGCTTGGGCGTTCGAATAATCAAATTTGGCGTACAGACGTGCAAGCGTCGTAACACCGTAACTAGTGGGCATAACCTTGTTTAATATTTTGTCTCTAATACGAATGAGACATTATAGAGTAGTATAAACCGATATTTGGTATCTGTTATGTCACTAATTGTTATGTGAATATGTATTTATATGTGTAGGATATTAAGGAGCGTGTGTTGTAATATGGTAGCAGACACATCAAACAAGTTTCCCTAACCTTACTCGGATTATATTGAGCAGGTTTCCTATCCTATACAAATGTGAATATTGTGCAAGTTTCCTAACGCTTGTCTAGCCCTTGTGTTGGACAAGTTTCCTAACTCGTCCAACTTTTATTATTATGCGAGTTTATTCTTATGAATTGCAAGTTTTTTAAACTTACTCAACCTTTATAATTGGGCAAGTTTCATTATTGAGCAGGTTCTATCTTACTCGATTTATTTATTGAGCAAGTATTCTATATTATTGCAAGTTTACTAACTCAGACATGAATTATTACTTTCAAATGATATTAGTGGATTAATTATTGTCAATTATTCCACATCAAAAATAATTATTGATATTCGCACTTTGTGCATTTGAATTCATGATTTGTTGTTGGGCTGTGAAATGTTTAAGTTCTTCATTTCACGAACTATTTAAGGAATAGTCTACGCCATTTGTTTCGGCTAGACATATGCAGGATTAATATTTTTAAAAGCTATCCAAACCAGTAGTTGGTACGGATTCTTGGACTGAGAGAGCAACCCTTATTAGGGGATTATAATATGTCGGTTATTCGATGCAGTCAGAGTTAAATGTTATGCATATACATGATGTACAAGAGGCTGATCCCCTCGAGTACAACTGACGGGGCCAGGTTTTTTTAAAAGAGTTAGTTGAATGATTGACTCGTTGGCCAAGTTTATGGTCGGTTGGACCACTCAGCAGTAAATAATCAATATTCATTGTTTCATTTGAACTTTGATTATGTCATTTCAGCTATTTCATCAATGTTCATAAATTGTTGATCTATGCAGCTAATATTCTTACTCATTCATGATATATCTTTATTCTTGTATTTAAACTTGCTGAGCAAACTTGTTGCTCACACTTGCTATATCATGAACCTATTGCAGTTAAGCTGGTGAGTTCCAAAGCGGATAAAGGCAAAGGAAAGCTTAAGGAATAGCTATATGAACTATCCCGTTATGTAATCGTGGAATCGTTTTGTAATATCATTGTATTCTGCGATGTATTTTATTTAAGGTTATAGACCTTTGGACCGTAGTAAACCTTTTATAATGAACAACATATGTTTATTTATTCCGCATTAGGTAATTTATGTTGTTTAGAGGTGTACAGATGTATTTTATCGTGAGCACCAAATTCGAGGTATTGGTACCTGAATTTGGGGGTGTCACAGGGGTAGCAATAAACATAATAAAATCTAAAGGCTGAGATAGCACACTAAGGTGCCGAACAAAAGACTGAACCATAACTGAATGAGTAGAACCAGTATCAAATAAAACAGAAGCCTCACGATTGCCAACTAAAAGAGTGCCAAAAATAATACATGGCACACCTGTTACCCGGTTATATGTCATGGCAAAGACCCGACCACCCTGATGTTGACCTCCATTGTCGCTATTATTACCACCTCCCCTATTACCACGTGGTCCGGTACAATCCCTAGCAATATGACCCATCTGTCCACACAAGAAGCATGCACCAGAAATCTATGACATTGCCTCCCCGGATGATTACCCCCACAAGTAGTACAAGGAACTATTAGAATAAGATTAGGGTTACCCCCATTAGCTGGTCCTGGGTAACGACCCTGATTCTGCCCCTACTGATGATTATGCCACTGCTGGCGATTCTGACCTTACTGAGGTAGCTGAAGTTGGCGATTCAGCCCTTGCTGAGGCAATTGCTCATAACCCCTATTCTAATTTTGACCTCGCCATTGTCCCTGCTGACCACCACGGTTCATGTTCCACTGACCACCTTGATTTCTTCCATGTTGACCCGAAGCTTGTCCCTGCTGGTCATCTCTGTCCCTCTTCTGACTCCCTTCCGGTTTAAAAGATCGAAAGTCTTGTCACTCCATCTCAATATTTTTAGCTGCATTAGCCACTGCCGACACATCCGCAAACTTGTTGTTAATGAGATGCTAGCGATACTTATAATGAATTATCCACTTAAACTTTTATATCTGTTCCGCTGCACTCCTTGCAGAGGTTGCCGCAAAGCCTGCCAACCTGATGAACTTTGTCATAAAGTCCGTGATGGATTCATCATCTTTCTGCCGAATAGACAGATACTCTCTAGCATAAGCATCTTTATCAGCAGATGGGAAGTACTGTCGATAAAAAACCTCACAAAACTCTGCCCAGCTAAGTGTCTCAGCATAACCATCACCCTTTGTTGTTTTCATCGTCTTCCACTACCTCTGTGCATCCCCCCTCTAACTTATAAGTCATAAGCAAAACTTTATGACTATTCGAGCACCCCAACACATCAAAAATCTTTTTCATATGAGCCATCCAATTCTCTGCATCAATTGGAGTCAGAGCTGAACTAAATGAACGCGGATTCTGCTTTTAAAACCTTTCTAACCATACATACATTGGAACCGCAGGCTGATCAAGACCAACTGCATTCCCTTCCTCTCCGTTTACGTGTGAACCATTAATTCCTGGGTTCCCTTGCTCAGGATTTTCTGACGGCTGCTGCATTGCCTGAAAAACATGTGCCACCAATTGCGGTAAGGCCTGATTCACCAAGGCAGCCAATTGGGCATTAATCTGATTATTAAGTTGTTCATTGGGTTGGCTCTCACTACTTCCTCCATTGTTACCTCGCATCCCAGTAATTCTAGCGGATCTACGAGCCATCTAAGAAAGAGATCAACGAATAGAAGTAAAACAATTTAGAGACAGATTCAAATATAACTGATATCAAAGTTATACAAAAAATTAAACGGAACAAAACCTAACCCAGAAGTCTACCCATAACTCACAGGTCAAACCTAAATAGGTGTTCTACAAGAAAGAACCTAAACTCTGATACCAACTTTGTAACACCCCCATTCTCGAAATAGAAAAAGGAGGTCACGTGCAAAGTACAACAAAACTAACAAAATAAATCAATAGCTTTATGCCTCAAAATTTAACTCCAATAATTAATAATATCCACAAGTCAAACCGGTTCAAACCACAATTTAAAATTATTTATTACAACTCCAATAACTGAATATCTCCATAACACAAATCAAAATAAATACTAGATATGATAATTCAACTCAAAGAGTACAAATACGAGTTTTATGTATCAAGCTAAAATAAAACTATTATATTAATTTCACAAGAAACAATTATGTGAATTAATAACAAAATTCAAAACGAGGAACAAAACAAATTAATTAAATTTCAGAAGAGTATCGCTGAAGGAGTACGGAATCCGTACCTGAATTAAGCAATGTAATACCCAAATTTATATTCCAAATATAACTCGTTAAATTCCTCCCGTCCGAGCTAATTACACAAACTAACAAAAATAAATTAATAATCATATATTAAATTACTAATTAAAATTAACAATAATTAACCTTTCTAATCTTGTTAAACTATCGAGTTCATATATAAACATGGAACTCAGCTTCTATTGCTGCACTACTATATATATATACCCCCTCCTTAACTGATTAACGTATACAACATATCTACACATAAATAATAATACTAGCAATACACACACACACACCTACTTCCTGCAACTACATTAACCAATACAGTAACCACTTTGTAGAAGCATTATGTAGATAGAATATGCATTTAAAACTTCCTCATGAATCAGTGGACTTCCTACATAATAGATCTAATAGTTTAGAAGAAAAAAAATTCAAAGTTGATGAATTCCCCTGTTCGGTTCTTATGCCGCCCCTGCTTCCCCTTCTTTTCTCTCTTCAGTATGTAATAGATATGAGAGAGAACGAATTGAGTCTGGTAAGTGTAAGAGAGAAAAGAGAGAGGAAAAAGCTTGTTGATATAGAGAGAAAAGGAAGATAAAGGAAGAATAATTCATTTAATATTTTATTAATACTCTCCTCTTTTCGGTCTTTTTTAGCCGAAAGGTGAGGGAAAAAGGAGTTGAGTGGAGTGTTTTAATAATAGACCCATTTTTCTTTTGTCGGGCATTACATGAGCCGTTAACGATTGAAACTACTGCTGCTATAATTTGTTAAGAGTAGCAATTGAGCGAAGGGAGTTCTAAATTAATAGACGAACAAGCGTAGGTCTTCATCAATTTTTTTTTTATAATGGGAACGAGGAGCTTGAGCCGGGGGTCTAAATAGACGAACCAGCACTTGACTTTTTGCTAGTCAGGAACATGCATATGACAACATAAATGCCAACATAGCAGTTCTAGATTACTAAGTCACCAAGATACAATATATATTGCTGGAAACTGGCGAAAGTTCAATAACCATTTGCAGTCAAAATGATGCTCATTCCAACCCATTATGTCTAAATATTTAATTTATTTTCGTAACGAGGGAGGGAACCAGAATCCTGACAAAAATCATAAGAAACTCAGAAGCAAATGTTTATTAAGCATCCAAATAACAATTTATTGGAGCTCTGCAGTTCAGGATATTTGTCTCTTGTAAAAGTATCACTTACTACTTGACAAGTTACAAGCATAGTACATAGGCTGGCCATTGTATATGAATACTCCTACGGTGACAAAACATTGTTATGAAAAATAGATATAAAATGATACGTTAGAATGTAATTAGTTGTTGATTCGTCATATAAGGCCACTACGCTACCAATAGATCAATCATAAGTATACACATCATTTTGCATTGGCTTTTAGTACCAATTCATTAGTCATTAAAATACTATTGATCTGATATTTTTACTCGCTATCTGATATATTGCAAGTGCAACACGGGAATTCCCCTAAATACAGTCCAATTGTAGAACAAACAATTCTAAAAGTAATGTCTCCTTAAAATGTCTTAAATTGACGTTAAAAGTTAATAATGAGCTTACATTTTGAAACAGATAAAGTTTTATTAGTCTTTCGTATCCCTTGAGCTTAGTGTTGTATTTGCGCGTATCTCCTTAAGTTCTTCCAGTCGTGCGAACTGTATAGCTATCTCTTTGTCTAGTCCAGCAAGGAAACTGTCAACAACTTCTACTACAAAGTGTATTTTTTTCCCCTTTCTTTGTGGTTTTACAAAAACTTTAAAGATTTATAGCCTCAATGCATCCTTTTTAGGCAGAGTAATAAATACATAAAAGGGATTAATTCATTTATAGAATGGAACCTAAATATGAATATTTAATCATACCTCGGGGATAGCACAATGAACATGAGCAACAAAGTGACATTCTGCACAGTAATAAATTGGATCAACCAGATTCCGATTCCTCGCAAGCATCACAGTAGAATTCAGCATCCTCATCTTCATCCGGGTGGTCTTTGATTTGAGAATAGGTGAGTGAGAGGGGATGTAAATGTCGTTCCTGCTTGACAGTTGGTGGTAATTCCGAAAGACAATGAGGATGGAGATTGAAATAGCAATCCACACAACGAAAGGAAGGGTAAACACAAGCACCACTACATTTGTCGCAATCAAAATATCTATATTCAGGCTTGAAGTCAGAGAAAGCAAGAGGGTGTTTGTGAAGTTCAGACTTTACCAAAGGGTACAATAAAGGGCAAGCACAATTAGTGTCCAAGTAAAATTGACATGGATCACACATGTATGCAAAGCCCCTTGAGTTGTTCATACACGCCTTGCACGAAAAAACTGCACCGCGACCATCATTTACTGAATCAGAGAGAGTTAAAGGGTGTAGTGAGCGTAAAGGGTGTTCAATCTGATGGGGCAATTCAATGCATGATTTGTGCAACATCATCTTGCAACGAACACAAAAACAGACAAAACCCGCCAATGGTTTAGCACACGCAAGGCAAACTTGGTAAAAGTTCTCGACATGAATGTCAAAATGAATAAACGGATGGTTGGCGTGTAGAGATATCTGGTTTTCAGCCATCATATAGTTTTCGGCCTTGGTGGGCGTTAGCAAAGCACAGGGAATGTCGAGCTAAAAGCTAAATTGTGAACATTTGAAGGATAATCTCTTGGTAGAGGCAAAACGACATATAGAACAACGAAAAAAGTCTCTGTTTTGAGGGGACTGACCGCTAAGAATGAGAGTATGTTCCGGGTGAAAAGGATGAGTAATTTTTTCTGGTAAATCCGCGCAAAGTTCATGCAAGAAAAGTTTACATTCAAGACAAACATATATGTTAATAGAACATTTCTCTCAAAAAGTAATGAACACCCACCGCAAGTAATATCCCAACTGACATTATTCTCTTAAGACACAAAATCAGGGGAGATGTGGGTGGCAAAGCAGAACAGAACTAACAATGAAAGGTATCAATGCAGCACAGTTAATGTCGGGATAAAACTGGCATTCAAAACTATGAAAGGCAAAATTTCTGCACTCATTGCCACAAGCACTGCACATTCTCTCTTCTTCGCCATACTGGTGGGCCGGTAAGGTTGAGAGGGTTCTGCGGGTGAAAGGGATGTGTAAGCTCACAAGGTAAATCCAAGGACGATTTGTGCAGGAAAACGTTGCATCTGTAGCAACAAACAGTCTTCGTTCTCCTTGATGCCAGCATTACAGAAAGCACACCAATTCCACTGGTTTTCCTCATCAATATTAAGCATCAATACATGTTCGTGGCTAAAATGACGAATGAATATTTCACTCTCCATATTTATTTCTCGGGCAGTTGTAACTCAATTCTAACACTGCTAAACTAAACATAAAAAGGAACAAGGGACTGATAAAACAAGCAACAGGTGTACAATTATCCAGCCTCGATCAGTTTAGAGATTTATCTACTTTACTAATGGTTTCTGTACAAATCCGAACAGATTTTCTCACTAACAATGCAAAATTCATAACAAGGGATCCTTAGATATCGTTGAACGAACAAGATTATGGTCGATGAAGCTGAACCGTATAGTCCAAAAGAATAGCCAAAGTTTTGACAATTTCGTCTACAAGGATAAACCCCAAGAGTCATTTTCTTTTTCTTTAAAAATAATAGTAGGATATTAATAATATTTTGCAACAAGTACATAAAAATAAAAGAGATTTCAAACCATTACTCCTGCATATTTTAAGCTGGACCAACCATTAAGTAAAAAAGCATGACATTTGAATATTGGCATAATATTCCCATATTGGAGTAAAAACAGAGGGGTATACTAAAATCAATGGTCCTTAGAACACAACAATAATGTTGTCGTGAAATCTATTTAGTTCATTAAAGTGAAAACACCTTTATATAAGATTAGTCTAATGAATGCCTTATTTCATAACCTGGTGTTCTCTCTTTCAATGTCCTGTAGCCTACATTTTTCTGATTTATACAGCACATCCAATTTAAAAACAAAATTATGACTTTAATCTAAAACACCAATACCTTTGAGGTTACATAATTCAAGACCAAAACCGATTGATATATGTTAATTACTGCTGAATAGGTGGGATAAAACTCAGATCAACTGTTAGCAAGGTTCCAGTACATCATTAGTACATAACCTTCGAACACACAGACACTCCAAACAATAAAACAAGAGAACTGAATATCTATTTCGATAACTTGAATATCACTCAAATATGGTCTAAGCTTGTTGGTTTAAGATGACTGTACAAAACAGAGCTAAAAAAATGGAATAGAAAAATGAGCCGAACTAAAAAACTTGATTCAACATAAAACAACTCATCCGAATATAAAGCATATAAAATATAATTGACCAAAAACTTAACTTTGAAGCCCAACTTGAAAGACTCAAAAAATATTCCAAATCAACTTCAAATCAAAAATGGTGCCATCATTTAAAATCCAAGATTTAAAGATAACCTAATTCCCTACATTTGACAGAGTATCCATAATAAGTCACCAGACAATAGAAACCAAGGGTACAAACACCCAGAAGACATCTAAAATTTACACTCTTAAAAGACCATAAATTTTTTTTAGATAATTTTAGTACAGGAATAAACATTATTCCTGCCGATATCCTGCCACTGACAAACCTCTGAAAATCGTTTGGAATCCTGAAAAAGGAAGACCAACAAAAGCGGAAAAGGCAGGAGAGAGGAGACTCTCACTTTGCACCCAAGGTAGGGAACTGGGCAACATCTTCAATCGCAGGGGCTGCGACGTTGTTCACCCTGTTCCTTCCACCAAATCCGCTATGTCCTCTTCCACCACGGCCGCGTCCCTGACCACGGCTACCAGGGCCATAGTACCTTTCCCCTTCCGCAGGCTTCAAAAACTCGTTAATGCTGAGAGCCTGAACATTGGACAAGAAGCAATAAATAATACATTAAGTAAAAAACAATTAAATTGCTTGGTATAAACATGGTATGTCAGTTGGACATACAAACACACACACACAGTAAATATGATTTGATTGAACGATCACTGCTGTAATATCCTATGCAACCTACAAAATAAAGACCTGCAGTTTTAACGCTTTATATACAGTTTATCTATTATTTGTGCACTCAAGGTGTCAGTCTTGGGTTGATATATCATTCAATTATCTAGTTAAAAAACTTAGTTAAGAAAAAGAAATCAAAATCAAGGGAAGGCAACCAATCCCATGCTGATGCTACAAATTCAAACTGGATGAACCAGTAGTAGCACACCAAGCTTTGAGGCCCTTATGCAAGAAGAGAAATTATCACTGGGAAATGGTTTAGTTGACATTTCAAGACTGTTGAGAATGAAATGAGCGATTCTTACTAGGTCCTCAAAATTCAAGACTGAAGGCATCAATAGTCAGCATATCACCTCATGGCTAGGTCATGGAAAGGAACATAAGCTTTCAAAACAATATTTGCATAACTTGAATAGTTAGGGAGTTGGGATTTGGCATGACTCATGAACGAACCCAGTTTGGATGGAATCCTTTGGTCTATTAAGAAATTCTAGATGACACAACTGTTTAGTACACTGTTATGTATGCTTTATGATGGTGGGGTTGTATACGCTCAAATACTTAAGTGAGCAACACTATACTTTGTAAGACAAGCATGCAGATACCTTTTATGGCCCTGTAGAAAATGGATGATAGTACAAATTCAGAAGAGGCAGTTTGTAAGCACTGATGGACGAAAGGTCATGTTATCTTCATGTGGAGGTGATCCCGTTTTAGGATCCCATTTTAACCATAACAATCTCATGGATATGATGATCTTGCATGTGAAAAGGCACAGGATAGACTTTATTTTTCTACTATCGAACTGGTCATCAAATGCAAGGTTTTATATTTAAATTGATAAATACTGCCCAGGAGTTCAACAGATGTTGTGCATTGTTGTTGAGGGTTGAGTCCTAAAGCAAATAAGGTGCATGTAGAGTTACAAAAAACACACAAAAGATATAATCAAATTAAGCACTAAACATTATTTTAGTTCAAAGAACCCATAATTAGGTATCCTAATTCATTGGGGAAGAGTTGGTACAGATATTAATTATACTCTTACCTGATTTTGAATACCAAAAAACTAGATAGAAATTGCAATACCATGTGATGTTAACTTGATGAGAACTGAGAAGGTAGAATTACATAATACTGTGGTAAATGCCAAGGTGATTGCCGTAAACATAAATTCTAACTTTTATTTCCATAACTTCCAAGACGTTTTTACTACTATATGGTCTGCAGTTCCAGATATAGAGAATTCTAGCTTAAAGGAACCAACTAGAAAGACCATAAAACCAAGTTTACCTTTTTGGCTCTCTCTTCTTTTTCAGCAGCCTCTTTACGTTTATCCTTATCAGATCCCTAACAAAATCATATAATTCAGTTAAGCTACAGGCATACAGTAAAACAGCATTATTCATAATAATATACAAGTGCCAAAAACGCTTACCAATTTAACAAATATCTCCTCATCGTTCTTCTTGCTTGAAAGAAGCTGCATAGATTCAAACTCTTTGTCCAAATTAACCTTCCTCTCCTCAGATTTAAGTGCCACCAAGGCCTTCCTCTTCTCTTCAAGTACTTTTTCATACTCCTCCAGAGTCATTTCCTAAGACAAAAAGTATGTATCAGCAATTATAAACTGGCTGAAATACTGGGGTCAATCATATCAACTGTTCTCAAGGCCAGATGATGCATAGAAAAATATTTTATGATCCGATCAATATTCACTAGTGAGGCCATTATATTGCAAAATCTTATTATGTAACTTTTGCCATTTGATATTGTTGATACCTCTCTTGCTTTGTATTTCAATTTACTCTTTAGTGTTGCTGATGGTTAGTTTTATTGAGATGCCTTTTCCTTTTGGCCAAAGCAGAACATTAGGATGATTGGTGATTTCACCAATATTGCTTCTTTTTCTATTGAGCAAACATCTATATTTTGTTAAGTTCAATGCAATTAATGATAGAGGATTATTTGTCTGGAGAAAATTTTGAAGGCACATTTGTTACTCTCTTTGTAATTGGGAAATGAAACCTACTTTTGAAATAAGGGGAACAATGTAGAAATGACTTGCATTGAACTTAACAAAATATAGATGTTTGCTCAATAGAAAAAGAAAGCAATATTGGTGAAATCACCAATCATCCTAATGTCCTGCTTTGGCCAAAAGGCAAAGACATCTCAATAAAACTAACCATCAGTAACACTAAAGAGTAAATTGAAATACAAAGCAAGAGAGGTATCAACAATATCAAATGGCAAAAGTTACATAATAAATCAGTAACTCAGCAACATCTTTAAATAGCTGACTTCACGCCAAACTGTTAAAGAGCTACCTCAAAACTCAACTGAGCCTCTTTAGCATGTCAGCTTTTGTTACTTTTGAATATTTTAGGTTTCTACATTTCTTATACACAGCTTGCTAAACCATAAACAATCAATTTTTTCTAAATTATCCAAACCCTCCACGGCAAGCTTGGGTACATCTGCTGGGTCACTCATTGCACAGTTTCACAAATCATCATAAAGTTCGAAGCAATACAGTGGTATAACAGAACAGGCAAACGGAGTAAAAGTATGGATAGCTTTTCTTATTACAAAGCAATACTTTATTTATCCGGTTCATTCAAATTTAGGTTTATGTTGTACATTTAAAATAAGATGGAATAAAAGTAAGTATTTCCTAATTTTAACACAGCCCAAATTGTTCAAACATCAACAGTTTCCTCTTCTTCAAACTCTTTACTTGCAACTACATGACATTTCACAAAATGGTATCATGAAGGATTTAGGAAACAAAATAATCAGAGAAGCATTCACCTTATCCTCGGGCTCCTTCTCTTCTGGATCAGTCACAGGATTCTCCTTGTTGGCATCGCCAACATCTTCCTGCCCCAATTGCTTTTCAGTATCAACACTTTTGTCACCGTCATTAACAGGCTCTTCTGTCTCCCTAGAAATGAGAATGAGATTAAAAAAATTATAGAATAACCTCAAATGAAGAATCATAATTATATAAGATATCTAAAAATTCTAATCCAAACCAAGGAGTTCAGAACAGAATCCTCACGTAGTGATATCATCAGTGGGAGTACCCCAGTTGCCCCCGACCAGCACCATCACGTTTAATAAACTCATTTCTTCTGCAACGACAGCACAAATTTATTGGTGGTATCAAATACATACAATCATGATATCATAACATATATAACCAGTAAAATAAGTGCATAATGTAAGAAACTTATTTGTAGAAGCGATTAAAAAAACTAACCCACGGCCAGTCCCACTATGGCGTTCATATACCCTTCGAGGGCGTTCCCCTTCTGCAACTTCTCCGTTATTATAACCACCGCGACGACCACCACGAGGACCCCCACGAAAAGACCCACGAGGCCCACCATATCCTCGTCTTTCAGAGGACTTTTCTAAATCACCTTCTTCAGGTTGTCTGTGCCCTAAAGAAAACCCATTGTTGCTGCTGAATGGATTCTCATTATCGGCCGAATCTCGACCAAATCGTCCACCACGACCACGGCCAGTTCCACGTCCACCAGTACGCCCTCCTCCACGCTGACCATCAGTCCTGCCCTCCCTCACTAATCAAAATTTGTTAACCGCAACAGGTTAATTTCAAATTACGGATGTACTTTTCTCCATAACTAAGATAATCACACACATTAAAACATCAAACGAAAACCGAAAAATAAATCTTATATGATCAGTCGAAACAGACTTTCCGCCTACTGAGCAGGAATGTAACAGGAAGGACAACAGATGTCAATGAAAGATTGCATAAACTAAAACTACAATAGTGTACTTGCCAATGGAGAACTTGAATTCTTAGCCACCCAATACCAAACAACTAGAACTATACATATAGAAATACTTACATTCTTAGCTTGTACCAACTAATGTATTGATAAACAGTTCACATAAAGCTTCATTTCACTTCATTTTTCTACCAAAACAACAATAAATATACATATATACATACATATATATATATATATATATATTATATATATACATACACACAATAAATTACACATCCCATAACCAATCTGATTTTATAAGAATAAGAACAGAGGATTTTTACCAGCCTGAGCAGGAGGGAGAGGCTTGGAGGGCAGCTTAGCAGACTTAGCCGGCTGAGCAGCTGCCGCAGCTGGAGCGGGAGTCGGGGATTTCTTGACCGGCGGCGGGAGCTTCTGAACGAGCTGCGTCGGGTCATCGTTATCATCGTCACCGAGAAGATCAAATGAGTTTGTGGTCGCCATTGTTACAGCTGAATTGATAACTGATATAGCTTAGGAGTTTAAGCAGCCACAAACCCCTAGTTCTTGAACAATTCCATGGCTGGATCTGATTAATTTTGTGATTTTGGTAGAAATGGAATTCAGTAGAGTAGAGTAGAGTAGAGTAGAGTGATGGGAAAATGGTGGCTCGTCGAAAACCCTGGGATTGAAAAATAGCAACGGAACCTAATCTTAAAAACCCTAGGAGGTGGGCTTAGGCTGAGGGCAGGTGCAATGTATCTAGGCTTTTTTTTTTTGTGCAGCCTATACAGCCCAGTACAATCTCTTATTTTTTAAATATGGGCTTGGGTTTGGGACAAGTGAATGACCCGGACACACCTGAAAAAAAAAGGGTCCTTTACAAAAATATACAATAATTAGTAAAATTTTACAAGAATAGTGCACTAATAAAATAATTATAAAAAAAAGTGCAGCAAGATAAACTCATTAAATCATTCAGTTTCCTAAAAATAAAGAATTCCTTAAATCAATGAGAAGTAACTGTCATAATTAATAATTCAAATTCAAATATTTTTCAAAATTCAAAATTCAAAAGGCTAACCATCACCGACCGTGACTCCATATTTTCTGACGTGACTCCATATTTTTCGGCCAAAATTCAAAAGGCTAACCATCACCTACCATCACCATATTTTCCGGTCAAGCATCACCGACCGAAAACTCCATATTTTTCGGCCAAAATCAACAACACAAGGCTGCTATGTTTCACAATAGATCCAACAAACAACAACAACAACAAACATAACATGTATGGGCAACAAATATTACAGGTTGGATTCTGCTGTCTGACGAGATTTGTTACCCACAAAAACTAAAATGGTTACCTTTATATGAAGGTTTGACTACCAACTGCACTGAAATTTCTCTTCTTCTCTTTTTGATTTATAGACTAAATTAACATTCGCCACCCCTTGTCTGGGCTTCACCTACTACCTCCAAGGTGTCATAGGCAACAATGGTCGCATCTACAAACTTGCTCTCTCTCTCTCTCTAATGTCGCTCTAAGAGGATGCAGGTTTGGTCATCTTAGTATGAAAGTTTGGTTACATTGGTATGAATGTTTGGTTACCAACTACACTATAAAAAAACTACAGGTGTTGAGGTGGATTGGTTACCTTGGTATGAAGGTTTGGTTACCTTGGTATGAATATTTGGTTACCTTGATATGAAGAGTTGGTTACCAACTACACTATAAAAAAACTACAGGTGTTGAGGTGGATTGGTTACCTTGGTATGAAGGTTTGGTTACCTTGGTATGAATATTTGGTTACCTTGATATGAAGAGTTGGTTACCAACTACACTATAAAAAAACTACAGGTGTTGAGGTGGATTGGTTACCTTGGTATGAAGGTTTGGTTACCTTGGTATGAATATTTGGTTACCTTGATATGAAGATTTGATTACCAACTACACTATGAAGGTAACCTTATAAAACTGAATTGGTTACATTGGTATGAAAGTTTGGCTACCAACTATATCACATTCAAAATAAATTGGTAACCTAATAAAACTGAATTGGTTACCTTAGTATGAGGTTTGGCTACCAACTGCACTATGAAAAAACTGCAGGTGTAGAGGTGGATTGATTACTTTGGTATGAAGGTTTGGTTACCAACTGCAATATGAAAAAACTGTAGGTGTAAAGGTGGATTGGTTACCTTAGTATGACGATTTGGTTACCTTGGTATGAAGGTTTGGTTACCTTGATATGAAGACGAAGAAGGCAGGAGGGATGAGGTGGAACAGGGGGAGGGGGCGGGGGAAGAAGAAGATGGGAGGGGGTGGGAGGATGGAGGGCGGGGGCAGGGGGAAGAAGAAGGTGGGAGGTGGGAGGGGGATGGGAGGAAAGAGGGCGGCGGGAGGGAGGGGATGGGCGAAGGGAGGGCGGGCGGGGAGAGGGAGGGAGGGGCGGTGGGAGGGAGGGATGAGAGAGAGTGATGAATTAAAGGGATAAAAGGGAGGAGAGAGAAAATAATTAATTGCAACCTATTAAAACACTCACTTAAATTAAAGGGATAAGAATGCACTAATTTTGTAAATAAAATATTGCATATGCACTAATTTGTAAATATTTTATTTATGCACTTTTGTTGTAATTTTTTATAAAATTATACTAATAAATGTAATTGTCCTAAAAAAAACACTTAACTTAGGATGACAATTGTGATCTTTCATTTTGCCTAATTCTAAATGTGAAAGTAATTTTAATTTTAATTGAATATGCAGAATTATCGAATAGATATATGTGGAGATGGGTAAGGGTAGGTATTTCCGCCTCAATTCGTGCCCCTAATAGTTACTCCTTTCGTTCCAAAATAAACGTCCTAATTTCCTTTTTAGAATGTTCCAAAATAAATGTCCTATTGTAAGACCCCGAAAATTTTAATAAAGAGAATTTATTTTTCTTCTTATTATTATTTTAAACAGTAATGTGTTAAATCGATAATGATAAAGTTACTAGTGAAATGTGAAAATTGAGAACTCTAGTAATAACGCTAAATCACTATTCACGTGATCACTATTCACGGGGGACTATTCACGCTAAAAACGTTTTTACACTTTCTTCGACCTTCGAATTACGTCATAATGTTTATATGAGCTGGATACGAAATTATACGGTATAAATACGAAAGTACTATTCATACGAATATACTATTCATTTATACAAAAAAGTCAAACATGTATGTCGGGGAATATTCCTTCTGTCGGATAATATTCGTTCTGTCGGGGAATATTATATTCGGTACCGTTTATGACGGCGCCGCCGAAATAACAAAATATTAGTAGGCCCCACCAATGACAATATTGTCAACGATAGTGGGCCCCATTGTCGGATACTAAAAACAACAGTATTTTGTCAACAGTATTATCACACCGACAACTGTTGAAATACACCGGTTAATAAGAAGAAGATGGAAGGGGGGAGGGAGGATGGAGGGCAACGGGGGCAGGGGGAGGGGGAAGAAGAAGGTGGGAGGTTGGGAGGGGATGGGAGGAAAATGAGGGCGGGGGTTTGCGGAGGGAGGGGAAGAAGAAGAAGATGGAGGGGGGGGAGGTTGGCGGGAGGAAGGAGGGCGGGGGTTAGGGGGAAGAAGAATGTGGGAGGGGAATGGGAGGGAGCAGGGTAGCGAGAGGGAGGGGATGGGCGGAGGGAGGGCGGGCGGGGGCGGGAGTAGGGGCTGGGGCGATGGGAGGGAGGGATGAGAGAGAGTGATGAATTAAAGGGATAAAAGGGAGGAGAGAGAAAATAATTAATTGCAACCTATTAAAACACTCACTTAAATTAAAGGGATAAGAATGCACTAATTTTGTAAATAAAATATTGCATATGCACTAATTTGTAAATATTTTATTTATGCACTTTTGTTGTAATTTTTTATAAAATGATACTAATAAATGTAATTGTCCTAAAAAAAACACTTAACTTAGGATGACAATTGTGATCTTTCATTTTGCCTAATTCTAAATGTGAAAGTAATTTTAATTTTAATTGAATATGCAGAATTATCGAATAGATATATGTGGGAGATTGGGTAAGGGTAGGTATTTCCGCCTCAATTCGTGCCCCTAATAGTTACTCCTTTCGTTCCAAAATAAACGTCCTAATTTCCTTTTTAGAATGTTCCAAAATAAATGTCCTATTGTAAGACCCCGAAAATTTTAATAAAGAGAATTTATTTTTCTTCTTATTATTATTTTAAACAGTAATGTGTTAAATCGATAATGATAAAGTTACTAGTGAAATGTGAAAATTGAGAACTCTAGTAATAACGCTAAATCACTATTCACGTGATCACTATTCACGGGGGACTATTCACGCTAAAAACGTTTTTACACTTTCTTCGACCTTCGAATTACGTCATAATGTTTATATGAGCTGGATACGAAATTATACGGTATAAATACGAAAGTACTATTCATACGAATATACTATTCATTTATACAAAAAAGTCAAACATGTATGTCGGGGAATATTCCTTCTGTCGGATAATATTCGTTCTGTCGGGGAATATTATATTCGGTACCGTATGACGGCGCCGAAATAACAAAATATTAGTAGGCCCCACAATGACAATATTGTCAACGATAGTGGGCCCCATTGTCGGATACTAAAAACAACAGTATTTTGTCAACAGTATTATCACCGACAACTGTGGAAATACCCGGTAATAAGAAGAAGATGGAAGGGGGAGGGAGGATGGAGGGCGGGGGCAGGGGGAAGAAGAAGGTGGGAGGTGGGTGGGGATGGGAGGAAAGAGGGCGGCGGGAGGGAGGGGGAAGAAGAAGATGGGGAGAGGGGGGGGGGAGGGTGGCCGGGGAGGAAGGAGGGCGGGGGTAGGGGGAAGAAGAATGTGGGAGGGGATGGGAGGGAGCAGGGTAGCGAGAGGGAGGGCGGGCGGGGGCGGGAGTAGGGGCTGGGGCGATGGGAGGGAGGGAGGGATGAGAGAGAGTGATGAATTAAAGGGATAAAAGGGAGGAGAGAGAAAATAATTAATTGCAACCTATTAAAACACTCACTTAAATTAAAGGGATAAGAATGCACTAATTTTGTAAATAAAATATTGCATATGCACTAATTTGTAAATATTTTATTTATGCACTTTTGTTGTAATTTTTTATAAAATGATACTAATAAATGTAATTGTCCTAAAAAAAACACTTAACTTAGGATGACAATTGTGATCTTTCATTTTTGCCTAATTCTAAATGTGAAAAGTAATTTTAATTTTAATTGAATATGCAGAATTATCGAATAGGATATATGTGGAGATGGGTAAGGGTAGGTATTTCGCCGCCTCAATTCGTGCCCCTAATAGTTACTCCCTTTTCGTTCCAAAATAAACGTCCTAATTTCCTTTTTAGAATGTTCCAAAATAAATGTCCTATTGTAAGACCCCGAAAATTTTAATAAAGAGAATTTATTTTTCTTCTTATTATTATTTTAAACAGTAATGTGTTAAATCGATAATGATAAAGTTACTAGTGAAATGTGAAAATTGAGAAGTCTAGTAATAACGCTAAATCACTATTCACGTGATCACTATTCACGGAGGACTATTCACGCTAAAAACGTTTTTACACTTTCTTCGACCTTCGAATTACGTCATAATGTTTATATGAGCTGGATACGAAATTATACGGTATAAATACGAAAGTACTATTCATACGAATATACTATTCATTTATACAAAAAAGTCAAACATGTATGTCGGGGAATATTCCTTCTGTCGGATAATATTCGTTCTGTCGGGGAATATTATATTCGGTACCGTATGACGGCGCCGAAATAACAAAATATTAGTAGGCCCCACAATGACAATATTGTCAACGATAGTGGGCCCCATTGTCGGATACTAAAAACAACAGTATTTTGTCAACAGTATTATCACCGACAACTGTTGAAATACCCGGTAATAAAAAGAACAATAAAACACGTTATTCCACAGTAGTACGCTGTATTTCATAGGCACACGGTGTTGCACAATATTTTAAATTATTGATTCAATAATTGATAAAGTAGCAATTGCACAGTATTTTGATTCAATAATTACAATAGCATTTGCATGGTACTTTTTATTATTTGTCATGACACTGTAACTCACATTATTTGTTATGATATTTTAGCATTATTAACAGATTACAAGTGGAGTCTAACTTAGGGGTACCTAATTAAAATTGTGAAATTCACATGCAATGAACTATTGGTTCACATAATGGAACTATTGGTTCACATGTGAGAACTATTAGGGGATGTTATGCAAGATTGATAATACTTGAGGGATTATATTAAAAATAGAGGCAAAGATGGAGGTACTAAAGTGTAATAAGTCGAGTTTTTTTTGTGCAATTAATAAAACTTGGTTTTCCTATAAATAGGAAGGATTATCTTAAGAAATATTCACACCTTCCTTGGTTATACTTCCTCCCTCTCTAAATTTCTTAAGTTCTCTAAGTGTGCTAGGCTATTTTGAGTATTCGTGAGAATACAAGTACTGTCCAAGTTAGTAAGCTTCATAGAAAGCAACATCCAGTCACTTGTTAACTAAGGTAGGGGATATCATTTATTTCATACTCTTATGTAATATCATTTTCTTCCTTGTTTATACTCATAAAGGTTGTTATTCATTCTGTATTAATTTGTGGGGATAACCTGTCCGTGCGGATTGACGCATGTCTGGTGAATATCCTTTTGTATTCATTCCTTATTACTCTGTGGGAATAACCTGTATGTACGGAGTGTCGTACATGGTGAATATCCTTTTGTGTTCATTCCTTATTACTCTGTGGGAATAACCTATATGTACGGAGTGTTTTATCTGGTGAATATCCCTTTGTATTTATTCCTTATTAATCTGTGGGTATAACCTGTCCGTGCGGATTGACGCATGCCTGGTGAATAACCATTCGTATTCATTAATTATTAATCTTTTGTGGAAATAATCTGTCTACGCGGATTACCGCATGACTGGTGAAAATCCATTTGCAATTTCATATATTCTTTTATACTCATATAAAGTATCATTTCTTTTGTACTCTTTAAGTGATATCTTTTTCTTTCACATTTCTCCATTTATGATAAGAAATCTCTGTTTGTTTCCAAAACCTTATTTTAAATGGTGAAAATCCCTGAAAATTTATAGAATATCCTTAATAGTTTGTGTTTCATCTAATATCTTTTCACCTGAATCTTTCTATTTCGTTTGATACGATATAGTTGAATCGTAAATTTTATTCTTGAATATCATTCTTGAATTTGACTCCACAATTTGGTCATCATGTTGGCAATTTGGTCAACCTTCGACACTGGATAAATTAAACATTCATTCTTATTCTTGATCTCACTGTATTCATTCTATATCATTGTTATCATCCTCATACTTAAATTGTGGTGATAGTTCTCTTTGGGCCGTAGTGTAAAGATGAACTGGCGTGACATGATTTTGACCAAACCGTGTATTGGTATAATCATGGCTTTTGGTGTTACAAACAAAGACGTATGGTGAAAGTTCTCTTTGGCCCGTAGTGCAAAGATGAACTGGCGTTTGGCATGATCATGACCGGTGATGTTACAAATAAATATCTTTGGCACATAGTGCAAAGAGAGGCTGTTGAATATAAACTGTTGATTTGGATGTTTATAAACAAGAACTGTTGATTGGTGTTACAGGGATAAAATATTAGTGGTGATCCTTTAACTTATAGAAGATGGTAGATATTATAATCTACTTGACTCTTCTAATGGATTGTTCGTTCCGTTGTAGTTGTTGTTATTGAACAATTATAATATCTTTAAATCTCTGATTTATTTTGGTTGAAGGCTAAAGATAATTTTATTCTTCATTATCTTAGTCATGATATTTCCTACTGGCTATTTGTGCTCACCCTTTTCCTTTTTGTTCCATTGTTTTATTCAGAAAAAGAGAGTGTAGCGGGGACTAGCCGGGAAAAACTGCAGAAAACACAAAGAAAGAAAGAAAGGGTGAGAGCTACGGGAGGAACCAAGAAAGAAGGAGAAGAACCATATATACCATCTCTATCTTCATCTTCATTTCACACGTTCCATTCTCCCGTGTCCCATTCCATTTCCAAGTTGCTGCAGAAAACAAGGAAGAAGAAGGAACAAGTGAAAAGAAGAAGAGAAAGGTTTGGAAGAAGAAGAAGAAGAAGAAGAGAGGAAGAGAAAAAGAGGTTCGGGTGACCCAAGAAGGAAGAAGGAGACTCAAGCCAAGCCCTAGCAAAGCTTCATAACACCTAGGAATGATTTAAAGAGGTAAATCTTCAACCTCAAACGATTTTCTTTTGATTTCATTAAGTTTTTCAAAGTTTTCTTGGTTGTCAAGCTTTTATGCTTGGTGGATGATTTGTGGTTGATTTTTGTTGTTGTTATTGGTTGTGGTTGTTTAATAACATTACCAAAACACCTTATAAGCTATTAATAACATTAAAGTGGAACAAAAAACGCAAGAAATCCTTACCTTTGCTTAAAAGATGGAGAACATGAAGAACAATGGACATTTTTGGACAAACATGGACTGTTGGACGGTTTAGAGGACTTTGCAGTTATGATTTTGTGTTTGTATAATTTGTTTGTTGTTATGATGTTGTATTTCCTTGGGTTATGAATTTAACCCAGTTGGAATGGAGCAAAAATGGGTTAAAACAAAGATTTGGTGATGATTTTGGTGAAGAACACTTAGAACCCTCAAAAATAGAGTATGAACTTAGTACTTTGGCTTAAGATTTGGACATGTTAATGTTAATGGGTGACTATGAATTTTTGATATGTTGTAGCCCCATGAACTAGGAGTCCATATAGTCCGAAATGGACCAATTTGAACGTGTATAGAAAAAGTTTGAAGGTTTGTAGTAAGTGTGTCAAAACAGAGCATCCAAGAAAGAACAAAACTGAGTTCGGGCATAGCGACGCGGGCTTTATGCCGGAGTACTGCACTTGGGCGTAGCTACGCTGGGCCAAGTTTAGGCCAGAGTCAACTTTGGCGTCCTTTAAAAAAATAGGCATAACTTTCTCATACAAACTTGGATTAAGGTGATTCAAGATGATTCGGAAAGAGAAAGAGTAGACTTACAACTTTCTTTTAATAAGTGTTAATATTTGAGGTCGAAATCAATTCCCAAATTGGTCATCTTTAGGACTGTTGTGCGGTTAGAGACAATCGGAGGGCGTCGGACATGCGCGTGTGCAACGTGCAATGTTTTTGACATTAAGTTATGATGTTCTAAGTTCTAAAATATGAATGTTATGATTTTTTATGATACTTAGTATTAACCAATGAGTATTAGATAAATTGAATGGACGTGTTGCTTGGGCTTTTGAATAGGCAAGGTTGGCGTACGCACGCGCAAGCGTCATAACGCCATAACTAGTGTATATAATCTTATTTAATATTATGTTTCTAATAAGAATGAAACATTATAGAGTAATATAAACCATTATTTTGTATCTAGCATGTGACTAATTGTTATGAGAATATGTACTTAATTGTGTAGGATATTAAGGAGCGTGTGTTATAATATTGTAGCAGACGCACTAGGCAAGTTTCCTAACGCTTGTCTAACCCTTGTGTTGGGCAAATTTCCTTACCCTAACTCAATTTAATATTGGGCAGGTTTTCTCAACCGTACAACTTTTATTTATTGTGCGAGTTATTTATTGATTGAGCAATCATTCTATATTATTGCAAGTTCCTTACTCAACTATTTTTATTTAAGCAAGTTTCCTATATTATACAAATGTTGTATATTGTTGCAAGTATTACTCCATTAAGCGAGTTTCTTATCTTATTCAAGATATTCTGGACATGTTCCTTTACTTCAACCTTTGTCGTATTGCAAGTACTCTTAGAATGAACTGATAATCATTCACGGTATCTAGCTATGCCTTAACGCATGTTATTAAAGCTTTCAATTTCTAAATTTCATGAACTACATAAGATAGATGTCAAAGCCAATTGTTTCGGTTAGACGTATGTTTAATCATCATTATTGTTAAGTAAAGTCATCTGATCAAATTTTTTGGTTTGGGTTCCAATGAAAAGCTGAGATGAACAACACTCATAGCAGGGAAAACAGTATGTATGTCGGGGAACCGACACGCGCGCGAACAATATGTAAAAAGGGGTTATGCATAACTCCGGGTACATTAGGCTGATCACCTATTGTATTAGTATGTTGGGTTATTAGATGAATTTCTGGCGATTCTAGTAAAGAGTTCAGTGTCATGATGAATACTCAGTATAGAATATTTCCTTTATTTAGGAACATTGAAATCATTCGGTCCATAGAGACCCTACAATTATGTTAAAGAGATCATTCGTAGAAATTGTTCAAGTTCTTGAGCTATCTTTTATTCTCTTGGTTCTTGTAAGCTATAAAGTACTCATGTGATGATTCACGATTATTGTTATTATACTTGCGGAGCAAATTTGTTGCTCACCCTTGCTTTTCTTAAAATATTTCAGTTAGTGGAGCTCGTGGTGAAAGTTCAGGAAAGGATAAAGGCAAAGGCAAAGCCACATATTAGCTTTGTACCGTTAAGATTATCATTTTAATTATGTATTAAGACTCATTGACGCTTGTGATGTATTAAGACTTAATTATCCTTATGTATTAAGTTATGTTTTGTAGATTTCTTGGTTTCGAGACTTGGGACAGGATTATTTATGTTATATCAATGTAAATATTCTTTTATTTTCGCTATAAATTATCGATAATATGATGCATGTATTAGATAGTGACGAACCAGGTCTGCGGTTCAGGTGACCCAGATTTGGGGGCGTCACAGGTTGGTATCAAAGCCTTAGGTTATAAACCTTTAGAGAGAGGTCTTTAGGCTACAACCTTAGGAAGAGTATAGAGGATAAGAGTTGATAAAACTCATATAGAATTATTTTTGGGTAGCAACTCATTATGATCTTAGAATTGAGGAGTTGGATTATACTTTGAGGTTGTTAAGCTTGTGGATAATTTGAAGTATGTGTATTGATGGGATAATATGATAAAGTGAAAACTATTAAATATAGATGATCCATTGTAAACTTGAGAGTTATAGATATTCGAGGTAATTAGATTAATCATTTGAGGCTAATGATCAATTTTGTAGCTATTTTTTTTTATAGAATATTGAAGTGATGTTATATGAAGTTTCTTTATGATGATAAGAGGAGATCTTAGAATTTGTTGAGTTAAGGTTTGCAAAAAGAGAGTGATTGATTCGATAGATGATATTGAATATATCATTATTTTGAGGTGTTATTTAAGTTATTAAGCTTTATTGTAGAATGTCAGGTGAGACAGATGTAATGGACTTATAAAGAGTTGTTAGGTAAAAATTTGAGAGTATTAAGATGAAAGGTTTTATATACAAATTTTTGAAGTACAAATTGAGGCAATTTAGATTGTTTTGGTGATTAGAAAGAAGAGATAACGAATAGATTATAAGAAATGAACCGATAGTAGATCTAGAGATTGATCTGGAAGAATATCTAGAGGTGGAACAAAATAAAGAGATAGTGGGGATTCCTAAGGATGGTCAAATAGAGCCCGAAATAAGTGATAGATGGAGGAAGTGAAAGAAAGGAAGGTTAAGTTTGATAATTATAGGACATTTTGAAGTGGTAAGATAGTATAGGATGAATGAAGGATAATAATCGAGGTATAGGTATATGTATATCTATGTGTATAAGATATGTGGATCCTAGTTGCTGATGTTATTAGTAGGATATCTTTTGAAAGTCCCATCTTTGTATAAGTTGTGGAGTAGTTATGTGAATCCCATCTTGTTGATAATAATAGAGGGATGAAGAACGTGGATAGCAGGAATGCTATATGATATAAGTAGTACGAGGTACTAAGAGAAGCTTATTAATATAAGAGTATTTATTAAATGTGCTTTGTGATGAGTATGTGTATGTGTTAACATTAAATAAGAATGCGTTAGAAGATGAGTGTTGAGTTAATAGTATGAACTTTATTATTAACTAAAAGTGCCACCAAGAAGAAGGACTTGAGAGTAAAGAAAAGGGATAGTGGTAGTAATTGACTGTCAGAAGAAAAGTGTGAACCTTCGGACCCCGAACCAGTCGAGGGTAGTAGTTTATGGTAGCATATTGCTGAGACGTTCGTGTTGTCTTACGATGTTGTAGGCCAGAAAATTGTTAAGGACATGATGCGTAGGCTATTTAGCCTATATAGTAGATATGAAGAAAGAAGGAGTAGAAATGAGGAATACACCCATAGTAAGTGGATTTCGAGATGTGTTTCCACATGATTTACCGGGTCTTCCGCTAGACAAGGAAATTGAATTTGCAATAGACTTAGTGCCAGGGACTGTATCGATTTTGAAGGCTCCGTATCGTATGACGCCAGTGGAAATGAAGGAATTGTTGATACAACTTTAGGAATTGCTGGACAATGGGTATATCCAGCCGAGTGTGTCCCCATAGGGAGCACCCGTTTTGTTTGTCAAGAAGAAGGACGAATCGATGAGGCTCTGCATCGACTACCAGGAATTGAACAAATCAACAATCAAGAATAAGTATCCATTGCCAAGGATCGATGACTTGTTCGATCAACTAAAAGGAGCCAGACACTTCTCGAAGATAGATTTGAGGACCGAATATCATCAGCTAAAAGTAAGGAAGGAAGATGTACCTAAAACTGTGTTTCTGACGAGATATGGTCACTACGAGTTTTTGGTGATGTCTTTCGGTTTGACTAACGTGCTGACAGCATTCATGGACTTGATGAACCGAATTCTGAAGCTGTACTTAGATAAGTTCATAGTAGTTTTCATCGATGACATTTTGATTTATTTAAAGACCGAAGAAGAGCATGCCGATCATCTGAACAAAGTACTGGAGATACTGAGAAGGGAGAAGTTGTACGCTAAATTTTCCAAGTGCGAATTCTGGATGAAAAAGGTGCAATTTTTAGGGCATATGATCGACAAGGATGGTATCTCAGTAGACCCTGCGAAGGTGGAGGCAGTTAGTAACTGGGAACAACCGAAGACGCCGACAGAAGTGCAAAGTTTCTTAGGGTTAGCAGGGTACTATCGAAGATTTATCCAAAATTTTTCGAAGATAGCAAGCCGTTGACCAATCTGACGAGAAAGACAGTGAAGTTTGTATGGTCTAAAAAGTGCGAAGACAGTTTTCAGGAGTTGAAAAAGAGGTTAAGCGAGGCGCCTGTATTGTCCTTACCAGATGATATGGAAGGTTTCGTAGTCTATAGTCATGTGTCACACAAAGGTCTTGGTTGTGTGTTAATGCAACACGACAAGGTTATTGCGTATGCATCACGACAGTTGAAGGATTACGAGAAGCGATACCTTACCCATGATCTGGAATTAACAGCTGTCATTTTTGCGTTGAAGATTTGGAGACATTACCTTTATGGGAAAAAATATGAGATATACACGGACCATAAAAGTCTAAAATATATCTTCACACAGAAGGAGTTGAACATGCGACAGAGGAGTTGGTTGGAATTAATCAAAGATTACGACTGCGAAATTCTTTATCACCCAGGGAAGGCAAATGTAGTAGCAAACGCATTGAGTAGAAAGGGGAACGAGAAATTATTTATACTGACTACTCATGAGGAGCTACTACAGGAAATGGCGAGACTAGAGATCGAAGTGAAAAGTCTGACAGAAGCAGCAGAGAAGTTATTCGTAATTGAAGCTCGTCCGACATTACTCGACAAAGTGAAAGAATCATAGGAAAAGGATGAAGAATACGAAAGAATACGGGAGAGGATCGCAGAAAATGAGGAAGAAAAATTCTGAATGGATAAGGATAGTATATTGGGATACGAAGAGCGAGTGTGGGTGCCAGTCGTGACTGAATTAAGGGATGAGATCTTACATGAAGCACATAATTCAACATATTCTGTTCACCCAGGAAGCACGAAAATGTACCTGGATCTTCGTCAATATTTTTGGTGGCCCAATATGAAACAAGACGTAGCAGAGTACGTCAGCAAATGTCTCACCTGTCAACAAGTCAAAGCAGAACATCAGAGACCGAGTGGGTTACTTCAACCACTGAATATACCGGAATGGAAGTGGGAGCATATCACTATGGACTTTGTGGTAGGACTTCCAGTTACACAAAAGGGTAATGATGCCATTTGGGTTATCGTGGACCGATTGACGAAGTCAGCACACTTTCTTCCAATAAAGATCCGATTTAATTTGAACCAATTAACCAAGTTATATATAAAGGAAATTATTTCACGACATGGAGTGCCAGTGTCAATTGTCTTAGATCGAGATCTGCGCTTCACGTCAAATTTTTGGAAGAGCTTGTAAGAGAGAATGGGAACACAGTTGCGACTAAGTACTGCTTACCATCCTCAAACTAACGGACAAAGTGAACGAACAATTCAGACACTAGAAGACATGTTGAGAGCTTGTGTGATGGATTTCAAGGAAAATTGGGATGACCATTTACCACTTGTTGAATTTGCTTATAACAATAGCTATCATGCAAGTATCAGTATGCAGCCATATGAAGCCCTCTACAGAAGGAAGTGCATGACGCCATTAAGCTGGGATGAGGTTGACGAATGACGAATGTGTGGACAGAATTGGTGCAGCAGACAACAGGAGTGGTCAAAGTGATCAGGGCAAGATTAGTTGTAGCTAAGACCGACAAAAGAAGTATGCAGATCAACATTGCCAGACGAGAGACTTCGACGTCGGCAGCTACGTGTTTCTGAAGGTGTCACCCTGAAAAGGGAAGATACGTTTTGGAAAAAAGGGAAAGTTAAGCCCGAGGTTCGTAGGACCGTTTGAAGTATTGAGAAGAGTAGGTGAAGTGGCGTACGAGGTAGCCTTGCCTCCTAAACTAGAGCATATCTACAACGTGTTCCACGTCTCAGTGTTACGACCATACAAGCCCGATTATAAGCACGTGATATCCTATGAGCCTGTTCAAATAGAGAAAGATCTAACGTATGAGGAAATTCCTATTCAGATAATTGATAGGAAAGAGCAAGTATTAAGGAATAAGGTTATACCTTCTGTGAAAGTAGTTTGGCGAAACCACAATGCCGAGGAGGCTACGTGGGAATTAGAAGATAAGATAAAGGAGAATTACCCTCAACTTCTTGCTTAACCTTGTATTGTGATTCTGGGGATAGAATCCTTATAAGGAGGGGAGAATGTAACGATTGGGAATTTTGAATTTCCTTGTAACCCGAGTTTATATGTGAATAACATAATTTTTATTTTTATTTGTATTATTATGTGTTATGTGATTAAAGGTTGTGTTATAACCTAGAATATATGTATGTGTTGAATTTTATGTATTGTTGTGTCGTTGGCGTGAATATATTGATTTCGCGAGAAATCACAAAATCATTATTCACGGGGCACGTTTTCCAAGGCACTATTCATGCCAAAATATTTTCGCGTATTTTTCGATTTTAATAAATTTCATTAATATGCGTATGCGAATAGATAATTTTTCCAAGTGTCGAATTTTCGTTTTGAGCACAATCGCGTTTTAATCTGTATCCGAAATGTTATAATATAGGTGTTCCGAATAAAAGGACAAATTCCATTATTATTATTTTTACGCATTCCAATATTTTATGAGAGTACCCATTTTAATTTTGGGTAGAGTTATTGACCAAATTAGGTACAAAAATGGGAGTTTTCGGATATAAGAGGGGAGTATTCGGGTACACATATTTGTATGTCACCTAAATAGTAGTCATTAATTTGAAATTGACCAATCAAAGAAGGAGAGAGGAGGAACATGTTCGGGAGGTGGCTTGTTCTTCTAGACACAATACCTTGGTTCTCCCATTTACCAAACAAACTCCTTGGTTACTCCCTCCCACTCTCCCGAGCTCCTCCCATCTGCTCATCCATCCCATGCCACTTTCTTCCTTCCTATTCCTTTCCTAGTCCAGCTGCAATTAGAGAGAGAGAAAACTACAAAAAACACAAAGAAAGAAAGGAAGGGTGAGAGTTACGGGAGGAACTAAGAAAGAAGGAGGAGAACCATATACACCATCTCCATCTTCATCTTCATTTCACACGTTTCATTCTCCTGTGTCCCATTCCATTTCCATGTTGCTGCAGAAAACAAGGAAGAAGAAGGAACAAGTGAAAAGAAGAAGAGAAAGGTTCGGAAGAAGAAGAAGAAGAAGAGAGGAAGAGAAGAAGAGGTTCGGGTGAACCAAGAAAGAAGAAGGAAACTCAAGCCAAGCCCTAACAAAACATCATAACACCTAGGAAGGATTTACAGAGGTAAATTTTCAACCTCAAACAATTTTCTTTTGATTTCATTAAGTTTTTCAAAGTTTTCTTGGTTGTCAAGCTTTTATGCTTGGTGGATGATTTGTGGTTGATTTTTGTTGTTGTTATTGGTTGTGGTTGTTTAATAACATTACCAAAACACCTTATAAGCTATTAATAACATTAAAGTGGAACAAAAAACGCAAGAAATCCTTACCTTTGCTTAAAAGATGGAGAACATGAAGAACAATGGACATTTTTAGACAAACATGGACTGTTGGACGGTTTAGAGGACTTTGCAGTTATGATTTTGTGTTTGTATAATTTGTTTGTTGTTATGATGTTGTATTTCCTTGGGTTATGAATTTAACCCAGTTGGAATGGAGCAAAATGGGGTTAAAACAAAGATTTGGTGTTGATTTTGGTGAAGAACACTTAGAACCCTCAAAAACAGAGTATGAACTTAGTACTTTGACTTAAGATTTGGACATGTTAATGTTAATGGGTGACTATGAATTTTTGATATGTTGTAGCCCCATGAAGTAGGAGTCCATAGAGTCCGAAATGGACCAATTTGAACGTGTATAGAAGAAGTTATGAAGGTTTGTAGTAAGTATGTCAAACAAGAGCATCCAAGAAAGAACAAAACTGAGTTCGGGCGTAGCGACGCTGGCATTACACCGGAGTGCTTCACTTGGGCATAATGACGCCACCCAAAGGCAAGTTTTGGGCGTAGCTACGCCGGGCCAAGTTTAGGCCAGAGTCAACTTTGGCGTCCTTTAGAAAAATAGGCATAACTTTCTCATACGAACTCGAATTGAGGTGATTCAAGATGATTCAGAAAGAGAAAGAGTAGACCTACAACTTTCTTTTAATAAGTGCTAACATTTGAGGTCAAGATCAATTCGTAAATGGGCCATCTTTAGGACTGTTGTGCCGTTACAGACAATCGAAGGGCGTCGGACATGCGCATGTGCAACGTGCAATGTTTTTGACACTAAGGTATGATGTTCTAAGTTCTAAAATATGAATGTTATGATTTTTTATGATACTTAGTATTAACCAATGAGTATTAAATAAATTGAATGGACATGTTGCTTGGGCTTTTGAATAGGCAAAGTTGGCGTACGCACGCGCAAGCGTCGTAACGCCATAACTAGTGTATATAATCTTGTTTAATATTATGTTTTTAATAAGAATGAAATATTATAGAGTAGTATAAACGATTATTTTGTATCTAGCATGTGACTAATTGTTATGAGAATATGTACTTAATTGTGTACGATACTAAGGAACGTGTGTTGTAATATTGTAGCAGACGCACTAGGCAAGTTTCCTAACGCTTGTCTAACCCTTGTGTTGGGCAAGTTTCCTTACCCTAACTAAATTTAATATTGGACAAGTTTTCTCAACCGTACAACATTTATTTATTGTGCGAGTTATTTATTGATTGAGCAATCATTCTATATTATTGCAAGTTCCTTACTCAACTATTTTTATTTAAGCAAGTTTCCTATATTATACAAATGTTGTATATTGTTGCAAGTATTACTCCATTAAGCGAGTTTCTTATCTTATTCAAGACATTCTGGACAGGTTCCTTTACTTCAACATTTGTCGTATTGCAAGTACTCTTAGAATGACTGATAATCCTTCACGTTATCTATCTATGTCTCAACACATGTTATTAAAGCTTCCAAGTTCTATATTCCATGAACTACATAAGATAGATATCAAAGCCAATTATTTCGGCTAGACGCATGTTTAATCATCATTGTTGTTAAGTAAAGCTATCTGATCAAATTATTTGGTTTGGGTTCCAATGAAAAGCTGAGATGAACAACCCTCATAGCAGGGGAAACAATATGTATGTCGGTGAACCGACACGCGCACGAACAATATGTAAAAAGGGGTTATGCATAACACCGGGTACATTAGGCTGATCACCTATTGTATTAGTATATTGGGTTATTAGATGAATTTCTGGTGATTCTAGTAAAGAGTTCAGTGTCATGATGAATACTTAGTATAGAATATTTCCTTTATTTGGGAACATTGAAATCATTCGATCCATAGAGGCCCTACAATTATGTTAAAGAGATCATTCGTAGAAATTGTTCAAGTTCTTGAGCTATCTTTTATTCTCTTGATTCTTGTAAGCTATAAAGTACTCATGTGATGATTCACGATTATTGTTATTATATTTGCGGAGCAAATTTGTTGCTCACCCTTGCTTTTCTTAAAATATTTCAGTTAGTGGAGCTCGTGGTGAAAGTTCAGGGAAGGATAAAGGCAAAGGCAAAGCCACAGATTAGCTTTGTACCGTTAAGATTATCATTTTGATTATGTATTAAGACTCATTGACGCTTGTGATATATTAAGACTTAATTATCCTTATGTATTAAGTTATGTTTTGTAGATTTCTTAGTTTCGAGACCTGGGACAGGATTATTTATGTTATATCAATGTAAATATTCTTTTATTTCCGCTATAAATTATCGATAATATGATGCATGTATTAGATAGTGACGAACCAGGTCTGCAGTTCAGGTGACCCGGATTTGGGGGTGTCACAAGTTGGTATTAAAGCCTTAGGTTATAAACCTTTAGAGAGAGGTCTTTAGGCTAAAACCTTAGAGGATAAGAGTAGATAAAACTCATATAAAGTTATTTTTGGGTAACAACTCATTATGATCTTAGAATTGAGGAGTTGGATTATACTTTGAGGTTATTAAGCTTGTGGATAATTTGAAGTATGTGTATTGATGGGATAATATGATAAAGTGAAAACTATTAAATATAGATGATCCATTGTAAACTTGAGTTATAGATATTCAAGGTAATTAGATTAATCATTTGAGGCTAATGATCAATTTTGCAGCTATTTTTTTTTGTAGAATATTGAAGTGATGTTATATAAAGTTTCTTTGTGATGATAAGAGGAGATCTTATAATTTGTTGGGTTAAGGTTTGCAAAAAGAGAGTGATTGGTTCGATAGATGATATTGAATATATCGTTATTTTGAGGTGTTAGTTAAGCTATTAAGCTTTATTGCAGAATGTCTGGTGAGACAGATGTAATGGACTTATAAAGAGTTGTTAGGTAAAATTTGAGAGTATTAAGATGAAAGGTTTTATATGCAAATTTTTGAAGTGCAAATTGAGGCAATTTGGATTGTTTTGGTGATTAGAAAGAAGAGATAACGAATAGATTATAAGAAATGAACCGATAGTAGATCTAGAGGCTAATCTGGAAGAATATCTAGAGGTGGAACTAAATAAAGAGATAGTGGGGATTCCTAAGGATGGTCAAATAGAGCCCGGAATAAGTGATAGATGGAGGAAGTGAAAGAAAGGAAGGTTAAGTTTGATAATTATAGGACATTTTGAAGTGGTAAGATAGTATAGGATGAATGAAGGATAATAGTCGAGGTATAGGTATATGTATCTCTATGTGTGTAAGATATGTGGATCTTAGTTGCTGATGTTATTAGCAGGATATCTTTTGAAAGTCCCAACTTTGTATAAGTTGTGGAGTAGTTATGTGAATACCATCTTATTGATAATAACAGAGGGATGAAGAACGTGGATAGCAGGAATGCTATATTATATAAGTAGTACGAGGTACTAAGAGAAACTTATTAATATAAGAGTATTTATTAAATGTGCTTTGTGATGAGTATGTGTATGTGTTAGCATTAAATAAGAATGCGTTAGAAGATGAGTGTTGAGTTAATAGTATGAACTTTATTATTAACCGAAAGTGCCGCCGAGAAGAAGGCCTTGAGAGTAAAGAAAAGGGATAGTGGCAGTAATTGACTGTCAGAAGAAAAGTGTGAACCTTCGGATTCCGAACCGATCGAGGGTAGTAGTTTATGATAGCACATCACTGAGACGTTCGTGTTGTCTTACGATGTTGTAGGCTAGAAAATTATTAAGGACATGATGCGTAGGCTATTTAGTCTATATAGTAAATACGAAGAAAGAAGGAGTAGAAATGAGGAATACACCCATAGTAAGTGGATTTCGAGATATGTTTCCACATGATTTACCGGGTCTTCCGCCAGACAAGGAAATTGAATTTGCAATAAACTTAGTGCTAGGGACTGCATCGATTTTGAAGGCTCCGTATCGTATGGCACCAGTGGAAATGAAGGAATTGTTGATACAACTTCAGGAATTGCTGGACAATGGGTATATCCAGCCGAGTGTGTCCCATAGGGAGCACCAGTTTTGTTTGTCAAGAAGAAGGACGGATCGATGAGGCTCTGCATCGACTACCAGGAATTGAACAAATCAACAATCAAGAATAAGTATCCATTGCCAAGAATCGACGACTTGTTTGATCAACTAAAAGGAGCCAGACACTTCTCGAAGATAGATTTGAGGACCAAATATCATCAGCTAAAAGTAAGGAAGGAAGATGTACCTAATACTGCGTTTCAGACAAGATATAGTCAGTACGAGTTTTTGGTGATGTCTTTCGGTTTGACTAACGCGCCGACAACATTCATGGACTTGATGAACCGAATCCTGAAGCTGTACTTAGATAAGTTCATAGTAGTTTTCATCGATGACATTTTGATTTATTCAAAGACCGAAGAAGAGCATGCCGATCACGTCATCATCTTTATCAGACTCATCCTTCTAAAGCTGTAAAATTTTTGGTTTATTTATGTCATCCGAAGATAGCTTGGAACATAATCTTCCGATTCAAGACTTGTTGGACAATAATGTTGAAGATATTATAATTCTAGAAACGTTGGACAAGATGGATGTCGAAGATATGATGCAATCGCTATGCAAAAAAATCAAAGTCATGCAAGAATAAATTGAAGTGCTCTAGAATCAGATTTTTTAAAAATAGGACCCAATCAATGGAACAACGCCAATCGCACAATGAGAACCGGAATAATTGTTGGCTATGCACTTTCGAAAAATGTTCATAACCTTATGAATCTAGAAAATTTGATGTTGCATTTTGAACTAGTTTGGTGTTGTAATTTGGTGATATAATTTTGAAAAGTCTGTTTTTTGGGGTGGATATTTATTATGCTTGTAACTTAAAATTAGAGAATTAATATTATTACTAGTATTGCATAGTCCTTCTGTTATTTATATACTTCAGCATGTGTGGACTGCAGCTTTTTTTTCTCTTAAAGCTGAATTTGAGGATATATCTGAGAAAAGGTGTTCACCAGAACACCTATAATTCATATGTATGATAAACTGGAACTTAATTCCCAAAATTCATTCTATAAATCTTTCATCTGGCATAAGACTGAAACAGTACCAAGTTTGTATTTGGAGCTCTATGCATATATCATGCAAGCAAAACTAAAAAGTTAATGTTTCTCCCTATACAACAAAATGTCTGCCTAAGTTTGCCCCCATAGTTAGTTCCCTACTTTATCAACAAAAACACAAAAATTTCTCAAAAACTCTCAGGTGAAAGTTCCACTTATGCTATTAAAAATGCGGTGAAATTCAAGAGCCACCAGCATCCTGCTTGCCCATATTTGTCTCACGATGAAGAAGTGGCGAAGCTATTCCAAAATGCTTATATAACCACTCAAAGTTTTCCCGGGCTCTTCAGTTATGTACCTTTCATACCAAGTCTCAGAGCTTCATGAAGATAATCTGATGCATTCCCATCATGTCCTCCAAATGTTTTCACGTGTTTGAAGTACCCCTTGAAGATCCTAAAGCAATCCATCAAGACATTCATAGTTGGTGGTGATCCTATACACATTGGGAGGCAAGGCATTAAATAGTGGATTGAAATTAGATGAAAGTTGCCTAAACTCATAATAATTCAGCTGCTGAGGAGCATATAGAGGAATCTTTATAAGTTCATGAGATCTTTTGCAATGGATTTCATTCATTTTTGTAACAAAATTTGATGGGGGCTGTTGAGGCACATACGTAGGAGCCTCTACAAGTTCCCGAGGCCTTTTGAAAATATATTCATGTAAATGAGACTCTTATTGTGGAACAGAAGTGACATTCGGTTTTGTAAAAGGGCATGAAGAAAACCAAACTTATAGAGGCAGAGCAAGAGCAACACACAATTTGCTAGAAGAATGAAAAACAATAGTCATATAATTTAGTTGTTGATTATTGTTATGCTGCAGATGTAATAAAACCCTAACATGATTTTTTTTTATTTTAAAAAACCTCAATCTTCCTTACTTATCTGAGTCTCTTTAATTAAACCGAAGACATTTTGTGAAAGAATGAGTTTTATCACAACAAAACACGTAACAATCATAAATCTCAAGTAATAAACTAATGTACGAATCATTTGTGATCCATAAGTCAGTGAGATACTACTAGACTAGTTATTTTCTTTGTGATCCATGAGTCAGTGAGATACTACATTCAAAAAAGGGAAATGCTTCTTCATTCAAAAAAAGAGATACTTCAAAATTTTCAAAACAATACTAGAAGCAAAATAAAACCCATGATCATAAACTCTTACATTTGCTTACTCTAATTGTAGATGGTGCTTAGCTTCTTCCACAATACTGTTATCACATTGAAGACAAATAGGAAGATTACCATCCAATTCCAACGTTTTTTTTTATTCATATGGAGCAGTTTGTAGTTATTTTCGCCTAACCCCTTCATCACTTCCATCATACATTGTTGCAAAGATAAAAACACATAATTGAGACTTCTTGCCGAAAGTTGATTAAAAGATTTTTCTATGGCAACTACTAATTCGTCAATAGTTGTTGGAGCTTCTTGATGTTGTAAGGATTGGATGGCCTTAAAAAAACCAAGATCAAGGACTGTTGAACTCTGCATGGTTTATTTGATTTGATTTGATGATGAAAGTCCTTAATGAATATTTGTGCCAACAAGATTTGTAAAGTCCTTCTTAATAATTCAATATACAAGGACTTAGAGTTAAAAGATCAAACTTATTAGGCTGATCTCCTTGAGTTGATATGAGGCATAATCAATGGGCTTAAAATGTATGTAAGGTTAGTCTGCCGAGCTGAAAAGAAGATATGTTAGATCGCAGACTTAACTCTCCTATCGTAAAGTTTCAGATAAATCGTAAAGTTGTTACACCTGTCGTAAAGTGTACAGAGTCATAAAGCAAAGCAAAGCTCACAAAGACTGAACGTGGAGTGCTTCGAGGAGTTAAAAGGTAAAAGTCAAACTATAGAGCACCTTTAAGATCGTTCAGATAGATCTGTAAAGTCAGCTCCGGAATCGTAAAACAGATCTTCGCAGAGACAGATTCCATTCGTAGAATTCAAGGCTTATCATAAAGCCATTATCAGATCGTAGAACAAATATTATGAACTTTCAATGATTGTAGAACAATCAATCCTGACAGACTGACATGGAAGCATTGCTGGTGAGAATCCCAATACCTACACCATACATCCTTAGGTGAAATCGAAGATCAAAAGGATGTGTTCAACAACTAGCTTGTTGAAAGTAACGGGCCAAAATGGTAGGTGGAGTTACAGGCTGATGTGATAGGCGAGACAATAGAGAGCTGACACCTAAACTGAAAATGTCCACATCAAGTATCTCAAAATATCTGAAGCATTAAATGTTGTAACGGAAACCTAACAACATGAAGAAATTCAGGCAGATTATAAAATGGTAAAAAGATCCAAATCTGAAAATTAACGAACTACAAAAAGAAAAAGAAACTTTGCCTAAAGCAAAAGAAAAACACACTTTATGATCTGAATTTCTAGCTGCAAAGGACTTGTGAAGAGAAGCTTAATGCCATCTTAGCAGCACCTCTCAATAATATTCATACAACAGTTCGTTCTGGTCTTAGTGACCACAAAGATTCCAAGTCTGTTGGGCTTGAAGAGTACTTAGTGTATGAGTTGTTCTAAGTCTGCTGAACTTGAAGAGGTCTTAGTGTTCTTGTCTTAGTGACTAAAATATCCAAGTCTGTGGGGCTTGAAGAGGGCAAAATGTCTTGATCAATGTGATTAAATTCTTAGTGAAATTCATACTTGTTGAAGTAGAAGAATGAAGTAGAAGTTGTTCAATCTCCGAACTACTTAAAAACCTCTTTGTGTCATTTACTTTTCTATCTTTCATTTTATCTGCATTATTACTTGTGATTGATATTCTAAACTAAACTGGGAACTGAAATCTCTAAGTAATCTTTAAGGGGACAATCTTTTAAAATCATATATTTCGCTGTGCTAAATCAATCTGATTAACAACAATTGGGTAATACATTAATCAAATATTTTTTTAAAGGATTTATTCAACCCCCCTTCTAGATCTTTACATGCCCTGAGAAATAACAAGTGGTATCAGAGCAGGTTCTTACGAACATAAAACTCACACTTTGAGTTTATCCATGGCACTAAACAAAATCAGTTCTGAGCTTGGTGGAGGAAATAAACCACCCCTTTTAAATAGAGAAAAGTTTGATAATTGGAAAGTACGTATGCATGCATATATGGATGCAATCGATGATGATTTATTTGATGCTGTTCTGAATGGTCCATATGTTCCTACCAAGCTAGTTCTAACAACTGATGATCCCAACAAAGTTGCTGTCAAACAAATGGTGGAATGCATAGATAATGAGAAGAAGTTGATGCAACTGGACGAGAGAGCTAAAAACATTCTGTTTATTGCTCTAGAAGACGAGCTATTTGAAAATGTTGTAAATTGCACCACTGCAAAAGAAGTCTAGGAAGCCTTGCTAGTAATGCATGAGGGCACTGAAGAAGTCAGAGAGAACAAGAAATCTCTCTTAACTCAGCAGTATAAATGTTCTCTCATATTCCTAGAGAGAATATTACTGCTACTTATGAACGCTTTAATGTATTGTTTAACTCATTGAGGTCTTACGACAATGTCTATCCTAATAAAGATCTGAACATAAAGTTCATGAGAGTTTTTCCAAGTAAATGGGACACCAAGACCGCTACCATCAGAGAATCAAAAAATCTACATGAAATGACTGTACAGAAGCTTTACCGTAATCTTCTTAACTACGAGCTTGAGCTAAATCAAAGAGCCGAAACTCTCTCAGAAAACAAAAAAAAATCAAAAGGAGTAGCACTCAAAGCTTCTGAAGCTGCTTCCAAAGCTCCAGTTGAGAATAATAAAGATGATGATCAAGAAGAAGCTAACGAAGATGAAGACATAGCCTTACTTACTCGAAGGCTAAGGAAGTTCTTAAAGAAAAGGAACAACTGGATGCCGAAGAACAATTTCAACAAAAGTAGCAGCAACAAGGATCAAGATAAAGATCTTTGTTACAATTGTAAGAAACCCAGCCACTTCATCACAGAGTGCACCAAACCTCTGCGAGAAGAACTTAAGAAGGACAAAAGAAAGTCCTATGGGAAGAAAGAACACAAAGGTTACAAAAAGTATAACAAGAAGGACAAAGGCTATGTAGCTAAAGGATCATGGAGTGAGTTCGAAAGTGATTCCAGTTCAGACTTAAACGATGATGAAGAACCTCAGATTGCAAATCTATATCTTATGGTGATAGAAGAAGATTTCAGCACAACCACTAGTCGTCAAGTGATCAACATTAGTGAGGTATTTGACTTCAACTCTCCTGATGTTAATATGGATGATCTCAGATTAGCGTTGCACAATATAATATCTGAATTACATAAATACATGAAGTTATTCAGGGTTCTATCAAAGGATCCTTCTTTGCTTCAAAAGGAAAAAGAGAAGGTGCACGTAGAGTTGGAAGTGGCTCTACGAAATACTGCTTATTTGTCCAAATTTGAGGCTGAGAATGAAAGATTGAGAAAAATAGCTGAAGATTGTACGCAAAGAGAATCTGATCTTAACTCTAGAATAGAGGAATTAGAAAGGACAATCTTAATGTGGAATCGTTCCTCTTCATCAATAGACACACTGATAATGAGTCAGAGAATTGTATCTGACAGATCAGGTCTAGGGTTTGAAAATCTTTCTTATAATTCACATGTGGAAAAATTAGTGGATACTAACAAAAATCAAGCTTCTTCTAATAGAGGTATTGTATTTGTAAAATCCAAAGAGGATTCTGAGCCTATCATTCTAAGTTATCAAATCTCTGGTGATCAGGCTATTATTCCAAAAAGTAACAGGTCACTTGCTGGTCTGGGTTTTGTTAAGCCGCAGAGTAATCTAAATCTACGATTTTACCACGAAGAGTCATAGAGTTTGGCAAGTCTAACTCTACGAATCAACCTGGTGTCAATCGTAGGCTGGGTCCTACTCTACGAAACTTCAAAATCATGGAACAGTATATAAACAGAAAAAGGATTAATCATGGAAAATGACATATTCTCCACATAAAATCCAAATAAGAAGATATCCACACACACATTTACACATACAACATATAAGATATTATAACTGTCTTAAACATGGTCATAAAGTTGCATATTCTCATTACTTTGAGCATATTGCATACATAGGACTCAAAATCAAGCAGATTTGGGTCCCTCAGGGAACTAACATTGCAGGATCCAAACATATATGGGTACCAAAATGAATAGTAATCATTCTTGTAGGTTCCAAGGGGATCTGAATTAATTTGGTACCTTAATAACGAATGTTCTAGGCACATGACTGGCAACAAGGCTCTTATGTTAGAATTTAAGGCCAAAGATGGTCCAACTATTGTTTTTGGAGATAACAACTCTGGAAAAACCAGAGGCTATGGTTTAATAAGTAATGGAGCTGTCTCATTCAACAAGGTAGCCTATGTTGATAGATTAAAGCATAATCTACTGAGTATAAGTCAACTATGTGATAAAGGACATCAAGTTATCTTCCTTAACAATCAGTGTCAAGTTCGAGATCTGAAAACCAACTCACTAAAGCTGACTTGTTCTAGAAAAGGAAATCTATATGTGGTTGACCTTTTTAAACTGAGTTCACCAACATCGCTTGCTTCTTCGCCAAAACATCGGAAGACGTGAGCTGGTTATGGCATAGAAGGTTGTCTCACTTAAATTTTAAAAGTGTGTCAAAACTTGTATCAAAGGACTTAATCAAAGGTCTACCAAAGTTGATCTTCATTAAGGAAAGACCATGTAAAGCCTGTCAGTTAGGGAAGCAGACCAAGAACTCATTCAAGAGCAAAACAGTTAATTCAAATGAAAGGCCTCTACAACTCTTTCATATAGATTTTTTTGGGCTCGTTCCAATTGCTAGTCTTGGAGGCAAAAGATACTCACTGGTTGTAATAGATGACTACTCCAGATTCACATGGACATACTTTATAAGCTCTAAAGACGAAACTAGCTTTCAGCTGATCAAAATTTTCAAACAAGCAATGAACGAGAAGGGCGAGAAGATAATAACAATAAAGAGCGATCATAGAAGAGAATTTGACTATTCTGAAGTAAATCAGTTCTATGAAGATAATGACATTATGCATAACTTCTTGGCCCCAAGAACTCCACAACAAAATGGAGTGGCTGAAAGAAAGGACAGGACATTGATAGAAGCAGGAAGAACACTTCTTGCTGCAGCACATTTTCCAGAATAATTTTGGGCAGAAACAATTAATACTGCATATTATACTCAGAATAGGTCATTGATTCACTCTATGCTCAAGAAGACACCTTACAAGTTGTGGAAAGAAAGGGAGTCGAACATAAGTTATTTTCGTGCTTTTGGCTGTACGTGCTATATACTAAACAATGGCAAAAGATATCTAACTAAGTTTCAGCCAAAATCAGATGAAGGTATTTTTCTTGGATACTCTATGGAAAGTAAAGCCTATATAGTGTTTAACAAAAACACCTTGACAGTTGAAGTCTCCATTCATGTCACTTTTGATGAAAATGATCAAGGCAAACCAAGCACGGTATCTCAACCAGAAGAAATTGAAGAGTTGGAACCTCAGATCGTTGAACAAGAGAATCCTACGATTGTAAAGACTGAAGTCATAGAGCTAGACCCTATGTAATACCCGAGAATTTTGAATAATATTAATATTGACTTTTCTATTTAAGTTGAATATTTATTCGAATATGAGTATACGTGATCTACCATTTTGATAGTGGTGTGATAAAGAGACTTCTTGTTTTATTTATTAAAGAAATGATTTATTAAGAAAAGAGTTTATTAATGTTAATTAATTATTGTATGACTAATAATCTCTATTAAATTATTTAAGTGTTATATGCCATGCTATCTGAGGTGTAACCGTGTGATGAAATGTATATGATTTGTAATAAAGTTTCGGTGTTCATTCAGTAGATGCGTGACATTTAAATTTGCATGAACAACCTATGTGACATCTTGATGTGTAACATTAATGTATGAATATGTACTGAATAAAACCTTAAAGTAAAAGTGGGTTGAATGTTATTATTTATTAAATAGTATAAGGGAATTTATGTGGCTTCATAGGATATGGTGGATCTATTAAATGTGCATTTTAACTATATGAAAGGAAATGAATTTAGTAAATAAATATTTATTATCAAATATTTATTTTAACATGTATGTGGACATATTAATAATTAAGTTTTATCGAAAGTATGAGTTAATAATACCCAATTAAAATACATGAGAATTATGTGAGGCAATTCATATTTGTTACATGATAATTACTTCCATACTTAAATATTATTGTAATAAATACACTATGGAATAATAATGTATATTGAATATTTGGGTATTAGCGATTAAGGAGACTTTACTTTAATTAATGTGCATGGATTATATGATATGTGTACATGTAACTTTATTTGATACCATGTGACTAGCACACTATATGGCATAAGTTGCATTTTTTTTAAATCGAGTATGCTAATAAGCCTCTTTTGTAATGTCTGAGTATTACTCTTGTCCCACAATAAGAGTCACCTTCTTGCCCAAACCTTCATTTCCGTGTTCTACAAAAAGGCTATAAGCCTACTTCCTTGCAAGCCATCAGTAGATTGCAAATGATGAATGGGGAGTGGTCCTCACAGTATTTGCAACTGTTACACCAAACCACAATTACCCAGCAAATTCTTCTTCTTCGCGTTGGTTTCCTAATTTGGATAATTGCAATGCCCAGTTTAATGGTTTTCTATAAATTGGAGTTATTTCTTCACAAATCAAGTTGCTAGAGAATTGCATCAGTGAGATATAGAGAGTGAGTGTGTGATAGTGAAGAACAATCTGAGATTGGTAGGAATTTTGTTCCAAGCTTCAACAGAGGTAACACACTGTTAAGCCATTTTATTAAATTGAGTTTACTAAATTAGTGGGAATGCATGAATTACTGAGAATTTGCTTGGGAGTTGTTAGCATGATGTTTGTTAGGTTTATATGTATGTATAATAGTAATGTGGTTGATTATTAGCATGCTTAAGTAAAGAAATTCGTGTTTGGGTTTGAACTCTGCTGAAGCAGAGGCGTTTCTGAGTCATCCAGGGAAGGGCGCAGCTGCGCGCTCCCTGTAGTACAAAACAGCGCAGCTGCGCCGAGCGCCAGACACACCTACTCGTTTCTGCTGATTTCTGCAAGTTCCTAACATGTTAGTTTGACTTTATTAAGTATATAAGTGAGTTTAAAATCTATTTATGATTAGCCTTGCATAGCATGAGTATCCTAGCTTCACCTTGTATGCGTTTTTCTAAAGGAAACTTATAATTTTAAAACTAGACCTTACCGAAACTTACAATGTTTCAGTTCTGATCATACAAACATGTGTATATAGTCTGATTATGCATGACATAAGGTTCCAAGATGCTTCACGTGTGCTAGACGATCACAACTTAGTTTAAAACGACTTTTAAAGGCAACCTTGGACATTTTAAAGCAAACATGTATGATTATAATGATAATTTCATTAAGAGATGTTGGACATGCATGTTAGTACTCTAATATTTCTCAGGCATGATGTGTATATGTGTTCCTCTAGCATGTTATAGCATTGCATCGTTCAAGCATGAATTTAGGTAAAATTTCCAAGTTGTGGACTATGTTAACTAAGTATAGATGATATGAACACATGAGCATGCGTATTCAGATGTTATAACCTTTGTATATGAATAAGTACTTGGTATGGTAAGTCACATGGATTCTTAAACTTGTTCGACATTATTTTACCAAAAGTTCTAGACTAAGAAATTATAGAGTAGTAATATAAACTTGAAATGATCATGTGAGCATGCAAACCTCTTTAACATGTGTATATAGTAATTGTTAATGTATTAGTATGCTAGATAGTGGACTGAAACCAGGAAGGCAAAAGCTCAACCCTGGTCTGGCCAGGGGATAGCGCAGTTGCGCCGTCCCTAAGCTTAACCAGGGCGCAGCTGCGCCCTCCTGCAGAGTGGTCAAGTGATTCTTTTGTAATCTGAGTCTTGTGGATTGCTTGCATTGTTATTCTAAAGTATATAGCAGAAGTTGTAGTAATGTTTTTGGTATCCAAGTATAATGTAGTATTATTTAATGTATAAAATTGTATGACTAATGGGATTCTTATATATAACTATTATACAATAGGATTGCAACGTGTCATTAAGCTCTAAATTCGTAGACTGCACTAAAGGCAAGTTCCCTAACCTTACTCAAACTTATATTGAGCAAGTTTCTTACCTTGAACCTCTTACAAATTGCGAGTTTTCCTTTAACCCTACTCAATTTACATTCGAGCAGGATGTGGTATATTGTGCAAGTATTCGAACCCTTTTTTCTTTATTGAGCAAGCATGTAAACTTGTATATTCATGTATCGTATAAGTATGTGACAATGACTCTTATGCTTTATAAATTTTCATTCATATTCTAAAGATTGGTTTAAGATTAATATCCCTTAAACCTCATTGCGAGTATTGATATTCATTAAATCATTGAATATGATTATAAAAGTTGTCTAAACCATTGTTTTCGGTTAGATTATTATACATGTGTTAGAAAGCTATTCCAAACCAATTGTCTTGGTGAGGACTCTTATTTACTGAGATGAACAACCCTCATAAAAAGGGAAAATTATGTATTGTCGGGGGACCGACGTGCGCACTTATAAGCATGTAACAGTTATGCATAATCTGGGGTACTATAGGCTGATCACCTGTGTACTTGTTTTTATTGGATTTTCAGTATAAAAACTGTTAATTCTAGCAGGAGTTCTTAGTCCTTTAGTGACTACTCAGTGTTCATATTCTTGGACTTGAAATGATTAGATGCAAGAATCCTATTGATATTCTTCAGCCCATAGCGACTCTTATGTATAACAATTGATTTTCCTTATTATCTTTGAATTATCCTTTACTGTCATACCCTTGAAATTTGAACTTTATATTGTTCACCCTCATTGTATATACTTGCTGGGCAAATTTGTTGCTCATTCTTGCTTCCTTTAAACCTTTCAGTTAAGGCAGAGCGAGGTGAACCTTCAGGCAAGGATAAGGGAAAGGGCAAAACTACGGAGTAGCTTTGTTCCTCCTTAGGAAGGATATTAATTACTATGTTGCTTAAGTTTTCTAAATTTGGTTATGTAATAAGCTTAGGCATAGATTATGTATTAGTACTATGTTTCAGTTTAAATTAAGACTTTTGGTTAGTATTGTGGTATCGGTTGCGAGACCTTGGGACGAGAATAATTATATTAAATCAATGTAATTTATTCTATATTTTCCGCTGCATTAGTTTTATGTCATTATTGTGTTAGAACGTGATGAACCAAATTCGAGACAGTGACGTCAGAATTTGGGGGCATCACACCCTACAATCATAATGCCTGATTAAGAGATCGTAGTTCCAGACATGGGAACTCTACGAACTAATGAAGATACAGAAACAGAACCAAATCTAGGAGATCTCAAACAACAAGGTACAAGGACAGATGTTCCCTCAGGCAGCAGATGGGCAAGAGATGACACTCAAAATTTAATTATTGGAGATCCAAACGCTATAGTAAAACGAGGCCAACAACACAAAATGAATGTTTCTACCTCAATTTTCTCTCTTAAATAGAGCCCAAAAAGATTGAAGAAGCTTTGAAAGACTTAAGCTGGATTGAAGCCATACAAGAAGAACTAAATCAGTTTGAAAGAAGCAAAGTCTGGAGGCTAGTTCCAAGACCAAGAAATCATCCCTTCATAGGCACCAAATGGGTTTTTAGGAACAAGATGGATGAAACCGGTGTGATTACAAGAAATAGGGCAAAATTAATTGCTAAAGGTTACTCTCAAGAAGAGGGAATTAACTTCGATGAAACTTTTATACCAGTTGCCAGATTGGAAGCCATCAGGATGTTTCTAGCTTATGTAGCCCACATAAAGTTCAAAGTTTTCCAAATAGATGTCAAGAGTGCATTTCTGAATGTTGAACTCCAAGAAGAGGTCTATGTTGAACAACCTCCAGGTGTTGTCGATTCTACTCACTCTAATTATGTTTATAAATTAGATAAAACACTTTATGGTTTAAAACAAGCACCTAGAGCATGGTATGAAACTCTCACCAATTATCTTATTAAAAATGGATTTACTAGAGGAAGAGTTGACACAACTCTATTTCTCAGGAAGCACAAAAATAAAGCATTGTTAGTACAAATCTATGTAGATAATATTATTTTTGGTTCTACCGACAAAAATTTATGTAAAAGATTTGCTAAGCTAATGCAGAACAAGTTCGAAATGAGCATGATGGGTAAGCTAAACTATTTCCTTGGACTCCAAGTGAAACAGACTAATGAGAGAATCTTCATAAACCAAGCCAAGTACATCAAGGATTTGCTTAAAAAATATGACATGGAATTAGCCACTCCCATGAAAACCCCTATGGCCTCTACTACTAAACTAGACAAAAATGAGAATGGTAAGAGTATTGAGATTACTCAATACAAAGGTATGATTGGGTCTCTTCTATACTTGACTGCTAGTAGGCCAGACATTATGTTCTCTACTTGTATTTGTGCTAGATTTTAAGCTAACCCTAAGGAATCTCGCTTGACAGTTGTCAAAAGATTTTTTAGATATCTCAAGGGCACTCCATATTTGGGATTGTGGTATCCCAAGGAGTCTCCCTTTGATCTAATGGGATATTCCGATGCAGACTTTACATGATGTAAGATTGACAGGAAAAGTACTAGTAGAATTTGTCAATTTCTAGGCAACAGACTTGTTTCATGGTTCAACAAAAAGCAGAACTCAGTCTCAACCTCTACTGTAGAGGTTGAATATATCGCTGCTAGGAGTTATTGTGCTCAAATCTTATGGATAAAGAACCAACTAGCTAACTATGGGTTTGAATTCAAGACTATTCCCATATTTTGTGATAACACTAGTGCTATATCCATTACCCATGATCCTATTATGCATTCTAGAACTAAGTATATAGACATCAGATATCACTTCATTAGAGATCATGTGCAAAACAAGAATATATTTCTGCACTTGATTTCTACTGAGAATAAATTGGCAGATGTGTTTACTAAACCGCTAGATGAATCTAGATTCAATAAATTAATAAGTGAGTTAGGTATTCTTAACATGCATCCTTAATGTCATGCTTCAAAAGGGTACTAATAAGTGCAGGGAAGAAATGAGAAGTTCTCGTAGAGTTAAAAGTAGATCGTAGAACACAGGAAGGATCACCGAGTTTAAAAGGAATTTCGTAGAGTTAACTAGAATCACTCTACGAAAGATAAATTTAAGGCGGTTTTACATGATAGCGCGTACCACTCACGCTCAAGTAAAGCAAGGAAGTTACTGTTATGCAGCTATAAAAGCGCGGTACAAAAAGTAACGTGCAATCAATTATATCATGCCACGTCTCCCCCTCAGGAAAATAAGAGGGAAGTAATATTAAAATCATTTCAAATTTCCCTCTAACCTTTACGATTCTTTCATTTTTTGAGTTCGAAGTCTCTCTCTATTTTGCCCTAACTTTCAAACTCCAGAATGCTTAAGCACTTTTGTGATCTTTCAGCTCAAATCCATTTTAATGGAAAATTTTCAAATCGTAATTGCTATTCAACTATGCTCTGATCAGTTCGTAGCACAAGAGAAGAAGTTCATAGATGTGCTCAAGCTTATGCGAGAGACTGGGTTCTCTAAATGTCTGAAGGCCAACACTAGAATCTACACAGAACTTATAAAAGAATTATATCTGAATGTTGTGTATGCTGATGAGGTCTTGACCACCAAGGTTAAAAGAGTAACGCTGCAATGGAAGTTTCTGAAGTTAATCTAAATTTAGGGTTTGTCAGCTAAGGCCTTGTTTTTCTTGACGAAATTAACATGAAAGAAGGATTAAAGGAGATGGGTCACAAGAAGAATCCTCAACTCAAGGGATTCTAGAAGAAAGAGTTTCCCCAAGAGTATGAGTTTCTCGCAGAGATAGTGGGCAAGTGTATCGTCTGCAAAGACACTGCTCATGATTCAGTAAGTGAACTGCAGTTGAAATTTATGACAACCATCGTTCAAAAGAAGAAGATAAACTTTGGTGCTATCTTTCTAAATTGGCTGGGAAAATGGATTGAAGACTACAACATGAAGAATGCATTGGGTAAACCTGCTCATAAAATGTTCTATGGAAGATTAATAAGTATTATTCTGAAAAAGAGATTGCAGGACATAATTTCCAATAATGAAGGATAACCTATAAATGCAAACAAAAGAATGACTCTAAAGTTGTTTAATAACTGGAAAAGGAAAAACTAAAAGTCAAAATAATCCTAATGAGGAAGTGAGAAAATAATCAGTGAAGTCTAGAAGCCCGTGAAAGGTAAAGGAAAAAGGAAAGTCGTCATTATCGAAGAAGAAGTGTCTTAAGGATCTGTTGCCCCTGAAGCTTATAGTGTTTCAGACTCTACGACAGACCAACCAGCCCAGAAGAAGAAGAAGATTAAAAAGGAAGCACTGACAATCGCTAAGAAACCTCTGAATAGTCTCACAAAGTCAGAGCAAAGAGAAAAAGAAGAAGAGGATGTTAACACACCTCTGTCAAAAATGATTCCAAAGAAGAAGAGGATACCTCGACGGAGGAAGGCCTCTGTTCAACTTATAAAACAAGCAGGAGAATCCATGCCTACTCCAATCATAGAGCATGAAGAAGAAGAAATGGAGGAAGATGAAGAGATACCTAAACTCATAAGGAAAAATAAAGGGAAATGCAAATCTTCCTCTGAAACAAATATACAAGTTGATTCTACTGAGAAGACATCTATACCTGAACCATAAGGTGTTTTTCAAACAATGTTGGAGATGGCCTCTATGTTTGAGCCAAGACCTGCTGACAAAATAGTTATGAAGGATGACTCTCCTAAGCAAAATGAAGAAATTAATCCGACTGTGATGGCTTCTACCCCTGAGCCCCAAGAAAATGAAGAAATGGCTATGAAGGAATTGAGTCTGAGCCTCAAGCAAAGAAGAAGAGAAACAAAAGAAAAGAGAAGAGAAAAATGGAAGAGATGAGAATTAAGCACAAAGAAGACTGTACTCAACGATCGCTACATTCATTAGACACATCTCTACGTGTGGCTTAGGTTATTGAGACAATTATAGTTGATGTCAATAAGAAATTTGATCCTTTAATCGTAAAGCTAGAGGATCCCTCACCTGAGGGGGAGCACCTTATTGGACTATCAGTTCCTCCTCCCTCCATTCCTTCAACATCTCAAGGGATCTGGAGGCGTATTGTACTTGTAGCATATGAAGATCCCAATGTTAATCTCCTTGATAAATGGATAGGATTCAGAGAAGGACGAATGCGGTTAGTCTCAATGAGTGTAGATGAGCTCTTGGATAGTTTATTTGATGTGGAAATGGATCGTAGCTCCACTCTCTACGATCCTGATCCTAACAGTGATCAAATGTTCTACTTTCTGCCACTTCTGCCACTCTTGAAAGCTATCAGTTTCAGAGACCAGAGCTTCATTCGATGGAGTTACTCCCGTTATCCCAATCTGAAGCTAATGGCTCAGAATTTCCCAAGGGTTTTTGTGTATACCACTGAGCTACTGTGCTCTAAGCCATTCAATCCCTCTCCTGTATCACAAAAGGTATATTTTGTTCCCTCCATATTTCTAAATTGTGCCTTTCCTTTATACAACTCGGGCAAAGGTCTTGAAGAGTCTATCGCTCAAGTGTCTGAACCTTTGGTTGTAACATCTAACCTTGCTGAAGTTCCAAATAGTCCTTTAATTATACAATCTCCTCATCCAGAAATTGAATCTTCACCTGCTAAATAAAAAATGAGTTTTCCAATTGTAGAGTCTCAAAGCCCTACGATTGATGTCAACATCTCGAGTCCTCTAGTCGTAAAGCTTCCACACTCTACGTCTGATGAACAAACATTGCATTCTCCGATCGTAGAACCTAAAAACCCTACGATCGATGCTCATCCTTCTACTCCTGCACATCATCCAATACACATTCATATTTATTCTTCCTCTCCTATTCATGTATCTACCTTTCTCACCACACCTAACCAATCATCGGTTCCCTTATCTACCTCTTCTTTATTCTCCTCTCCAGTTATAAATTCTCCCACTACTCCATCTGATAAGTCCAAATCATTCATTCTTGTATCTCCCAAACCATTGCCTGTCAAACAAGAGTCCACTCCATCTATCCCTTCAAAAATTCCTTATTCTTCTAAAAAGGAGTTTTTTGATCTCCCTCTTGCACTCATCAACCTATCCCAAGGCCCTAAAGACAGTCCTGAGTTCCCACTTAATCACATCTTGGAACGTCTGGAAATTATCCCCACTACTGCACAACTGACTGATTTGACAAATACTATGTCTCGTGATATCGAGGATAAACTTGAGCAAAACTCGACTAAGCTTCGTCATAAAATGGACGATATCACTACTACCGCTGGTCATCTACTGGCGAATGGAAAGAGAGCTTCAAAAGCAATTAAATTCCATGTTCAAGGAAATGTCTGGTCGTCTTCATGATCGCGATAAAATATTTCTCAAAGTTCTTGATGAGCATAAACAGATTGTGCGGACCCTTCAGTAGCAGAATGAGCAGTCCATTAGGTCTATCCTCCTTTAAACATAAGATGAAACTGTATGCCTCTAGCACAACTGCTTTAGTTGCCCAGCATAATGAACATACTGCTGATCGTCAACGAGAAATTCGAGCTGACATTGCCATGAACTCTTCCCAAATAAAAGAGCTAGCCGACTCCGTTCAGAATCTTACACGAGTGCATGATGACAAAAAGGGGGAGAAGTCCAAACAGGGAGACAAAGGAAAATAGGAAGACTAGGGAAGTCAGGGAAATAGGGGGAGACAAGGGGAGAAAGGAAAACAAGGAGATAAGAAAGAAGATTGGAAATCTCTTCAAGCTCTACCAATAAAGTATGGCCAAGGGCAGATTAGATCGTCAAGTACAGTAACACCAACTGGCATAAGAATTTCATCTGACAATCCTGCCTATCTAAACAGAAACCATTAAGGAACTCATCGCATAGGAGAGGAAATGACATTTTCTTCATTCTCTCCTATTCTTCGTCCACGAGATTCCATTGAGGAAATAAGAAGAAAGGCTGCTGAGGAAAAAGAAGCTAACGATCGCAGAATGGAAGCTAAGAAGAAATGGCTTGCTTTGGAAAAGCCAATAAAAAGAAGGAAATAGTAAGCTTATTTTATCTATTCCTTGCTAGAATGTTCGTAAATCTAATGAATTTTGTAAAACCCTTTAATCTTGTGACAAACGAGAATTTTGTATCTTAATTTAAATATTTATTGAATTTAAATATTTATTGAATTAAATAAAATATTTTTCGATGATTTGATTGTTGAATTAATTGATTAATTGATGAATTTGTGGTAGATTAATTTAATTATATATGTTACATTAATTAAGTTAATGTGGAGAATTTTATATTTAAAGTATGTGTTTAATTGAATTTATTTAATTAAATACATTATTTAAATAAGTATAATGTTATTTCTAATTAATTTAATTATTAATTAGAGAATTAATATTTTGTCATTATTACTAAAGGAGAATTTTATTTATGTGACTATTTGATTTAATGTAGAATTTTTCTATTTTATTTAATTGATTTAAATGAGATTATATTATTAATTTAAATATGTGACATTAACTATATTATAAGCTATTTATTAAAATAAACTAGAAGGAATAGTAGAGGACCAGCCAAACGTGGCCTTAATGGGAGTTAGGGTCAGTTAACCCATTATGGGATTAACTGACACCCACTCATCAGACTGAGTTAACGTGATTTAATTATTCTCAGCATTTCCTTATTCTGCTAACTTGAATTAGAGAGAAATTTGGAGAACTGAATAAATCAATCATCTACTTGTATTAATTAAAGCATCTAATTGAAGGTAATTCTTCTAATTTAAGTTTTAATTTATATTCTTATGAGTTCTTCCATGAATGTATGTTTTTGAGTTCTCTGTATTCTCTGTAAACTAAATTCCATGGCTTAAAATTTTATAAATTGATGAATTGATGTTTGAGAGCATGTATATATGTGTTTTATATGATTTATATATGTTTTGGAGTAATTAAAATCCATGAAATCATGTTTTAATTGAAGTTCTGGAGTTACAGAGTAGTTAGTTATGAACATGGGTTGAATGTATAAAATTAATATTTGTTTTACATGTTAATGGGTTAAATTGATAACTTATTTTGTTATTGCATGTATAAATGAAGAAAACAAGATTTAAACGGATTAATTTGATTGTATAACGAACCTGTTATGTGTGATTTTATTGAAATTGTAGAAACTTTGATAAACTGATAGAAACCTCAAATTTGATTCTTAGATTCATGGTTTATGTGATTTAAGTCATTAGAATCATGCTAGAAGGCTTGGATAACAATTATATTTGAACTATAGTGTCTGGGTATGTTTAATTTGACGATTAGAATAACAAGATTGGAAATTTTGGCCTATTTGTGTGTTCTTCGCGAACTGCAGAAACTGGAATTCGTGATTCTCGCCCCGGCGAGAATTTTGTAAAGGAATTTCTTGCCCCGGCGGGATCTCGCCCCGGCGAGATTTTTGTGAAGGATTTCCTCGCCCCGGCGAGAATTTTGTAAAGGAATTTCTCGCCCCGGCGGGAACCAAAAAAAAAAAGAGTAAAAAGAAGAGAGTAAACATTTTATTCTTTCTCTGTGATCATGTTATGATATCGTAGACATACCTAAAACTTAGGCTAAGGTATAAAATGAATACTAAAATACTGTAATGGGTGGTAAGCATATACCCACTGATTGTCCGGTGTCAATTGAGATATTAAAATGGAATTTTGGATGAGAATGAATCCTGACGTGTTTATAATACTGTAACTAATTATTGTTATTGTTTTATAAACGTAATGTATAGGTTGGTTAAAGAACGTGAATAGTTAAAGTATAATCTACGCACGAGGCAAGTTTCTTAAATCTACTTTTTATTGAGCAAGTATCTTATCCTTACTTTTACGTTTACGCAAGTTTTCTATCCTTAATCTTTTATTTCTTCGAAAGCAAGTTTACTACTCCTAATCTTGTTATTTCATTGAAAGCAAGTATCTATCCTTAATTGATGATCTCTACGCAAGTTCCTGAATTTCATTCTCGTATCATGCAAGCTTTATAATGCTATTACTTACTTAAACAAGTCTCTAGACCCTACTTTTACATTAAGCCAGTTTCATATCTATATCTCGTTTATGATTACACAAGTGTCTAAATTCTAATTTTATATTGAGCAAGTTTCTTATTCCCCTCCTTACGTTGAGCAAGTCCTTATTATTTAACTTGTTATCTTTATACAAGTTCTCTAACCCTGGTCTTTGTGGAGCAAATTCCTCTATCATGTGATGAACAAGTTCTTAGTCTTCTAAATTCCTAAATTTTACTTTATGTCGTACAAGCTCAAACCTCTGTTTTCATTAGTTAAAGCAAGGTTCCTGAATTATTCTAAGTTAAATTTTCTAATTTATATATCTTTCTAAATTCTTTCAAAAGCATAGCTTTGCCATGTGATATTTATTCAATTGTGAAACGTTATTATTCAACTCTTGAAATTGATTAGCATTGTAATAATCCTTTAGCGGTTGGAATATTTTAATGATTCAACTAGCACATAGTTGATGAAGATTCTAAAAATTTAGATTTCTTTGAAGATAATTCCGAACCAAACTTCTTTTGGTACGGAACCCTATGATCAAGCTGAGATGAACAACCCTGTATCAGGGGAATTATTTTTAGAGCAATGCGATAGCGTTAAAATGTTTGCGCAATACATAGTACGAAGGGGTTGATCACCTGGAGTACGAGATGATGGTCCATGTAGTCGTTTAGACTGCTAAAGGTTACAGTAAATACACCTGTTAACCTAGGACATAGATGATGATTATAGTCGTTTAGACTGTTAAAGGTTAAAGTAGAAATACTTGACAACCTAGATGTAGTTCGTGGTCTTGTGACCCTCAGTGTATTCCTTGATGTCGATATTTGTTGTTAAGTTTAATAGTTCATTATTCCTTTGAACTTCTTCTACATACCTTTTAGGTAAAGCTTATTGGTTCTGGTAAGAATATTTTACCAACGAAAGTTCAGTCGATTGTGTTTTATATGTTATTATTGTACTGTATTAATTTGTGGGCAATTGTTCGCTCACTCTTGCACAAAACGACGCAGATGAAAACAAGAAGTTTGAAGAACCATCTACAAACAAGGGCAAAGACAAGACGCCGTAATAGTAGATATTAATTAGTTGTATTTCTTAAAGATTTTGTAATAGACGTGATGGTGTTTATATATGTTTTATGTTTCCGCAAATGATGTAATAAAGGTTAGATGACCTGGGATTGTTTTAGTTAAGATGTTGTAACCCTTTAATGGGAGATTTCTATTTTATTTAAGAGTTTTTATTTATATTTGAATGGGTAGTTAGATGTGATGTGATATTTTTTTTTGGATTGTGAACACCAAATCCTGAGGAAACGAAGTACCCGGATCTGGGGGTGTCACAAATCTTCAATAAATTCATCCTTTTGGTCTAGCAATGCAGTGGCTAACTGTATTTTAAGTCATATTTAAAGTTCAAGCAATGCATTTAAAATTGTCTCATGAAACTGCTGGTTTTGTCATCATCAAAAAGGGGGAGATTGTTGGAGTCTGCATGGTTAATTTGATTTGATTTGATGATGAAAGTCCTTAATGAATATTTGTGCAAACAAGATTTGTAAAGTCCTTATTAATGATTCAATGTACAAGGACTTAGAGTTAAAAGATCAAACTTTTTAGGTTGATCTTCTTGAATTGATATGAGGCATAATCAATGGGCTTAAAATGTATGTAAAGTTAGTATGTCGAGCTGAAAAGAAGATATGTTAGATCGCAGACTTAACTCTCCTATCGTAAAGCTTCGGATAAATCGTAAAGCTGTTACTGTGACACCCCCAAATCCGGGTACTTCATTTCCTCAAGATTTGGTGTTCACAATCCAAAATCATCACATCACATCTAACTACCCATTCAGATATAAATGAAAATACTTAAATAGAAATAGAAATCTCCCATTAGAGGGTTACAACATCATTCATAATCAAATCCCAGGTTATCTAACCTTAATTAAACATCAGTGCGGAAAACATAAATCAAGTCTATTACAGAAACAACAATAAAGCAATTACAACAAGTCTTCATCACTTGTTTGCTTTTCCTTTGCCCTTACTAGTAGATGGCTCGTCAGTTCTTTCAGCCTTAGCTGCAGTGTTATTATGCAAGGGTGAGCAATGATTGCCCAGCAAGTATAACAACAACAATAATAATAACATGCGAAATAATCAACGGATATCGAATAATTGAAGATTTAGCTTTCGAGTCAAGAATGTAAAACAAGATTTCAAAAGAAACATCTGAGGGTCTTTAAGACCACGAACTATGTCCCAGGTTATCAAGTATTTCTACTTTAAACCTTTAACAGTCGTAAGACTATATGGACCTTTCTTCTCTGTACTCAGGGGGATCAGCCCTTTGTACCATGTATGTGCACAACATCTTAACGCTAACGCATAAATAATATCCCCTGTATAAGGGTTGTTCATCTCAGTTTGACATCGGAGTCCGCACCAAAGGAAGTTTGGTTTGGATTTTACTTCAATAACGTTTCTAGAATTTAGAACGCTCATCAAACTATGGACTAGTCGAATCAAAAGGGTTCGCTAGTCAATCAAGGTTCAAAAGGTGTAATTCGAGAATCAAAAAAACTAAATCTCACAAAAGGTACGATTGAATACGTTCTATATAATTGAAGCATTACAAAGAGGAAATTAAAAACGTCTCATTGAATCCATGAAATGGAATGGAATAGAAACAATAACTTGCTCAAGAAGTAATAGCATTATGAAGCTTGCATTCTATGATAATAAAATTTTGAAACTTGCGTAAACGTAAAAGTAAGGATAAGATACTTGCCTCGTGCGTAGACTAAAAATTTAAGACTCACGTTTCTCTAATCAACCTATACATTCCGTTTATAAAACAGTAACAATAATTAGTTACAGTATTATAAACACGTCAAAACTCATTCTCATTTAAACTCAATAGCTAAGTTGACCCAAACAATCAATGGGCTTATGCTACCACTTTTCACAGTAATTTTAACATTCATTTTATACATTAGCCTAAGCTTTCGGTCTAACCACGATTTCAGACCCTGATCACAAAGAAAGAATAAAATTTTTAACTCTCCTTTTTTTACTCTTTTTTTTTTTTTTTTTTTTTTTTTTTTTTTTTTTTTTTTTTTTTTTTTTTGTTCCCGCCGGGGCGAGAAAAACCTTCACAAAAATCTCGCCGGGGCGAGCTCCTCGCCGGGGCGAGGAATTTCTTCACAAAATTCTCGCCGGGGCGAGGAATCCCTTCACAAAATTCTCGCCGGGGCGAGCTCCTCGCCGGGGCGAGGGATCCCTTCACAAAATTCTCGCCGGGGCGAGAATTACGAATTCCAGTTTCTGCAGTTCGCGAAGAACGCAGAAACAGGCCAAAAATTTCCCATTTTGTTATTCGTACATCAAATTAAACATGCCCAGACACTATAATTCATAAATAATTGTTACCCAAGCCTTCTAGCATGATTCTAACAATTTAAATGGCATAAATCATGAATCTAAGAATCAAATTTAAGGTTTCTTATCATTTTTATCAGAGTTCTTCAATAATCATGAAATCACACATAACAAGTTCATTATACAACCAAATTAATCCGTTTAAAACTTGATTCCTTCATTTGAACATGCATAATCTAAGTAAGTTATCAATTTAATCAATTAACATACAAAACCAGTATCAATTTTATACACTCAACCCATGTTCATACACTGTATTACTCTGTAACTTTCTGAATTCTCATACAAACATAATTTCACCGATTAAATTACTCTAAATCATATTTAAATCGTATAAAACACATAAATACATGCTTATTAACATCTAGCATCAAATTAATATAAAGATTTAGCCCATACAATTTGGTTTACAGAGAACTCAGAACATGCATTCATGGAGAGAAAATTAAGAAAACGTAAATCAAAGGTTAAAGTCTAAGAATTACCTTTGATTTGGTGATAGATTTTGCAACTAGATGAATAATTTCCTTCTTCAATTCTCAAAATTCTCACAAATTTTCTCTCCTTTTCTCTCTGGTTCTCTGATTTAGACTTAGGAAAAAAAATATAAAAGAATACGTGAATATAATTAGTCTGATGAGTGGGTGTCAGTTAATCCCATCATGGGTTAACTGACTCCAACCCCCTCTAAGGCTTCGTTTGGTAAGTCCTTATAAATCCTTCTTTTGGTTTATTTTAATAAATAGCTTATTACATAGTTTCATGTCACACTTTAATCAACTAATTAATCTTAATAAAATCAAATATATAAAATAGAAAAATTCTACATTAAATCACATAGTCATATAAATAAAATTCTCATTTGTTAAATATGACAAATTATTGAATCTCTAATTAATAATTAAATTAATTAGAAATAACATTATACTAATTTAAATAATGTATTTAATCAAATAAATTCAATTAAACACATATATTAAATATAAAAATTCTTCACATTAATCTAATTAATGTAACACATATAATTAAATTAATCTACCACAAATTCATCGATTAATCAATTAATTCAACAATCAAATCATCAAAAATATTTATTTAATCAATAAATATTTAAAATAAGTTACAAAAATTCTCGTTCGTCACAGTTACACCTGTCATAAAGTGTATAGAGTTATAAAGCAAAGCAAAGCTCACAAAGACTGAATTAGAGTGCTACGAGGAGTTGCAAGGTAAAAGTCAAACTTTAGAGCACCTTCAAGATCGTTCATATAGATCTGTAAAGTCAGCTCCGAAATTATAAAACAGATCTTCGTAGAGACAGATTCCATTCGTAAAATTCAAGGCTTATCATAAAACCATCATTAGATCATAGAACAAACACTACGAACTTTCAATGATCGTAGAACAATCAACCCTGACAGACTGACATAGAGGCACTGCTAGGTGAGAATCCTAATACCTACACCATACATCCTTAGGTGAAAATGAAGATCAGAAGGATGTGTCCAACAACTAGCTTGCTAAAAGTAACAGGTCAAAGTGGTAAGTGGAGTTGTAGGCTGATGTGATAGGCGAGACAACAGAAAGCTGACACTTAAACTCAAAATGTCCACATCAAGTATCTGAGAATATCTGAAGCATTAAATGCTACAATGGAAACCTAGCAACGGGTAAAAATTTAGGCAGATTATAAAATGGTAAAAAGATCCAAATTTGAAAATTAACGAACTACAAAAAGAAAAAGAAACTCTGCCAAAAGGAAAAGAAAAACACATTTTACGATTTGAATTTCTAGCTGTTAAGGACTTGTGAAGAGAAGCTTAATGCCATCTTAGCAACACCTCTCAACAACATTCACACAATAGTACGTTCTAGTTTTAATGACCACAAAGATTCTAAGACTGTTGGGCTTGAACAGTACTTAGTGTACTGAGTTGTTCCAAGTTTTCTAGACTTGAAGAGGTCTTAGTTTCTTTGTCTTACTAACTAAAATATCTAAGTCTGTTGGGATTAAAGAGGGCAAAATGTCCTGATCAGTGCGATCAAATTCTTAGTGAAATTCCTACTTGTTGAAGTAGAAGAGTGGAGTAGGAGTTATTCAGTCTCCGAACAACTTAAAAACCTCTCTGTGTCATTTACTTTTTTGTCTTTCATTTTATCTAATTATTACTTGTGATTGATATTCTAAACTAAACTAGGACCTGAAATCTCTAAGTAATCTTTAAGGGGACAATCTTTTAAAATCATATATTCTGTTGTGCTAAATCAATCTGATTAACAACAATTGGGTAATATGCCAATTGACATATTACGTGCCCTAGGAAATAACAAGGACATTCATATCGGGGCTATTGGGGGGCTAAAATGCCAATTGAATATCAAATCCATATTTTCTTGTAGCTTCTGCGAATTCCATGTCGTCAATTGATATGGAGGTTTAGCATTATCTTGTTGCACGATAATGCATTCACGAGAACTAGAAATTGGCCATTTCTTTCTTATTGCCGTCAAAACCTTTTCGATCAAATAAGTCCTGTACACTTTTTTTGTCTACTGAAATGGGTTTTGTTTCTAATGTACCGGTATTCCTATTTTTGCTTTTTCTTTGAGCAACTTCTTTAGAAATAAAAGGAAAAATGCCAATTTTTTTGGAAACAATTTCATTACCATTTGCACTAAATCTTGAAAACATTTCATTACCATTTGCACTAAATCTTGGAAAAATCTTGGAATGAATTTTTTACTTTTGCACGTTCTTAACGGTTCGGTCTCATTAGGAAAAAGGTAGTACTTTTCTGATGTTTTGGTCATATAAAATCACTTTTCATCTATATGAACATAATTGAACATATCAATAACAGTTGATTGATTGTTGAGTCCTTCAATTATTTTAGACAAGCAAAATTGCAACCTTACTTTCTTGTTTTCATCGAACAAATAAGGCTTAATTGCATTTGAATGAAGTATCAAATCACCCTCTCGGATACTTCGATGCAACGTGGTCATAGGTATATTCATAGCAACTGACAATAAGCGAATATTTATCCTCTTTCGAAGAGGAATATTTGAAACTTGATTAAAATCAACTTGTACTCTTTTTCGACCAACACAATCGGTACGTTGTGAAGATACATCACCAAATTGTCAGGTACAAAACTCTTTGATTGTTGCCAAATTCTTCTAATCGCTTGAGTCGATTTTACGAACATGGATGCTAGACTGATCATTGATCCGTAACTAACCTTCCCATTTTTGCTTTGCTCCAACAACATCTCATATATGGCTTGTCTTTCATCATTTGTTAAGTTTTTTATTTTTTTTTCTTTGACAAAACGTGGGAACATAATAGCTTTATTTATACTCATGTTCATTTGAATGTTCTAGTTAGCTCTTAAAGTTAACGAAATGCAAAAAATAAAATTTTGGAGGCAAAGCTAATAAAAATAAAAACAAAATTTTGGAGGAAAAGTTAAGCTTGTGAGATTATAATTTGAAACTTTTTGGAATTCAAATTTTTAGTTGCCATCATAATTTTGTTAGGAGAAGTTATAAAAGAATATAAAGCATGGATAGAGAGATTTTTTAGAAGAATGCAGACAGTTTGCATGCATGGAGATATAGCTATTTTATCAACACCTCATATATGGCTTGTAACAACTTGTAACCAAATGATAAAGTAGCTAGAAATACCAACAGTTTGCATGCATGGAATATTAATGTGAGAAATATACATGTAATTAGTGGGTGGGTTTGGAGAGAGAAATATACTCATTGGAATGTGAGACTAACAAAAATGATCTAGATAATTGATCCATGTGGGAATTGGGAAGGAATAATTAATGTTGGGGTCATAGAAAAGTGAATGGATACTTCAATTAATAAGTAATTTAGAAGGAAAATTTAGGTAAAAAAAATAGTATTAATTAGCGTACCGAAACCAATTAGGACATTTATTTTGGAACGGAGGGAGTATATAATAACTAAATTAATATTTATACGATTATATGTTTACAGAAAAACAATATATGCCCTCATATATGAAAAATTATATTTTATTCTTTTACTTATTAGCTTTGTCAGGAAATGTAAAAACACATTGTAATATTTAGTGAATTACACATATTTTGTTGGATTTTATATTATTAAATTATTGTATTTGGTTAGTAATAACAAAATTTTCATTTTAAAATTAATTTTATCATGCATATTTTAACAATGACTCATAATTAAAGTATTATTGCAAATAAAGTTAAACAAATGACTTATTTTTAATCTTGAAAATGTTGATTATGTTTAAGTCTTAGAACTTCAAGGCTAAAACCCATCGTAATTTGAAAATTCTACATACCGTTTCACAAGTGAACAATTGAGTATAAAGAGTATAAACAATCAATTAATTTTACTTAATTAAATAATTATTTAAATAACGGAAGCTTGAACGGGAAGAAAATCGTTCTAACATGTAACGACTTGCATGTCCTTGATCCAAATCAGGCTGAAAGGCCGAATCGACCAAGCTTCAATGCGTCAAAAATGGTTGCCACATCTTACCCCAATCGTGACCCTAGTACAAGAACTATTCAATCTAAGCCTTGAAATGGGGGCAAGCTCCTTTAAAGTAGGGCTCAACTTGCAACCCCCAATCTTGAAAACTCGACGAGTCAGGATTCAGTAAGGCAACAAACCCTCAATGAATCATGTCGGAACCTAAAAATTCAAAAGCTAATGGAATGACGAAGCAACTAAGAGATGATATGACACCCCCAAATTTGAGTGCTCGCTACTACAGACTTGGTGTTCACTATTCATCCACATCACAACGACTAACTAATAAATACAAACTAATTTATATTATTATTACATTACATAATTAAGTCATACAAGTTCCTAGGTCTTACCTATATTTCATTCAAATACATCTATTCCAAAATATTACATTATTAATTATTAATTAACTGATACATTATACTTTTTAATCTTCCTTCGTTGTTTTATATTTTCCCTTGTCTTTAGTGTTTGACCCCTTAGGTCCTTCTGCTTTAGCTGTAAATATAATTCATAAGGGTGAGTAACTAATTTGCTCAGCAAGTATAAACAATAGTTAAAATTGAAACTAAGCACAAATATAATCAAAATAAAATTATGTACATGCATGAACATAAAATATTTTTTATGTACATGCATGAACATAAAATATTTTTGTGGAGAGATTAAGTCATACCTTAAACTATAGGAAAGGTTCTCCCTTTCGAGAAATCCTTTACGATATCAAGGACGGAGAATGGAAATCAAGCATTATGAAGAATACTGGTGATTTTATTTTAACTGAAAATTTAAAAGGGAGATATACAAAGCTGGGAGAGGAGAGAGAGAAAGGGTGAAAAAAAAAGAATCTCAAAGACATAAATGTCATAAATGTAGTCAGATGGATCATTATGCTAATAACTGTAAAACATAATATTAAACAACAAATTTATAATTCGTTATTAGATTCTTATATGTCTGATTCTGATAATTATTCTTATAGTTCTGCAACTGATATGTTTGCTATTAATGATTCTGATACTAATTCATCTTCTGATTCTGATAGTTCTGTTGGTTGTGCTGATCACTGTAAAACAAAAAAAGACTTTTATAAATCAGTTATTCATATAAATGGTCTAAGTCTAAATGTTTTAACCAAACATGAAAGTTTTATTCTTAATCTTATAGATCAGATAAAAGATCCAAGTGAAAAAAGAAGTCTTATAGAAAAATACTTAAAACAAGCTAAATAACAAATCGAAGACGTTAAAAAACCTAAAATATATACCCCTTATACTTTACAAGATTATTTAATAGAATCTCTGTTGAACCAGAAAAAGAATTAACTCCAAAAGACTTAAAAGAAGAGGTTAATAACCAGAAGAAAGAAATTAATAATTTAAGAGATAGTTTAGAATATGTTGAGAGTCTTACTCTTGCTAAATTCACTAAAGGAAAGCAAAAAAAATCCTTGAAACTCCTCCTATTGATTCTCCTCCTAGAGAAAACGTTAATAACGAAGAAAACAAATCTAGATTATCTTATGATTATGGAAAAAATTACATTTCAAAAATGAGATATAGAAATAACATTAGTCATTGATAAAGATTATATTGTCAGATCTATTACCTTAGTTGACAGTGGCACTGATATGAATTGTATAAAAGACGAGCCTACCCAATATTTTGAAAAAAAAACATAATTGAAGTATTGTAGATGGTTCTAAAATGAACATAAATTACAAATTAACTAATGTTCATATATGTAACCAAGGAATTTGTTTAAAACTACTTTTGTTTTGGTTAAAAATTTAACTCAATTTATTATATTAGGTACACCATTTCTTAATATGATTCAACCTATTTCTAGAATTGATTCTGAAGGAATCAGAACTACCTTAAATGGTCAAGATATTATTTTTAGGCTTATAACCACACTTGTAACGAAAGATCTAAACGAGTTAAAAACTCATTTAATTTTTAGAGAAAAACAATTGAATTATTTAAAACAAGAAGTTTCTTGTACTATTGAGGAAAAGCTTAAAACTCTTGTAATACAGGAAAAGATCAAAAAAATAGAAAAATAAATTACAGATAATATCTGTAATGAATTTCCTAATGCTTTTTGGAATAGAAAAAATCATATGTTAAACTTCCTTATATGAGAGATTTCTCTGAGGATAAAATTCATACTAAAGCTAGACCATCTCAAATGGATAGAGAAACTCTTGAGTATTACAAAAAAGAAAATTGATTATTTATTACATGAATTTGTTCTGCATTTTATGTTAATAAACTTTCGAAAATGAGAGAGTCACACCAAGAATAGTGATAAATTATAAGCCCCTCATTAAGGTTCTTAAATGGATCAGGTATCCTATTCCTAATAAAAAGGATTTATTAAAACGATTATTTGAAGGGGAATTTTTTTCAAAATTTGATTTAAAATCAGGAGTTCGAGTCGGGATTAAGCAAGTCGAGCTCGAGCCTGACCTGTTTAATTTTTTTTTAATTTTTTATTTATTTTCATATTTTTTTGAAAAATAAATAATATAAAAATTCAAATTAAACCGTCTAGGAACTTAATATCATACACACATATAACTAAGAACTTTATTTGACTTATATTTTTTGTATTATATATGTAAAATAAAAATTTTAATTAAATAATTGTTAAACGAGTTGGGCTTAAATGAGCCGAGCTTGAGCCGGGCCTAAACGAGTCAGGCTCGAGTAGAACACCACACTGTTCGAGCTAAGCTCGTTTAACTAAACGAGCTTTAGGTCTTGTTCAAGTTTAGCTCGTTAATGAGCTTGAGTTGAGCTCGAGCCAGGCCTAATCAAGTCGGACTAGGCTCGCGGACAGCCCGATTCGTTTATAGCTCTACCCACTAGGATGAAAATGGACTCACTCATAATGCATGATATCAAAACACACATACTATGGAATGACACAAAACACCTAGACACAGAACACTTGGAACAGACTAAGGCAACTTTTTCATAACTTGAGAAAATATTAGGAAAGCGTTAACCGTGTTTCACAGAAGTCGGGGGTGTCTAACACCATCCCATCGCTTAAGTAAGCCCCCGAACTTTTTGAATCTTGGTTGCAGACCAATGTAATTAGGGCTGCAAACGAACCGAACTGTTCGCGAACCGGTTCGGTTCGGTTCGAGTTCGACTTGCTCGCCTAGTCGAGTCGAGTTCACACATAATGTTCTGTTCGATTGCTCGATCGAACATGTTCGCGAACCATATGGTTCGGTTGGTCTTTGTTCGTGAACAGTTCGAGTTCGGTTCGATTTGGTATATTCGAGTTCGGTTCGATAAGTTCGAGATCGGTTCGAGTAGTTCGATTTCTTAATTACATATTTAAATTGTTTCTAAAATTCTAAATAAAAATAATTGGTTATTTCAAATAATTGGTTCGATAAGTTCGAGTTCGGTTTGATAAGTTTGGTTCGATAATGTGTTTGTGAACTGTTCATGTTCGCAAACAACGTTATGTTCGACTTGTTCGCGAACTGTTCGCGAACTCGATCATGTTTGCGAACAGTTCGCGAACACCAAACGATTCGAACTCGTACATAGCTATTGGTTCGATCAAATTACTCGAACATGTTCGAGGTCGACTAAAAGTTTTCGAGTTCGGTTCAAGTTCGACAAAGTTCGGTTCGGTTCGGTTCGTTTGCGGCTCTAAATGTAATAGAGTCACATTTTGAGCCATCTATACTCAAAAATCTAAAAACTTGGATGAGTTAGGTGTTGTTTGATTGCATCTTAATGTATCTTAACAACCTACCTCTTAATGCATCTTAATGTTTGAAATTGAGATAAAAAATTTCCCTTTGAATGCCTCTAAATTATTAAGATACAAATATAAGTCTAAACTATTCAGAGGACCTCTTAATACAAAAATGTGGGCTGTTAAGATGCATTAAGAGGTAGACTCTTGAGATATATTAAAATGCAATCAAACACCACCTTAATACATCTATTTAAACCTATATCAACTGACAACTCTGCACATTGGCCAATATCTAAAATCAATCTTTCAAACCTCATCGAAAAGAGTCGTTTTCCAAATATCTCACATAAATCACACCCCTTTCAAATAAAAACCTTAAAGGATGATTTTTGGACAGATTTAAAATTTTTCCGGCGTCCACACTAGATCTACTAGGACCAAGCTCATTCATCTCTAGATAAAACAAAGGAAAAACGGTCTAAAACACAAGGTAATAGACTTCTTAATTTGCAAGATATTAGTTTAAAACCATTTCTTCATAATTTGTTGTGATTATGTGTTGCATCTTAATCGCTACCTTTTAGATGTTAAGAATGGAAGGTTGCATGATTAAAACGAGGATGAACAATTTACTTGGTAAATCTAAAAATCGGGGTCAAAATCTAGAGATGTCATTTACTATGTAAATATGGAATTTTTGGCAATTCATTATAATCTCATTATTTGATCATTGCATTGGTAACATTATAATACTTTTCAATAGCGTATCATTTGCTAGAATTACATGTATTTGCAAAAATTAGCATTCATCTTTAAATATTTATACATCCTCAATGTAAGTAAGGCAAACATCTTGGAATGACATACAAAAATAATGAACATACATGAGTCATTACATTTTGAAATGACATATATGCCAGGAGAGTAAACATGCATCATATAGGTTCCTTAGCCCATCGTCCACCACATCCACCAGTATGCCCTCCTCCACGTTAACCATCAGTCATACCCTCCCTGAATAATCAATCTTTCTTAATCACAACAGGTTAATTTCAAATTCTGAATGTGTTTTTTTTATAACCAAGATACATCACACACATTAAAACATACAACAACAAAAAAATTGTACGATATCAATTGAAAACAAATATTGTGCCTATTGAACTTGAATGTAACAGGAATGACAACATATGTTAATGAAAGATTACATATACTAAAACTACAGTAGTATACTTGCTAATAGAGCACCTACAATATTTTTAGTCACCCAATACCAAACAAATAAAATTAATTATACATAATTCTATACTTGCATTCTTAGCTCGTACCAGCCTGTGCAAGAGGGAGAGGCTTGGAGGGTGTTGTGAGTGGAGATCAACCCAATCACAACAACCTAAGACATTAAAGGAATTCTACAATTTAAGCTCAATTGTAGAAATATAACGAAGGAATCGAGAAGAAGAAACAGAAAGGAAATAATAGATTTTTATTATCATAAGTAATTCACAGAAAATGGATTACAATTTATGCAGTCTTTAGGCATGGATCTTCACACGGGACTACATAATTTGCCCTACTCTCTCTTTCTTCACCCGAATTCTGTTATGCTAAAGGCGGTGATATTTCATACCTAATTCATAAGGGCACATGTTAATTCTTAAGAAGACAAGGAAATGAAAGTAACAAGTTGATTAAGACATCATAGCAGTTTTAGAGCAGCTCAACGCCAAATGTTGTCGCTTTGTTGTGCACTATTTTCACCACTCAACTCTGACTTCTTTGTGCCCAGTTTGATACAAAATTTCAGTACTTAATTATCAATTCCTTGAGTATTTGTACTCTTGTTAGGAAAGTTTGTTTTCAATGACCCCCAATCTTCCCATGTGAAATTAGTATTTGGGGTATTTGATCACCAGCGAATCAGTACATTATTCCTTTTTTTAATCGTTCTCTGATTAAGGATTGCTACTAGTTCAATGAGAAATTGACCTTCAATGCCTAATTTGGATAACTCATGACATGTAATGAATTTTGCCCAAACCTTCTTTTTGAGCAAAGACACATGAAAGATCGAATAGATGAGAGAACCTGCTGACAATTGTAGTTTGTATACAACTTCTCCTAATTTTTGTTCAATTAAAAATGGATCGTAGTACATTGGGATAGCTTTTGGTTGATCCTAGTTACCAATGTTGCCTGTCTATATGGTTGTAATCGGAGATACACTCGGTCTCCTACCTCAAAGTGTCTTTCACTTCTATTCTGGACTTTATATTGTTTCATCTTGTGCTGAGCTCGAATGAGATTATCCTTAAGAATTTGAAGCGTCCCTTACTGTTATCTCAGAAACTCTCCTACCACTACAACCTTACATTCTTTGTAATTAGGTAAGGACAGGAAGGAAATTTATAGCCATATAGAGCCTCAAAGAGAGTGAACCTGATGGAACTATGTTTGGTGCTGTTATACCACCATTTAGCTAGTGTTAACCATTTGCTCCAAGAATGAGGCCTCTCACTTATTGAGCACCTTAGGTAAGTTTTAGGCATTGTTTACTCTTTCGAGTTGTTCGTTATTTTGAGGATGGTAGGCACTGTTGTAACTCGCTTTGTAAAATGATATAGAACAACAATATTACCGTCTAAATCGAATAGTTGACCACTCTTTCCTTAAGACTATATTCGCCTCTAACTTTTGCTACACAGGGTTACTGCGAATTAGTTTGTTCACCCCTTAATTTAATGCCGATTCATTGGCATCCCAACTCTATAATTAACTGTTGGCCTAATTAATTAATTAATTAATTAACCGTGATCGTTGCAATGTTAATTAACCGTGATCGTTGCAATGTTAGTTGACATTTTTAAAAAATAAAATTGTAAGAATATTGTTGCCATGACTTGAACCCAAGTCCTTAACATTACAACTTTTTCTTTTATCCAACTGAACCAATTCATTTGTTGGCTATATGGATATCATATAATATATTTATTATATACTTTCTTAATTTGAAAATATCCAAGAATCATCCCCTATTTTCATAATCTTGCAATCCTTTTCCTTTGACCTTCTTCTTTCTCTTATTAGATATAACATACATAAGTAAGATGTATCTTTCGACTTAAACCTTTACATAGTCTATATCATAAAATATCCGAATTCTTAGTAGTGTTTGCTTTGAACTAAGAAATCTTAAAGTGATATCTTACTGAATAGACATATATTATATCCCTTATAGTTTAAGGAAACCCAATACATTTATGGCCTTGTGTTTACTTCTTGGGTTTCATAAGTGACTTAGAGACAAGCCTTAAGTCTCATAGAAGTGGCCCCACTTCTTTCACTTACATATGTGAATCTAATTAGATGCACTTGTATGATCTACATCCTCCAAACCGGACATAGATTCATTAAAGGTTTACCTTACCCTCTTTGTTTTTCATACAAGCATACACTAACTTTGAGATGGTTTCAAAGAATTTCTTCTTTATACTTGTCTGGTATATAACTAGTTATTACTATAAGTATTTTTTTCATTGAACTAATATACTAGATGTTACTCTAGTATTTAGTTGTGCTCCACTTATAGGTTATCTCTCATTCAAAGGCTTTAAACCCATCTCCGTAGAAGTCTTACATATTACATCTTTGCCTAGGCCTTTTGTAAAAGGATATGCCAAATTTCCCTTTGACTTGACATAGTTAAAGGTAACAACCCCTTTATTGATTTGCTCTCTTACATAACTATGTCTTAAACTTATAGTCTAGACTTCCTGTTATAAACCTTATTATAAGATCGTGATAATATTGCCTTATTATCACAATATATTGAGATAGATGTCATTGGCTTAGGCCAAAGTGATATCTCAAATAATAAATCCTTAAGCCATTCGACCTCTTTTACAACAGTTGATAATGCAACAAACTCGGATTTCATAGTTGAATGTGTTATCAAGGTTTGTTTCTAGGAACCCAAAGAAATTACCCCTCCTTCTAAAGTGAATATTCATCCACTTGTAAACTTTATTTCATTCGAATCCGTTATCCAGTTCGCATCCGTGTATCCTTCTACCACAACTGGGTATTTTGTATAGCATAATGCGTAGTTCATTGTGCCTTTAAGATGTTTAAGTATCCTTGATACTGCATCCCAATGAACTTGACCTGGATTATGAGTAAACCTACTCAATACTCCAACCGCAAATGTTGTATCAGGTCTAATACACTGCATTGCATACATCAGACTACCAATTATACTTGCATACTCTAACTGAGATATATTATTCCCTTTATTTGGAAATAACTTAATAGAATGATTATACGGGGGTAACGGTTATCTTGCAACTCTCGTGATTAAACTTCTTTAACAACTTCTCAATATAATGAGATTGAGTTAAAGAAATGGTATCTTGAGACCGCACAATTTTAATACCCAAAATTATATTAGCCTCCCCTGTAACTTTCATATCAAAGGTAGCAGACAAGAATGCTTTAGTTTCTAATACTATCTTTTCACTAGTACCAAAAATAAGTATATCATCAACATATAAACAAATTATAACACCAAAACCTTTATTGAACTTAAAATAAACACATTTATTTGATTCGTTTATTTTAAATCCATTGGAAACAATCATTTGGTCAAATTTTTCATGTCACTGCTTAGGTGCTTGTTTTAGGCCATATAAAGATTTAACAAGTTTACAAACTTTTCTTTCTTGGCCTTTCAAAACAAACCTTTCTGGTTATTCGATATACACTTCCTCTTCTAAATCACCATTTAGAAAAGTAATTTTAACATCCATTTGGTATATAACAAGTTTATGAATTGATGTTAATGCAATTAATAACCTAATAGTACTAATTCTTGCTACTAGAGCATATGTATCAAAGTAATCAATTCCTTTCTTTTGCTTAAAACTTTTGGCTACTAGTCTAGTTTTATACTTATCTACGGATTCATCCAGTTTTCTTTTCCTTTTAAAATTCCATTTATAGCCACTGAGTTTACAACCAGGAGGTAAATCCATCAAGACTCAAGTCTTGTTACCCATGATAGAATCCATTTCATCATTAATGATTTTTTACCAAAAACTTGAATCTTGAGAGGATATAGTTTCTCTTAAAGTCAATGGATCTCTATCACTAGAATAATACTCAGTCACAAAGATACTAGAAAAAATAATATCATCCATGTTTCTTTATACTAGGTACATATAGAAATCAGGGTTATAGGATTTTTTCTATCCTTGTTCTCTTATTTCTTCTTGGTTCATTTCTTTAGTAGATATAGTAAGTTCCATTTCATTATTGGTTTCATGATGAATTGTTCCTTGATCCTCTTTATTAGTGTCATCTCTTGACCTTTTCCTAAAGAATGAATTCTCAAAAAACTCAACATCTCTAGACTCCAAAATTATATTTTGGCCAACAAAATATGTGGATTTCATGGTCAAGAATTTATAGACTTTGCTATTTTGTGCATAGCCTATAAAAGTACACTCGATTACTTTAGCTCTAAGCTTAGGCCTTTTGGGATCAGTTAACCTTACTAATGCCCTACATCCCCACACCCTTAAATGGTCAAGAGAAGGTTTTCTCTTTTTTCATAATTCATAAGGTGTAATGTGAGTTTTCTTATGGGGTATATGATTAAGTATATAACAAGCAGTCATTAATGCTTCTCCCCATAAATTTTTAGGCAAACTAGAAGTAAGAAGTAATGTATTAATCATTTCTTCAAGTATCTTATTTTTTCGTTCAATCACTCCATTTTGTTGAGGACTATAAAAGGCTATAGTTTGATGAATTATACCATGATTCTCACAAAAATCATTATAAGAGAAGTATTCCCCTCCTTTATCCAATCTAAGAATTTTAATTATTCGATCTAATTGATTTTCAACTTCAGCCTTGTAGATTTTAAATTTTTCTAAAGTACTCTCATCTTTAGTCCTTAACAAATAAACTTGAATGTATTTAGAGCAATCATCTATAAATTTTATAAAACATCTTTCCCTGGGAGTTGTCGTTAACACTCCAAAATTAAACCTTACTTCTACTTTATGAATACAGAATTCAGTATAGTGACAGGCAAGGATCGATCCTATAGAGAGTGAATTTATCTTTGTTAATTCTATTGTTTTCTAAATCAAAATACTACTAAATATAAATTGGAGGGTTTTAAATTGAGTATAACCAACTAATGTAACAGAAAATAACTAATAAGAATAACCAATGAATTAAAGTTTCAGTTCTTTAGTTCAGTATATCCCCTTTTCACAATAACAGACTAATCAAGTATAGCAATATTTATCCTTCAATGAAATCAACAACCCTAGATAACCGCAATCGCTAATTATCTGAAATTTTCCTTAATTAGGCTTTAAATCTAGTGTGACAATCGCCCCCACTAGACCCTAACTATCATACAACATAGAACTATCAGTCTAGATTTAATATGACGGTAGCATTAAGAATTAGAGAATTAGGTTATTCCAAGCAACAATCACACAATCAGGGATTATTTAACTTGTCTTCTGATAATCATAATAATACTCAAAAGCTTATCCACAATCAGGTATTATTAACTGCTACTTATGATCAGATACAATATCGTTTGCTTAATATTATACCGTAATCTAGCAGATGATATCAATCAGATTAATTTAACTGGTCATATCAAATCAATAAGATAGAATAATATACAATCAATTAAAGTAGATTATCAGAATAAATTTCCTATAAGAAGGAATAAACAATGTAAACTTAATCAAACCATTAATTATAAAGAAGGATCTACATCCCTTAGAACTAAAATAAAGTACTTAGCCTGACATGCCTTTAATCTTCAATCTCCAAAACTAGGGTTCACAATTATGTACTGAAAAGTACCTAAATCTTGACTAATACTATCTATTTATACTTCTAGATCATAACCCTATAACTCTAAAAGTAACAATCCAAGTTCGAGTCAAATTCCTCAAAAAATGCAATGCTGGGAAAAATCTATCCCCGAAGCCAAGCGCCCATTCGCCCGCGTCCAGGCCTTAGCGCCGCGACATTCCTATCGCGCACCGCATCCCAAGCTTCTAGCGCCACGATCCATACTTTGGAGAGTCGCGACTCAAAACACTCTGTCCGTTTTTCCTTTTTTTCTTCTCCCTTACGCGCCCAATTTTGATCCCTTTGTCCTCTTTTTCTCTTTTTAGCTCCAATTCCTCCTAAAATCAATAAATATCTTAATAAGCTCATATACACATAAAACATATAATAAAACTAAACATAAAGGAATCAAAATTATCGAATATTATGCATTTATCTAATTCCCCCACACTTAGCCTTTACACGTCCTCGTGTAAACCAAAACACGGGTAATATTGAAATCATCAAAATTCTATTCAACCAAACTTTCAAAGGTTTTAAATCAATTACTAATCATGAATATTAACACTAACTAACAGGAATTTGGTTAACAGTTCATCAATCAATGCATAACAATAACTGTATCCTTCACCATTAAACTTCTCTAAATTAAACTATATCCACATAAGTATCCTTCCTATGATCTACACACATACTCAACTCAGTTATCATGGAACAACAGCCGTGTACACTGATTCAGAACTCAGAACCTATTTTCTTTGCTATTCATTTTTTCCTTTCTCACCAGAACCATCAAATTCATTTTTTTCAGGTGAATGCATTTTATGCTCCATTTCAACTTTCTCATTCTTTCTTAAGTGAGTGCATTTTATGGTCCATCTCACTTATCTGCTTATCAACGAGTGCATTTTACGCTCCGTCTCGCTACAAGTGTTTATGGGTGAGTGTGTTTTACGCTCCATCTCAACCCACCACATGTTTTTCTTTTGCATTTTTTTTTCAAATTTTTCTCAAACTTCCTCATGTCCTAATTATTTCATGGTCCTGCAAACAACATAAGTAGTTAAATAGCCCTAAATAATGAAATCAGTGCACATAGACAACTCCACAGATAACTCAGCCAAATAAGCATATATCTCATATTCAAGAACTCATGCAATACAAATTCAATTCAAATCAGTTACTATAGATCATGACTTAGTTATCATCATTCATCAATTAATTAGACATCAAATAAATTCTGCAATTAGCATCAATTTCCACTCCACAAACATAACCTTCAACAACTTAGCCAAATAAAACCAGTTTTTTTGTCTTTTTAAAGGAAAATTTTAAACTTTTTGGAGCAATTTTAAGGCAATGCATAAGCTAAAAACAAAAAAAAATAAACTCACACCTAAACCCCTCCCCTACACTTAAACTTTACATTATCCCCAATGTAAGACAATCATGCAAAGAAAGAGCACTAAATAACATGAACTAAAATGCAAAAATAAAAGTAAAAGAGATAGAAAATCAAATCTGAAATCTTGGGTTGCCTCCCAAGAAGCGCATTTGTTTAACGTCGTTAGCCCGGCTGCAATCCTCTCAATCTGCATAATCTAGATCCACCAAATCCACCATCTCAACATTCTCCACTTGATATCCTTCATAAAAGGGTTTGAGCATGTGACCATTCACCTTGAATACCTTCCCTGCCTTTGGATTTTGTATATCTATAGCACCATGAGGAAAAATATTAGAAACAACAGACGGACCTCCCCAACGAGAACTCAACTTACCTGGAAACAATTTCAACCTCAAATTATAAAGAAGAACTTTTTGTCCAACAATGAAAGTGTTCCTCAAAATCTTCTTATCCTGGAAAGCTTTTGTTTTAGCCTTGTACAGTTTAGAACTCTCATATGAATCATTATGTAACTCCGCTAGCCCTTGGAACTGCAACTTCCTATGGACTCCAGCTTGGTTCAAGCTCATATTGCACTGCTTAATTACCAAGAAAGCGTTGTGTTCCAGCTCCATCGGAAGGTGACATAATTTCCCAAATATGATCCTATACGGTGACATACCAATGGGGGTTTTATAAGTCGTCTTATATACCCAGGGTGCGTCTTCTAGTCGTAAACTCCAATCTTTTCTGTTTGGGTTGACTACCTTTTCCAAAATGGACTTGACTTCTCTATTGATACCTCCGCTTGTCCATTGCTCTGTAGATGATAGGATGTAGAAATTTTGTGAAGAACATTGTATTTTTTGAACAAAGCGGCTAACACCCTATTGCAAAAATTACTTTCTACGATCACTGATAATGGCTTTTGGGGCTCCAAACCTGACAAATATATTAGTCATAACTAAATCTGTAATAATTTTAGAGTCATCAGTCCTGGTGGCTTTAGCTTCAACCTATTTAGAAACATAATCAACAATCAAAAGATTGTAAATATTACCATAAAAAACAGAAAAAGGTCTCATAAAATCAATACCCCAAACATCAAAAAATTTCAACAACTAAGATGGGAGTTTATGGCATTTGATTCCTATGTGATATGTTCCCAGTCTTTTGACAATTCGCACATGATTTACAAAACAGATAAGAATCTTTAAAGATATTTGGCCAATAGAAACCACATTCTAAAACCTTATGAGCTATCCTTTTTGGTCCAAAGTGACCTCCACAAGCATAAGAGTGACAGAAATTTAAAATCGACAAAAATTCACTATTAGACATACACCTTCTAACTATTTGGTCGGCACAAAATTTTCACAAATATGGGTCATCCCATACATAATATTTAGTATCACTCTTAAGCTTTTCTTTTTGGGATTTAGAGAATTCACTAGGAACATAGGCACTTACCAAGTAATTCACAATATTAGCATACCAAGGTACAATCTCATCAATGAAAAATAAATGCTCATCTGAAAAAAATCATGCAATGGTAATGTCTCTTCATCCTTAATCAGTCTGCTCAAATGATCCGCCATCAAGTTGTCTGCTCCCTTCTTATCCTTGATCTCCAAGTTAAATTTTTGTAGCAACAGAATCCATCTTATAATTCTTGGTTTAGATTCCTTTTTGATCAACAAATACCTGAGAACAACATGGTCAGAATAAATTAAAACTTTAGTACCAAACAGATAAGATTTAAACTTTTCTAAGGCAAAAACAACAGATAAAAGTTCTTTTTCAGTTGTAGAGTAATTAATCTGAGCTTCATTCAAAGTTCTAGAAGCATAGTAGATGGCATGAACAGCTCTATCAACTCTTTGTCCCAAGACAACTCCTACTTCATAGTTGCTTGCATCACACATGATCTCGAATGGCAATTTCTAATTTGGTGATTGTATCACCGGTGCTGAGGTCAACAATTTCTTCAATTTATCAAAAGCCTCATTGCACTCATCATCAAACTGGAATTCCACATCTTTTTATAACAACTTACACAATGGCAATGTTATTTTCGAGAAATTCTTGATAAACCTACGATAGAAACCTGTATATCCTAGAAACGAGCGAATCTCCTGCATACTTGCGGGATAAGGCAAAGTATTAACAATTTCTATCTTAGCTTTATCAACTTCTAATCCCCTAGCTGAAATGACATGACCGAGTATTATACATTGCTCTACCATAAAATGACACTTTTCCCAATTAAGAAAAAGATAAGTCTCTAAGCATCTATCTAGCACACGAGTCAAATTATCTAGGCATGCATCCAAAGAATCACCATGAATTGTGAAATCATCCATAAAGACTTCAATACAATTTTCAAGAAGATCAGAAACGATACTCACCATGCATCTTTGAAAAGTACCTGGTACATTACAAAGTCCAAAGGACATCCTACGAAATGCAAATGTACCGAACGGACATGTGAATATGATTTTTTCCTGGTCTTCGGGTGCGATCACAATTTGGTTATAACCTGAAAAACCATCTAGAAAACAATAATAAGTATGTCCAGCTAATTTTTCTAACGTCTGATCAATAAAAGAAAGAGGAAAGTGATATTTTCTAGTTACAAAATTCAATTTCCTATAATCAATACACACTCTTCATCCTGTTTGCATGTGTGTGGGCACCAACTCATTATTGTCATTCTTGACGACCGTGATTCCATATTTCTTTGGTACTACCTGAACTGGACTCACCCATTGACTATCTGAAATGGGATAGATTATGTGTACATTAAGTAATTTCAGCACCTCTTTCTTCACTACTTCTATCATGGGTGGATTCAACCTTCTTTGTGCTTCTCTAGTGAGCTTGGCTCCATCCTCCAAAAGAATTATATGCATGCATATCATAGGCTTATACCTTTGATATCCACTATAGTTCAACCAAAGACTGTTATGTGGTCCCTTAGGATTCTTAGTAGTTTGTCCTCTTGAACTGGTCAGATTGTTGGCGATGATCACTGGTAGTGTGTCCTCCTTTCCTACGTATGCATATTTCAAGTGCGTGGATAACAGTTTTAATTCCACAGTTAGAGCCTTCACAATAGATGGCAATAACTTTTGATGAGAAACAGATAATTGAATGGAATAAACTGCATACTTATATGAAATTTTAGGTAAAGAATGCAACGTAGCCACAATTTTCTTTAATTCCTCATTCTGCTCAATCTCTTCTTCCTTGTCTAATTCCATGTTGTTTCTAATAGCAACCTCCAAGTTTTCCTGATGAATTTGTTCAAAAGATCCCTGTACCACAGAGTCAATAATGTCAATTGTAAAAACGGGATTAATATCACTAGGATACCTCATGACCTCATATATGTTAAATTGAATCTTTTCGCCATCAAACTCCATGGTCAAGGTCCCATTGTGCATATCAATCATTGTCTTTACTGTTTTCAAGAAAGACATCCCTAACAAAATATGTGAAGGATTTGGAGATGTATCGTTCTTCATGTCCACAATGTAAAAATCTGTAGGAAAGATTAGTTCATTCACATGCACCAAGACATCTTCAATCACCCCTTAGGGGTAAGTGTTAGTATGATCAACCAATTAAATAATAACACCAGTTTGTTTCAAAGGACCTAGATTTAAAGAAACATAAACAGATAATGGCATAACGTTAATTAAAGCTCCTAAATCTAGCATAGCTTTCTCAAATCTGGTATTACCTATCTTACATGGAATTGTAAACATGCCTGGATCTTTATAGTTAGGGGATATTTTTCTTTGGAGAACTGCTGATACATTTTCTCCAACAGTGACTCTTTCATTATTTTTAATTTTCTTTTATTAGTGCACAATTCTTTTAAAAACTTCACATACCTCGGCACTTACTTAATTGCATCAAGTAAAGGGATATTCACCTCTACCTTCTTGAAAGTCTCTAGAATTTCTTTCTCTTGTTCATCCTTCTTTGAAGTTCTAGGATTCCTTGGGGGAAAAGGTAAATGATTAGTCTTAAGCTGAACAGGAGGGTTAGGTATTACCTTAAATATTTTTGTGTCCTCCTTAACTTTATCCTCATCAAACTCAACAATGGCTTTTGGTGTATCCATTTATTTTCCACTATTCAAAGTTATAGCATTTGCATTCTTTCTCGGGTTAACAACGGTTTGAGAAGGTAGCTTCCTTGAACCTTGAGAGTCCAATCGACCAACTGTAGTAGCAAGTTGACTTATCTGATTCTCCAAATTATGGATGGAAGTCCTTATCTCTTGTTGAAATTGATGAGTTTGGTTCATGAATGATTTGAACATTTCTTTAAGGGATGTTCCAGGATTAGCAAATGTTGCTTGCCTTGGTGGATACTGCTGTTGAGCTGGCTGAAACCCTTGCTACCTAGGTGGGTAAACACCTTGCGCTGGTGGTCTATTTCTTCCATAACTAAAATTAGGATGATCCTTCTAACCTGGATTGTAGGTGTTTGAGTAGGGATTATACTTTTTCTAGGGTTGTGCCTGATAATTTTCCACTGCATTGGCTTGTAACACAGTCTCATCCTCTTACAATGTTGGGCATGTATCTGTGTTGTGGCCCGTCATTAAGCATATCCCACAAGCCTTCGCTACTGACATATTTTCTGCAGCTATTTGTCTAACCATAGCAGTTAAATCAGAAATTTGTTGCTCAATATTACTTGCGATTACCTCATTTACCTTTTTCGGTGCATGATCATTCCTAGTTCCATATTGTTGGGAGGGAGTTGGCTGCCATGTTTGCAATCAAGTTTTTTGAAACATCTGGAGTTTTATCAACTAGTTCTCCTCCACTCGCAACATCGATCATACTCCTATCCATTGGCAACAATCCCTTATACAAGTACTGGATCAGGTATTGATCATCGATTTGATGTGGTGGATAGCTAGAGCACAACTTCTTGAACCTTTTTCAATACTCGTAAAGAGTCTCGCCCCTGAACTATCGGATTTCACATATCTCCTTCCTTATGTTGGCTACTCTTTAAGTAGGAAAGTACTTCTCCAAGAATAACTTCTTCATGTCATTCCATGATTGTATTGATCCGGAGGGAAGATAATACAACCAATCCTTTGCCAAATCTGCCAGTGAAAAGGGAAACGCTCTCAGCTTGATTTGTTCCTCCATGATTCCTTACGGCTTTATGGTGGAACACACCACATAGAACTCCTTTAAATGTTTGTATGGATCCTCACCTGTACGACCACGAAAGGTAGGCAAAAGGTGAATTAGTGATCCAGATTTTAGTTCAAAAGCAACAGTTAAAGTAAGATACTCAATGCATAAAGCTTGCTGATTGAGATTAGGAGTGACTAATTCTTTCAAAGTCTTGTTGTTGTTTCGCACCGCCATCTCTTTTTCTTCTTCTGATTCGGTGGATGACTTGTTTGATAGTAGTTCCAGTGCGATATTGAGGCCTAGTAATGGAGCTTCGTCAGAATCTACAATTGTGCTTCGAGATTGACGAGCCTCCTTCCTCAACCTACGTGTAGTTTTCTCTATTTTTGGATCAAAATTAAGTTCAAGAGAGTGAGATGATCGAGTCATAAACTAAGAAAAATAAATAAAAGAAAACAGTGAATAAATAAAAACAAATAACACTCCCCGACAATGGCACCAAAATTTAGGAGCTGTCGTTAACACTCCAAAATTAAACATTAATTATACTCTATGAATATAGAATTCAGTATAGTGACAAGTAAGGATCGATCCCACAGAGAGTGAATTTATCTTTGTTTATTCTATTGTTTTCTTAATCAAAATACTACTAAATATAAATTGGGATTTTTTTTTTGTTCAATCACTCCATTTTGTTGAGGACTATAAAAGGCTATAGTTTGATGAATTATATCATGATTCTCACAAAAATCATTATAAGAGAAGTATTCATCTCCTCTATCCAATCTAAGAATTTTAATTCTTCGATCTAATTGATTTTTAACTTCAGCCTTGTAGATTTTAAATTTTTATAAAGTCTCATCTTTAGTCCTTAACAAATAAACTTGAATGCATCTAGAGCAATCATCTATAAATGTTATAAAATATATTTCCCTAGGAGCTGTCGTTAACACTCCAAAATTAAACCTTACTTCTACATAATTCAGTATAGTGACAAGTAAGGATCAATTCCACAGAGAGTGAATTTATCTTTGTTTATTCTATTGTTTTCTAAATCAAAATACTACTAAATATAAATTGGGGGGTTTTGAATTGAGTATAATTAACTAATGTAACAGAAAATAACTAATAAGAATAACCAATGAATTAAATTTTCAGTTTTTCAGTTCAGTATCCCCTTTTCATAATAATAGACTAAACAAGTATAAAAATATTTATCCTTCAATGAAATCAACAACCCTAGATAACCGCAATCGCTAATTATCTGAAATTTTCCTTAATTAGGCTTTAAATCTAGTGTGACAATCGCCCCCACTAGACCCTAACTATCATACAACGTAGAACTATCAGTCTAGATTTAATATGACGGTAGCATTAAGAATTAGAGAATTAGGTTATTCCAAGCAACAATCACACAATCAGGGATTATTTAACTTGTCTTCTGATAATCATAATAATACTCAAAAGCTTGTCCACAATCAGGTATTATTAACTGCTACTTATGATCAGATACAATATCGTTTGCTTAATATTATACCGTAATCTAGCAGATGATATCAATCAGATTAATTTAACTGGCCATATCAAATCAATAAGATAGAATAATATACAATCAATTAAAGTAGATTATCAGAATAAATTTCCTATAAGAAGGAATAAACAATGTAAACTTAATCAAACCATTAATTATAAAGAAGGATCAACATCCCTTAGAACTAAAATAAAGTACTTAGCCTGACATGCCTTTAATCTTCAATCTCCAAAACTAGGGTTCACAATTATGTACTGAAAAAGTACCTAAAACTTGACTAATACTATCTATTTATACTTCTAGATCATAACCCTATAACTTTAAGAAGTAACAATCCAAGTTCTAGTCGAATTACTCCAAAAATACAACGCTGAAAAAAATCTATCGCCGAAGCCACGCGCCCGCGTCCAGGCCATAGCACCGCGACATTTCTATCACGCGTCGCGGCCCAAGCTTCTAGTTCCGCGGCCCATACTTTGGAACGCCGCGGCTCAAAACACTCTGTCCGTTTTCTCTTTTTTTTCTTCTCCCTTGCACGCCTAATTTTGATCCCTTTATCCTTTTTTTTTTCTTTTTAGCTTCAATTCCTCTTGAAATCAATAAATATCTTAATAAGCTCATATACATATAAAACATGTAATAAAACTAAACATAAAGGAATTAAAATTATCAAATATTATGCATTTATCATTCCCCTAGTTAATATGCCCTCAAATTCATAAATATCAGAATGAATTAATTATAATAATTGTGAATTTCTTTCTACTTTTTTAAAAGACTTCTTGACAATTTTAGATTTAACACATATAACACATTTTTCTAAACCAGAAAAATTAATCTTAGGATTAAACTAATATTACTCATGCTACGCATACTTTTATAATTTACATGTACTAATCTAGCATGCCAAATATGAAAAGTAGAAACGACATAAACAAAAGACGAATTTTTATTAATAACATTTAATTTGTACTTGCCATTAGATTCATATTCTTTTCCGACATACATGCTACCCTTGGAGAATACAATACAATTAGCGTCAAACAAGACTTTTATGCCATGTTTGTTTAAAAGACTAATAGATACAAGGTTTTTCCTAATTTCTAGAACATAAAAAACATCACTAAGAGTGATTGTCTTCCCGAATGATAACTTCAGAACCACTTTGCCTTTGCCCATTACTTTTGCAGTTGATGAATTTTTCATGAATAGTTCTTGACTATCTTTCATAGGTTCATAGGCTTTAAACATTGCTTTATTCTAAACAATATGTTTGGTTGCTCCAGAATTGATCCACCATTCCATGTCATTTTCAACCATGTTAGTCTCCATAATCATGGCAGCAATATGTGCATTGCTTACCATATTTGCTTGGTCATTCTTTTGTTGCCTTTGCTTCAAATACAAAATACATTATTTCTTGAAATATCTTGGCTTATCGCACTTCTAACAAGTACCTTTCATTTTTTTATTTCCAGAAGTGTTATCTTGACCACCACGTTTTCTTTTGTTATTGCCCTTTGGTTTAGATGCATTTTCTATGACAAGAGCTTTAGCACTTTTGTTTTCTATTTTCAATTTGTCCAAGTTTCAATAATTTTCTTCAACTTGGAGAAATTTAATAAGCTCTTGCACAGTCATTACATCTTTTTTTTGTTTTAATCTCATTCGACAATCTTTCCACGAAAATGGTAACTTTAAAATGATTGTCGACACTTGAAACCCTTCGTCAAGGCTATGGCCTTCCGACACAATTTGATTCATAATAATTTGAAGTTCATGTACTTGCAGTATAACAGATTTGTTATCTATCATTTGATAATCAAATAATGAACTTACTAGAAATTTTTTATTTCCGGCGTTCTCAATTTTATATTTGTTGTCGAGATCCTCCCATAATTCCCTTGTTGTCTTTTCTATGAACTTGGCTTTATACACATCGTACAATAAATTGGATAACGCATTTAGAATGTACCCTTTACACATGAAGTCATCTTGTTCTCATTTTATTCGACTTTTCGTTTCTACCGGTCTCGTTTTCTTTTTCTTCTATTTTCTCTTCATTCAGCACACGAGAGAGTTTTAATGCCGTTAAGCAAAAATAAATTTTGCTCTTCCAACGTCTGAAGAATAATCCATCAAATTTCTTTAGTTTGTTAATTTGATTCAAGCTATTTTTTGCATTGTTGTCTTCCATTGTTAATATAGTCTTAAGATTATTGTAACCCGCTTTGTAAAATGATATAGAACAACAATATTACCGCCTGAATCGAATGGTTGACCATTCTTTTCTTAAGATTATATTCGCCCCTAACTTTTGCTACACAGGGTTACTGCGAATTAGTCTCCCAAGATAAGACAGACTCAGATTTTACTTTGTACTAGAATTTGTTATGTAGAAACAAATCTAGTGCAAAACTGTGAATAAGAGAGAAGAAAATTATAGCAAGAAAAAATAATAATATTTGGAATAATTGAAGTGATTGTTTTGGGTAGATTTGCAACCTATTTATAGGTTTCCAAACACCCCTTTGAAGAGGTATGTTAAATTCCAAACACCCCTTTGAATTGGTTCACCCCAATTTAATGACAATCCACTGGCATTCCAATTAGTTGGCATTCCAACTCTGCAATTAACCGTTGGCCTAATTAATTAATTAATCGTGACCGTTGCAATGTTAGTTGACATGACTTGAACCCAAGTTTTTAACATTACAATTTTTTTCTCTTATCCAACCGAACCAATTTATTTGTTGACTATATGAACAATATATAATATATTTATTATATACTTTCTAAATTGGAAAATATCCAACAGGCACTTGAAAATGAAACCTTTGTACACATTAACTTAAAAAATTCTTGCTAGAATAAGCTAGTGATGACTGTATCCCTATCACACACTATACCATTAGGAAGTCCATACAACTTCAGTACATAGTCGAAATAATGTTTGGCCACATCCATTGTAGTAAAGGAGTGGCTTAAGGCAATGAAATGGGCATATTTACTGAGCCTATCCACGCACTATGACTGTCTTCCCATTAGAAGTGGAAGACCTTCAATGAAACCCATTGAAACACTTTTCCATACCTGTGTGGGAATTGGAAGGGGCTACAATAATCCAGGATAAGTAACATTTTCAGCCTTGTTCCTTTGACAAGTGTCACATTCCTTCATGTAAGCTATGGACTCCTTCATACCAGGCCAAAATAACCATTGAGAAATCCTAATTAGGGTGCTAGCTATGCCCAAATGACCTCCGATTCCGAAGTTATGAAGCTCATTCATGATGGTGCGTCTCCAGTCACCCTATGCCCTCATATAGATCCTGCCTCTATGCATTAGTATTCCATCTTTATAGTAATTTACCTTGGGTCCAACCACAGGCTCCATGGCTTTGTAATACATACTTCATAGCCTTAGGGTCACCATTAATGCTTGAGTGCAGCTCTTGGACCCAAGTAGGTACATAAGAAGTCGGTGCTTTAAAATTAGAATGTGGTCCAGGTAGCCTCGAAAGTCCCGTATTGTTTAGCCCTTTTTTTGTACTGAATCTCGTAGATTAATTCCATAATCACTAGTATCTGTTTTTATGACGAATGGTTCCTGAAAATTGGGCATTGTTAGAACATAAATGGTGGACATGGCTTGTTTCAACTGGTTAAAAGCTCGGTCAGCTAACTCCCCCCCCCCCCCCCCCACTGGAACTGATCCTTTTTTAACAATGTTGTCAGTGGTCTACTTATCACTCCATAGTTTCTCACAAGTTTTCTGTAGCAACCCGTGAGTCCCAAAAAACCTCTTAAATCCCTTAAGGTTTTAGGTTTAGGCCATTGAAGCATTGCTTCAATTTTACTGGGGTTTGCAGCAACTCCATCAGAAGAGATAATATGCCCAAGATACTCCAAGCTTGACTGCACAAACTGGCTTAGAGAGTTAAAACAAATAATTCATGAGTTTTCATTTATTCCAGCACTTTTTTCAGATGTTGTTTATGCTTGTCAAGTGATTTGTTGTACGCTAAGATGTCATCAAAGAATACCTGGACAAAATGTCTTAGGTAAGGCTCAAAGACTGAGTTCATCAATGCTTGAAATAAAGTGGAAACATTGGTGAGGCCGAATGGCATTACCTTGAACTCAAACAACCCAAAGTGTGTGATGAATGCAGTTTTATATATGTCTTTGGGGGAAGCTTTAATTGATGATATCCACTCCTTAGGTCGAGTTTTGAAAAGATTATTGCTCATGTAGTTCATTCAGTAGCTTATCAATAATAGGAATTGGGTAATTATTCTTTATGGTAAGTTTGTTGAGGTCTCGGTAATCAACACAAAGCTTCCAACTAAAATCCTTCTTTCTTACTAAAAGTACAGGAGATCCAAAAGGTGAACTGCTATGTTGCATAATTCCATAATCCAACATCTCTTTTACTAATCTCTCGATATCATTTTCTTGGACTTGTGGGTACCTGTATCGCCTTTTACCTACTGGTGCACTTCCACGCTGCAAGGGAATGGAATGATCATGCCTTCTATGAGGTGGCATTCATTTTGGTTCAGCAAACACCTTGTCATACTTCTGTAACCAATATTGTAATTGAGGAATGCAGGCCTTTTTATTTTTTCAACCACTTATCATTCAGATTTGCCCCCACTAGCACATTAGGGTTCTTAGAGAGAGACTTATAAAGTGCTTTAACTGTTATGGTCTTAAGTTCACCATGACTAGATATTCCTTTAAGGGTAATAGCTTGTCCATTCCATGTAAATTGCATCTCCTTGGTCTTGAAATTAGATGGACAGACTCTAAGGTCTCCAACCATTGTACTCGTAATACCATATTACACCCACCTAGGGGTAACACTCTTCATTCAGTAGAGAATTTCTTGACCAACATTCGCTATTGCGTATTAGGACAAGTGGGGTTACTGATCACCTGTTCTCCATTGGCAATGGTAATGAGCATAGGTGTTGCCTCCTCTACATGGTATCCTAACCTAGCTGTTGTGTGAGGGTCAATAAAGTTGTGTTACACCATTGTTTATGAGAATAGTAAATTATAGATTTCTTACCTGCTCAATTGCTTTCAGTGTACTAGGGGCCATGTTACCACACAAAGTGCACTGAGAGTTCACCACAATCTACTTCTTGTGTCATTTCCTTAATTCCCACCTCATCTGCACATTCATCTACTACTAGGTCAACATCATCCTCATTAGATATCATAAAAAGCTGAGGATTAGTACACTTGTGCTCTTGGGTATAATATTTCTCATCGCAGTAATAACAAAGGCCCAACTTCGTTCGGTGCTAGTACTGGTTATGGGTGAGCTTTTTAATAGGGGTAACAGGTAAAGGATTGATGGTTTTAGGTGTTGGTAACAGTCCCTCAGAGTTACTGCTGGTGCTGGGGTGTGTAAGTGTTGGGGTTGTGTTTTTTAAATATTTGGTTATAGCAGGGCTGTAAGTTTTATGGGTGCTGTAATAGGGGGACTTGGCTTAGGTTGTGCTCCATGAATTTGTTGGGAGTGAGGAGTTGGTTTTAGGCCTCTGTGGTGTGCTATTAGGAACAAACTCCTCTAGTAGAGCCAGATCTACTGTATTATCTAGTTTGTCTGGTTTAAACCGCGTAACTCTTGCCTTGGTTTCCTCGAACAGACCACTAATAAAGTTGGCAACCAGGTATGGTTCACAGAGTTTGGTATTTCCACATTCAGCAGTGCTCGTAGCTCTTCAAATTTTTCAAAGTACTACAATACCAATTTGTCTTAACAATTTGAAATCTTTGATTACTGCTTCCTCAAACTTAGGTGTAAAATGAGTCAAGATATCAGCTATAAAATACTCCCAGGTAGAATTTGGCTTATTAATCACGTAAGCCTAATAACAAATCTTAGCCTTCCCTTCAAAGTGCATAGCAGCAAAGTTAACCTTCGCACTTCCCTCCATGGGTTGAAATTTATAAAACAATAAAATCTTCCGAACCCAGGTCCAATGGTTACTTCCAGTAAATGTTGGGAAATAGAGTTTAGGTATGTGAGTGTTAAGAAAAATTGGAGAAATATGAGTAGATACCTCAGCACCTGGTAGAGTTGATCAACACGAAGAATATATAATTCCTATAGAAAAACAAGTATTCTGATTGGAGGAAATTTTCACCTGGCAAATCTATCGGTTCACATAGTTATGCATAGTCTATAGACTTGTATGTAACTATTGAGAGTGAAGATATTATACATAACGTGAATATTTCACTTAAATCAGTTCCTATTGAAAAAGGAAAGATATATATATATATATATATATATATATATATATATATATGAGAATGAAGGAAGTATTTCTTTTTTGAGCCCTTCTACGGCAACCGGTTCAGCGACCGACCAACTTTTTTTTTTCTTTTTGTGGATGACTCCCAAATAATTTATATGATTTATTGGAACTGAAATTTAAAAAAAAACAGTGATTTAGGTGTAATTTGGATACATATACAAAACAGTGTTGTACAGACTGTACAACACTGTTTAGTCTGTACAACACTGTTTTGTATATGTATCCAAATTACACCTAAATCACTGTTTTTTTTAAAAATTTCAGTTCTAATAAATCATATAAATTATTTCACACAAAAAAAAAAAATTGGCCTGTCGCTGGACCGGTCGCCGTAAAATTATTCTTCTTTTTTTCGTTGTAAGTTCATTTCTCTATTTCCATATTAATTAGTCAAGTAAGAATGTGTACATAGGATTAGGTCTAATTTGATTTTCTCATTTTTCTAATTTTCTGGTCGTAGTTAAAATAATCAGAAGTGCCATGTTTACTGGTTTAGCCAGTTTGTCTCTTGTTTAGTTGTTGAAGTTATTGTCTATTTGTAAGTAATAGAGGAACAAAGAATAACAAATTTAAAAAAGCAGACAAGTCGGATAAAGGTCAAACTTAAAAGTCAATTCCAACATAGATTATGGCCAAAACACATTCGTTGGCTAAGTTTCTTTCTCCTTTCCTTCATTTTTTTCTTTTTCGTTTTTTGGTAAACTAGAAATTTTGGTAATGTTTCACACTTTCACCAACCCAATATTTTTTTTTTAATTCATTCTTTCGTTCAATTTTTGTTTCTTTGCAGCGTGTCATATATGAGTATATACGTATAGCGATTCATTGAAACCTTTAAAGCCTTTAAAGCATACGCTCCCTTATAAGACCAGTATTGATTATTTAAAAGTCAATTTTAATTATTTTTAAATTTAAAATTAACATGAAGTTATTTAGTTTATATCAATATCATTATGAATATTATAAATTAGCTAATAAGTATTAAGATTTATTATTTACAAAACTTAAATAAATTATATTAAATTTAAATTAAAAAATATGTATAAATGACTTATAGAAAGTTAATATTAATTTTATAATTTAAAACAACAAACTATATTACAAATTTACAATGACATGATTGCAATAACATGCATAATTGTAACAATTTTCACATAAAACTAAGAGTTACGTACTTTTATATCCTCTAGTTTACTTTTGTTTTATACTTTGTAGACCTGGCAAACGGGCCGGGTTAGATACGAGTCGGGGCCAATAACGAGTCGGGCCAAAAAACACAGTTATTTATAAGCCCGTGACCAGGGTTGGGCCAGCTCGCGGGCATTCTATTTTTTTTTTAAAATAATGAATTTGTTAAAATTTGAACTCATGACTTCCTACTACTAAACAAGACTTCATACCAACTGAGCTAGAAAAACTTTATTACATTATATACGTTATTAATGTGTGTGTGTGTGTGTATATATATATATATATATATATATATATATATATATATACTGTTATATATATACATTAATAATATATTAATATATATATATATAACAGTATATATATATATATATATATATATAACAATTTTTGTAAAACTTTTGAAAATTTTGGAAAAGGAAAAGGTAACTTAGAGAGAGGAAAATAAATAATAACAAATATTGTTATATATATACACGTTAATAATATATATGTGTGTATATATATATATATATATATATATATATATATTATGAAATGATAGATAAAACAAAATGTATAATCAATAAAATGTATATTGATAATCTCTTGTATTTGAGTGGTCATCCACAATTCTTTTGATATCTCTCACAATCTTTCGGATGTGTGTATCACATTATTCCTTTACACTTTCGAATATATCACTCTCCATTTTCACTTCTTCTATTCTTCTATATGATGCATATATATAGGCATGGAGAGAGCGAAAGTGGAAGATGAAGAGATAGGAAGAGGAATAGACATGAAAACCAAAGGTTTTCTAACACTCCCCCTTGGATGACCACTTTCTAAGAATGTCTCGTTAAAAACCTTACCAAATAAAAATCCTGTGGAAAAAAAAATTGGCTAAGGAAAAGAGTACAATATTCTTGTATAACTTCTAGTACCTTAGGATTGCCTCATTAAAACTTTGCAAAGAAAAACCCAGTGGGAAAAAATCTTAGCGAAGGAAAAAGAGTACAATCAGCACATATCCTTCAGAAAATTTACTCCCCCTCATGAGTACTACTGTTCATGGTAAAAATATCATTAAGTCGACGCATGCCAATGTTGTGCACCATCTTCTTAAAAGTCGCAGTTGGTAGTGGCTTAGTGAATATATCAGTCAAATTATCACATGATGGTATCTGCTTGACATCAATATCGTCACTCTTCTGGAGCTCATGTGTATAAAAGAATTTTGGTGCAATATGATTGGTTCTATCACCCTTGATATAACCTCCCCTAATTTGAGTGATACAAACAGCATTATCTTCGTATAATATCGTTGGCCTATTTATGATTGATGATAATTCACAGTTCTCACGAATGTTTGAATTACCGATCTCAACCAAACACATTCATGACTCGCTTCATGAATTGTAATAATTCTGCATTATTTGATGAAGTAGCAGAAATTGTTTGCTTAACAGATCTCTATGAAATAGCAGCATTTCCATAAGTAAATGAATATCCTGTTTGTGATCTGCCTTTGTGTGGATCGGAAAGATAACCTGCATCAGAATATCCAACTAACTGTGGTTTTGATCCATTTGGATAAAATAATCCCAAATTAGTAGTCCTACGAAGATATCGCAAAATATGCTTAATTCCATTTCAATGTCTTCGAGTTGGTGCAGAACTGTACCTTGCTAGTAAGTTAACTGCAAATGCTATATTAGGTCGTGTGAAATTTGCAAGATACATCAAAACACCAATTGCACTAAGATATGGTACTTCAGGACCAAGAGTTTCTTCATCATTTTTTTGTGGTCGAAATGGATCTTTCTTGATATCAAGTGACCGACCTATCATTGCAGTGTTCAAAGGATGAGCTTTATCCATGTAAAAGTGCTTCAGGACTTTTTCTGTGTATGTTGATTGATGAACAAAAATTCTATTTAGAAGATGTTCAATTTGTAGGCCAAGACAAAAATTTATCTTACCCAAGATCTTTCATCTCAAATTCATTTTTTAAACAATTTGTTGTTTTTATTAACTCTTCTAGAGTCCCTACAAGATTTAAATCATCAACATATACTGCAACAATAGCAAATCCGAATTCTGATTTTTTGATAAAAATACATGGACAAATTGGATTATTCTCAAATCTTTCTTTCAAAAGATATTCACTGAGGCGATTATACCACATGCGTCCGAATTGCTTTAACCCATATGAGGATCTTTGTAGCTTGATAGAATACATACTTCGAGATGTAGAATTATATGCTTCAAGCATTTTATATCCTTTAGGAATTTTCATGTAGATATCGTTATCTAATGATCCATACAGATATGCTGTAACAACATCCATTAATTATATATCCAAATTTTCTTTTGCTACCAAGCTAATTAAAAATCTGAATGTAATTGCGTCCATTACAGGAGCATATGTTTCTTCATAATCAATACCAGGTCTCTGCGAGAAATTTTGTTCTACAAGTCGCGCTTTGTACCTTATAATTTTATTTTTCTCATTTCGTTTATGTACAAATACTCATTTGTATCCAACAGGTATTACACCTTTAGGTGTTCAGACTACAGGTCCAAAAACTTCACGATTATTTAGTGAATTTAATTCTGCTTGTATTGCCTCTTTCCACATTGGCCAATCATTTCTACGTTGACATTCTTCAATGGTTTGTTGTTCATATTCATGATCATTACTTCTGGTAATATCAAGAGCAAATTTATATGAAAATATGGTGTCGACAACAATTTTATTTCTATCCAATACTTCTCCTGTATGTACATAATGTATCGAGATCTCGTTATTTTCAGGTACCCGATCCTCTTCAGGGGATAACTCTTCAAGAGTTTTATTTTCAGGAGATTTTTGCTCATAAATTTTGGATAAATTAATTATTTTTGTGACCTGTTTCATGGGTATAGCCTCTTTATAGGCTACAACTTGTTTTTCTTGTACTTTCCTCTTCCAGGAAATTTTATCTTTAACATCGATCGGTCTTTCACGCTTCAGGTGTGGTTTTGATTTATTTGTTGTTGTATTAACCGATTGTCCTACAAGGACTTCATTAATCCGTGCTGGAGTATTAGCAGCTGGAATGTGAGATTTCACTATTTTCTTATTATCAGTGAATATATCCGGTAATTGATTTGCAATTCCTTGTAAATGAATAATCCTTTGAACTTCCAGTTCACATTGATTTGTACGAGGATCAAGATGAGATAACGTTGAAACATTCCATGTAATCTCTCGTCGTGCTTTAGGCAAATTTCGTGCTTCAGGCAAACGTCGTGTTTCAGGCAATGATTTTTCTCCCCCTAATGGTGGGATGATTGTTTCATTAAAATGACAATCCTCAAAACGTGCTTTAAAAACATCACCAGTTAGAGGTTCAAGATATCTAATGATATATGGGGAATCAAAACCCGTATAAATTCCAAGTCTACGTTGAGGACCCATTTTAGTGCGTTGTGGGGGTGCAATAGGTACATATACAGCACAACCAAATGTGCGCAGGTGAAAAATATTTGGTTGTTGGCCAAGTACAAGTTGCAATAGTGAAAATTTATGATAAGCAGTTGATCTAATGCGAACTAATGATGCAGCATGTAAAATAGCATGACCCCAAGCAGATAGTAATTTTGATTTCATAAGCAAAGGTCGAGCAATAATTTGAAGTCTCTTGATAAGTGATTCAGCTAAACCATTTTGAGTATGTGTATGTGCAACAGGATGTTCAACATCAATTCCAATAGACATGCAATAGTCATCAAAAACTTGAGATGTGAATTCACCAGCATTATCTAAACGAATTTTCCTAATTGGATAATCAGGAAATTGTGCTCGCAACCTAATTATTTGAGCAAAGAGCCTAGCAAATGCCACATTTCTAGTAGAAAGTAAACATACATGTAACCATCTGGTTGATACATCAATTAAAACCATAAAATACTTAAATGGACCACAAAGTGGGTGTATTGGTCCACATATATTGCCCTGAATTCTTTCTAAGAAAGATGGACACTCAACAACAATCTTTGAATGTGATAGTTTGGTAATTAATTTACCTTGAGAACAAGCACTACATGGATAATCAGTAGGTAAAAGAATCTTCTAGTTCTTTAAGGGATGTCCATGAGAGTTTTCAATAATTCGACGCATTATTATTGATCTTGGATGACCAAGACAATCATGGCAAAGCATAAAAACCTTTGGGTCTGAACACTTCTGGTGTATTGCAACATTTGTTTCAACTGTTCTCATTGTAGTATAATATAACCTAGAAGAGAAAATAGGCAGTTTTTCTAGTATGAGCTTCTGGCCCGATACTATTGAAGTAATATAAAAAAATTCTTCACTACCTTTGTTATCCATTATAACGTATATCCTTAAAGCTGAGTAAATTTCTGCTTGACTCAGTAGAATACAAAGCATCATTAATACAAAGTTTTGTGTCATTTGACAACATTATAATCATTCTTCCAGAGTCTTCAATTATAATCGTTCTTCCAGAGCCTTGATTAAGTCTGATGAATAATTGCTCTTCCAGAACTTTTAATTAAGTTCAATGAACCTGATATGGTATTGACATTTTAAAAATTATTCTATATGGTAATCGCTCTTCCGGAGCCTTTAATTACCAATAGGACCCATGTGTCTTCATATATGTAAAACATAAATTAAACTTTATTACTTAAAACATAAATCAAACATATCAAAATAAAAATGCTTAGTATATTGCCATAATATAATGAAAGAAAAATAATCAATTGATATAGCCATTTCCATTTGGAAAGTCAAGATAATTCATGAGATCTTCAAAATCATTATGATCATTCATGGAATCTTCAAGATCCTTATGATCAACAAATTTTCGTTTTAATTCCTTTTCTCTTTTTTTTTATGGAAGCTTGGTACAAATCTACCAAATATTTAGAAGAACAACATGTACATGACCAATGACCTTCCATTCCATACCTACAACCACGACCATAATTTCCTCTATGTTTATCAAATGAGGTTTCATTCACTTCAGGGAATGGAGTAGAACTGGTCGAACGAGATTGGTGATTTTTTAGCAAAAACTCATTATTTTTGTTTAGCCACTAGAAGACACGATATCACTTCAGGGAACATAATTTCCTCTATCTCTTCAGGGGATATTTTGTGAGCTTATGCTCTCGATATTGTTACTGCAGGAACATATTTGAAGCATGAAATGTAGTCAATATTTTTTTTTCTAACATGTCTTCATAAGTGAGATGATAGCGAATAAAAATCATTATTATTATTAGTCATGATCCTGCAGGGATACTTGATTGTTAACTTTAATTGCATTTCTAAAGTTCTTTTAGACATAACAGTGCATTAAATGAGATAATGTAAGAGTATGTATTAAATAAGTTTCAAATAGCTCATATATAAATATATAAATATATATATATATATATATATATATATATAGAGTCCGGATCCAGTGAGGGATCCCGGACTTTGTTAAAATGCGGGATATTTTTTTTTTTTTGCTTTTTTTTTTAAAACAACTAAAAAAAATAAATAAATAATTATGGAACTGAAATTTTTACATAATACAGTGTTTTGGGCGTGATTTGGATACATATAACAAAACATGTATGCACAGACTGTACATACATGTTTTGTTATATGTATCCAAATCACGCCCAAAACACTGTATTATGTAAAAATTTCAGTTCCATAATTATTTATTTATTTTTTTTTAGTTGTTTTAAAAAAAAAGCAAAAAAAAAAAAAAAAAGTCCCGCATTTTAACAAAATGCGGGATCCCTCACCTGATCCGTGTTGTATATATATATAGCCTGAGGATCAGGTCCGGGAGTCCGGACCTGACTAAAATACGGACCCAAAATTTTTTTTTTTTTTTTTTCAAAACAGGTAATAAAAAATATATAATAATTTTTGGCATTGAAAAAAATTATTAAAACAGTGTTTTAGATGTGATTTAGATACATATAACAAACAGTGTTGTACAGTCTGTACAACACTGTTGAGAGAACTTAATTATAATGATATAATATATATATATACATATATATATATATATATATATAATCAAATTTAATTATAATGAAATAATACTTACAGTGAGTTGAGAGAACTTCATTTTCAAAATTGGGTAGGAGCTCGTGCTGATAACGTATTATGAAATGATAGATAAAATAAAATGTAGTAATCAATAAAATGTATATTGATAATCTCTTGTATTTGAGTGGTCATCCACAATTCTTTTGATATCTCTCACAATCTTTCGGATGGGTGTATCACATTATTCCTTTACACTTTCGGATGTATCACTCTCCATTTTCACTTCTTCTATTCTTCTATATGATGCATATATATAGGCATGGAGAGAGAGAAAGTGAAAGATGAAGAGATAGGAAGAGGAATAGACATGAAAACCAAAGGTTTTCTAACACACACACACACACACACACACACATATATATATATATAACAATTTTTGTAAAACTTTTGAAAATCTTAGGAAAGGAAAAGGTAACTTAGAGAGAAAGAAATAAATAATAACAAATATTGTTCTATATATACACGTTAATAATATATATATATATATATATATATATTAGTAACGTATATATATATATATATATATAACATGTTATTGTTATATATAAATATATATAACAATTTTTTATAAAATATTTATAAATCTTAAAAAAGAAAAAGGTAACTTAGAGAGAAAAATAAATAATAACAAATATGATTTTATATATATATACACGTTCATAATATATATATATATATATATATATGTATACATATATATATAGGGTAAAGGTGCAAAAAAGCCCCTGTGGTTTTCCCCGAAGTCCCACTTAATACCTGAACTATTTTTTTTTCCAAAAGTGCCCTTAACGTTACAAAACGTAGCTCAAATATGCCCATCCCGTTAAAAAAATGTCAGCTAGACAAACGGATGTTAATTTATTTCTAATGTGGCTGACACGTGGCAAAAAAAAATAATAAAAAAAATCTTTTCTCTTTCTTCTCCCTCTTTTCTCTCTCTCATCTCCTTCCTCCATTTTTTTCATCACTGTCATGGAATATAAACACCGGCGAACTGACCGGCGACCCATCGGAAATCCAACACAGCAGGCCAACCAAAATTCAGCCAAACAATCAACGGTAAATAGCTTCCGATGACAAATTCGACCAAAACTGACCTCCAGCAGAGACCCGCAACCAAGAAGAACGGAAATCAGAACAAGAATTGAACAATAAAATAAATGATTTCCTACAATGAACACTGGCAATACACCGGAAAACAAAAACACTGGCTATGCCAGAAATACATAAAATCCATTTGAGCAAATCCCATCAAACAGATTCCAACAAGACAGACGGCAATGTGTTACAACAAAACCATCGAACAAACATCCAAATCTGAGCGTGAATAAATAAAAGCAATTAGAAACAACATGGAACTCAGACCAGAAACCATCAGAGCCATAAAGCCTATAACGCAGAGCTTAGATTCCGGCAAGACCAAGTCCAGACCTGATAAGGAGTGCTCAGATCCAAGAGAAACCGGCGACCAAAACCCGACCCCAACAGTTACCCATCAAGGTCGGAACCCCCAAACCATAACCCCAAACAAACCAACACTTCAGATCATGAGTACACTTCCAGCACACACAAGAACAAAGCCCTCTACTAAGCGCACAAGAAAGACCCACAATCGAGCAACCCACGGACTTGCAAGCTCAGATCGGAAACAAGGTATTTTACTGCAAAAATACCTCAGTCACCTCAGTCATGGCTGCAAACAAGGTATTTTACTGCAAAAATTGGATCTTCACTACACAAGACTTCAAATTTCGGGTCGATGAATGGCTAGCTTTATCTCTTTCTATTTGAAACTATGCAATTTGAATAAAAATAACCCATATCTATTCGTATAAAACCCTAGCTTTCTCTCTCCTCCGAATTCCTTAGCTGGACCAGAAATTGAAACACGAAAATGGATCAATCATTCTTAATGATGCTGTCAAATCTCCTCCACCTCCAAAACCACTTTGACCCCACCGCCTCTCCCCTCACCTCCACCACCGCCGCCGCCTCCTCCCCAACCTCCCTCCTAACCTCCACCTCCGCCGCCCCCCTCTTCTTCTTCACCATCGCCTCAGTCCTCTCCTACCTAACCGCCACCGCCACCGCTCCTTCTTCCCAATCCGAAGAAAATAAACAAAACCCAAAAGACCCATCTTAATTGGTGGGGTTTTAATTTGGGGTTTTTTTGATCATGGAGGTTTTGTATTCCATGACAGTGATGAAAAAAATGGATGAAGGAGATGAGAGAGAGAAAAGAGGGAGAAGAAAGAGAAAAGATTTTTTTTTATTAATTTTTTTTTGCCACGTGTCAGCCACATTAGAAATAAATTAACATCCGTTTGTCTAGCTGGCATTTTTTTAACGGGATGGGCATATTTGAGCTACGTTTTGTAACGTTAAGGGTACTTTTGGAAAAAAAAAATAGTTCAAGTATTAAGTGGGACTTCGGGGAAAACCACAGGGGCTTTTTTGCACCTTTGCCCTATATATATATATATATATACACACGTTACTAATATATACATATATATATATATATATATATAACAATAACGTATATATATTAATAAGATAGTAGTTAGGATATAAAGTTGTTGTAGCTCAGTTGGTCAAAACATTTATTTAGTAAGTTGGAGAGGTCTTGGGTTTAACTCTTCATGGAAACATTGCTATTGAATTTTTTAAACAAATAACACACAGGCGGACTGGGCCACCCGCGGGCCGGGCTAAATCCGAGCCGGGCCAAACGGCCCAACTTTTCGTAGTTTAAAATTCTTAAGCTTGTAACTCAATTTTTACGGGCCAGTCAGACTCAACCCGTGGGCCCGGACCTAATTTGCCAGGTCTAATACTTTGCATTGAAACTAGAACTTTCCCCTTACTTTATATACTACGTTGTGCGTTTGTTTTGTTGTTGTTTTTCTATTGGTATAAATTAATGATATTGGAGCAAAATGTAAAACTACTTCCTCGTATTTATGTGTATGTAATATTTTCGTCCTTAAGTTTGATTAATTTAGCAAAAGAAATTCTAAAAATATAAGTAATATTATTATAAAATTTAAAAGGTATAATTAATAGGGTAAAATTGATTCAAAATGTATAATTTTACATTATTAATTATATCACAAATTATTTATTTACTGTATTATAAAGTCAGATACTATATATTTACAAAGTGATAATTAAAGTACCCATGATACAATTTTACATTTTACTTGATATATTTCGGCCGGCCAGTAACTTTAGTGAGGACATGTAAATCTTCTACAAATGGATGGATATAAATTAATTTGAGCATTATAAATTTTAGTAATTCCATTTAAATAATTAGAGTAAGACTGAGTAATTTGGTGGCTTTTGCTAAACCTAGTGTTCTGAGCTGTTTGGCTCTAATCGATTTGCCAAACACCGGTGTCTCCACTTTGATTAATGCAACTACCATTATGAACTAAAAGTTATGATAAATTCTTTCAAAAAAATAATTTCATTTGTAAAATTTATAAATAGCACGATTTTCTCGATCTAAATCAAGCAGGTTTTACATGAAGAAGGTTTGGTCCGACATGTTCTATTCGATACGGGTAAGAGAAGAACCCGACCCGGTATTATTAAAAAAAATAGAGGAAGCAGAACCAAGTCAAGATGAAACCACATGGTCCACCGCTTGTGCATGCCCCCGTCAATTCTTTTGAGTTTTGGTCTCTATTCGTTTCAAAATTAGAGATACAATTTAATTTTTGAAGTCAAAGACGACATATTAAATTTTAAATTGATGTAAATTTATTTAATTTTAGTTGATACAATCATTATAATCTATAGTATATAACAAAAACTATTAATCACAAAATTTATCTCATTCTAAAGTTTTATGAGTGATACTAATTTTGAAGTTTAATATACCATCATCTAACTTTAATAGTCAAATTGCATCTCTAATTTTAGAACGGAGAGAGTAATTAAGAATGCATTTTTTGTTACAATTTTATTCTTAACAGTACCAAGTTAATTTTAATAACATAATAATAAAATTATGATAACAAACTCAAAAATATTATGTTATTATATATTACTATCAATAAAATAAAAAGATAACTCTTTTGTGAAACAAAATAAATTGACAAATGAGGCTGCAAAAGAGTTAACATTGATATGCCCTACCCATAGTAGCTAGAGAGTAACTAAAGATTGATAATTAATGGAATATAAATGAACATAGAAACTAAGATGGAGCAAGAATTAAACACCATGCATAACAGTATACTCATTTAATTCCCCCATAAAAAGGCTATACATGATTCATACATACATACATACATAATTAATTATTTTTAGGATGGACTTGGCAAACAACTAGACATATGTAACATCTCCCTCTGGGGATTCACACTCAAGGCCTTAGCCTTGCTGATATACAATTTTTTCACATTAGAGTTTTGTTCATCTAGCAATTTCACTAAACTTCTCTTTGCATTAGCCCTAAACGGACAATTCGACGCCAAAAACCCATCTACCAAGTGTAGATACGCCTCTAGGTCATGGCAACATGCCACATCGGCATTAGGCTTTAGAAATGGCGACATCTTTGTATCCACCCTTAATTCGGTCCCAACGTGGGAATACGCCCATGGCATGTTGTTGTCCAGAGCGTTAAGAACTCCGGCAGCTGCTGATTCCCTTAATTTTTTGTCGAGCCCTTCGCTCACAAACATGCCCGGAACCCTGGTGATCACGTCTTGTGAGTTAACAATACGTAACACTTTAACATTTTTTGAATTTAAACGATTGGCGAATCCTCGGTTTCCCACCCTAGGCCCGCCAAACGAGAAGACTGCCACCGGAGGCATGTCCGGGGCGGAAGTGCTCAATTCGTCGGCCACGAGTAAGGCCATGGCGGCGCCGAGGCTGTGGCCGGTGACGGTTATGCTTAGGGTTTCCCCTTTGTACATTTCCATTAGCCTATGTATTTCAGTAACTACTGATTCGGATAAACTCGGCATGTGGGCCCCAGCAGTCTTGTAAAGACTCAAAAACCCACATTCAACCTTGGAAATGGATTGTCCTTTGACTTGATCAACTTGACCTGGCATTTGGACAAGTAGGTCCCTCATATTCTCTGCCCATTCTAGACACGTGGCAGTCCCACGGAGCGCGATCACGATATCCCTTCTTCCCATCCGTGCGATCTCCCTGTGGTCCTCGCAGACCGCCACATACCCAATACAACTGGACCTTTGAGTCATCCACCCGAGATCCGGTGCCACGTCATCCACCCATTTGGGCAGACCAACTGATGATGTCGCGTATAGGTTCTTCGTCACCCGGTAAGACTTATCGGGTAATGCCACGTGGCGAGCAGCCGGAGCTTCATTTGCTGACGTGGCTGGATCGGAGTGGAAGCAATGGTAGGCTGCCTGAATGAACTCACCGTACCTAACCATCTCTCGCCGGAGATTCTCGTTGAGCGGGTCAAGCAGACCTGCCCAATCGTTGCAGCCGTGATATTCTCGCCACAGGCTACCAAGGGTGTTCCTTGGAGAATACTCAGCGGACTTTGATAACAACCGCCGGAGGCGGTTAAGATGACGGGGAGATACTTCCTCCGCCGCCTTCGATTCCGGCCAAATCCGAGACAAATTAAGCCCTTCCAATAATCCCCTCCCTTTATTTTCCTCCGGCAACCGAATACCCACACTCATACCCTCATGACCTCGTTGCGGGTCTGGTGGGTTCGGCTCCGATTGCTTTTGTAGTAGCTTCTCGAGATTAGACAAGTGCTTTCGGGTGAAGTTAGTGGATGAAACAGATGTTGCTGAATTAGCAATTCTTGCCGACGGGTTTAACGGCGATTTGGCGTACTTGAAGCTGGATCGGCGGACCTGAAAGGCGTTTAAGTTTTGTGCCGGAAGTGTTAATCCGATTAGCATGATTAATTAGAGAGAGAGAAAGTCAATGAGTTACTTGATGGAGAAGGCTAATGAATAAGAGAGGCAGGTGTTAGTTGAAGAGCCAAGTGGGATTGAAATGGAGAGTGGGGAGGTATAAATATATATAGAGGGAAGTGATCATAAATGCCCTTGGAATTGTTTCGATTAATTAATTAATTGATGGAGTAAAGTCCAAGTATTTTGAGGAGAGTACATAGTTGAAATTCAACTGCACGACCACTTCTCTCTTACGTCATTGTCAGAAATGTCAGCCCACGCGATTGAGTTTAAGAAATGGGTAGCACCCTTAATTTGGAGGTTTTATTAGGAGGTTCAGATTTTCTTTGGAGGTTTTATTAGGAGGTTCAGATCTTTTAACTAGGAAAATGACTTTTTTATATATTTTCGACACGTGTACAATAATTATTTTTTTAATCAATAATCCATAACATGTGGAATCAGTTTGTATTAATTATGTATGATTCATTACACATGTCGAAAATGTATAAAGAAATCTTTAAAAAACTTGGACCTCCTAATAAAAACTCGTTAATTTGATGGATGATGGTTTAGCGTGTTTGATCGTGTTTGAATTTTAGATGTTACCTTACTGGTGGTAATTGTGTCAAACGAAAATTCGTGTTTGATCGTGTCGTATCGAAAATTGGCATATATTTATTACACAAATTTATTTATAACATGTGTTTATGAATAGTGTTTGAGTCGTATTTCTAAAATACATTTATAAGTTAAATAACTTATTTTTAGAATGAAAACTAATTTATATGTCGATTCAAATGTAAATTACGATTAATGTAGAAAGTAAATCATAAAATAAAACTATATTATATGGATACCTATTTTGACCCTCCAATTATATATATTTAATATTGAAATAAATTTGTTGTCATATAAAATAATAACACACATTTAGATAAATTTTATATAAATAAATAATTAAAAGAATAATACTATTTTTACATGTATTTTTTTATATTTTTACGCGAATTTGTCTCATATAAAAGTAAGACCCACTTTATTTTAATATGACAGAAGATCAAATAAAATATAAAAAAAAATACATGTAAAAATATTTTTTTTTAAAATAACATTTTATATACGTTTGTATTTCTGAACACAGTAAACATATTATAAATTAATAGACAAACAAGCACTTGTTCAAAATCTAGTTTGATATTTGGCGGATATCTATCGGTCAGTTAGGTAGCCTCTTCCTCCAATTGGTAGACAAGAACCACCTAATTTCTCTTGGACTTTTCATACCCCTCAATTAATTTGATTGTATTATTGACAAAATGGGGAGAAGAAAAAGAAATAAGGAGACCAACATGAAAAATATCTCCCATAACCCAAACTCAATTGCAAAGATTATAACGAACATTTCAATAATATTCTCTTTTAAGACTAACTTGAGAAGGAATATTAGATGTAGAAAAGTTTGTTTTTAACTTGTTATGGAGGTGAGAATAAAGTTATATATGAGCCTATGTAATTAGAAAGAGAAAAACTTGTACTTTTATTACAACATTTTAATAATATTTGTATTGTTGATGTGATTAATATTTTGCCAAAGTAATATTCCCCTTCTTGCCAAATTAAATGTCAAATTTTGATTTTTCTGAGTTAAATTAATCATTTTACAAACTAATTTTTCTAATATTTTTGTCAAAATATAGGTAAAGAGAATATAATAAATATATATATATATATATATAATTTAATACTAAACCCAATTTTTATACTTTTAAAAAATATATTTATATATGTTTGATTATTAATTCTAAAAATAATTGATTTGATTAAAAAAATAAAAATTAAAACTAAATATTTAATTTGGAATAGAGAGAGTGATTAATATTTTGTTAATTACATAATCATCTTCCTATGTATCACAGGCAACAGCAGTTTCAACCTCCATTTAGTCACAGATCATAACAGCACCTTGGCTAGTAAGGATCACGTCCCTCAGTCTAATACACGCATCAAATCATATGAGCAGGGACGGATGCACTCTTTGGTTTATTTGGACAAGTGTCCCGACAGTCAACGAAATACCTTCAAAAAAATTTTCAAAATGTCCCGACAGCAGAGGCGGAAGTGCACAGGAGTGGCCGTGAGCAAGGGCAGAGCCAGGAATTGAGAGCGCCCTGGGCTAACAAGCAATGGCGAAACCAGAAAATGGCGGGAGTTCGGGGGCAGTGCCCCCAAGCCATTTTTTTTTAATACTTTTATACTTTCGGGTCACACACACACACACATATATATATATATATATATATACACACACATTATATTACAACGACAATATAATAAGTAATAATATATGGTATATATACACTATGTTAACTCATAATAGACTTTTTTAATCATAATTGTTCATAAGTAATTAATTCATTAATTATTTTTAAAAATAATATAAATTAGATTAATATTTTGATTGATAAAGTTATAAATTTTCAATTTGACCCCTAGAAAATTTATAAATACTGAAATAGTTGCACCATACGTATCAATTAAGTTGCATAGTTTCTACTATGTGTCATGAACACTCAAGCCTTATTTCTCTTACTGCAGAGAGTGACGCCTTCTAAGTTAGGACATAGCATTCACTTTCAGCACCATTTTAGATCAGGACTTGAGTAATTTCAACTAATCGATTTTTAATTAACAATTAAATTGAACTCACAAATACAAGATGAGAAGGTATTATGTATAGTTTCTACCAAAATTAAGGACCATAAAAAAATAAAAAATAAATAAATAAGTAGAAATTAGAGATTGTACCTTGTTGCGTCTGATGATGGGGACGGAAGTGAAGATATATGGTAAAGAAAAGAAGATGAGTAGAAATGATGGCTCCTCCCAAATTCAAAAAGACGAAAACGATTGAAGAAGATATTGGGTTTCAAAATCCAATTCTCTCTTGGGATATTGAGTTAGTTAGGTCTTATGTTATGGGTTGTGCTATTAGTATTATGTATGGGTTGGACTATTGAAGAGGATATAGTACTAATTCTTTTCAAAAACTTACCCCGGGCTGGGGTGGGACTGGAGCCCACCTCAGCCCCTACATACCTCCGCCCTTGGTGGTGAGTTCTTTCAATTGCAAGGAATTGATAGTCTTGCAAAAAAATTGGTTGAGACAGGAAAATATAGAGCATATAATCATGTTTATAAGCTTGTTACATTAGCTTTAGTATTACCGGTGGCAACTACTTCCGTGGAGAGAGCCTTTTCCGCTATGAAGATCATCAAAAGTTCACTTCAAAATAGAATGGGAGATCAGTGGTTGAGTGATAGTTTGATTGTTTATATTGAAAAAGATGTTTTTACTTGTGTTAATAACGAAACCATAGTGCGACGTTTTCATAAAATGAAAACTCGTCCACGTAGTTTGTATGTTTTTCTTTTCATGGATGATACTAGTCTTGTTAAAGCTTTGTCCCGACTAAAAAAATTCTTGAATCCGTCCCTGCATATTATATTGCAATATAACTCTGACATATGGTACATTAAATTATATTATATTATATATATATATATATATATTGATATCATTAAAGCATTTGATCATTGCACAAAAATTTTTTTTTATAAAATTTACAAATATATAATGATGTATTTTATATCTGTTTAATTCAAATTTTGTGGAGCAATAATTAAGTCATTACCGGAGGTGGTTAAGATGGAGTAGTCACACCACTATTAAGTTTATAATTTTTTATTTTTATTTGTTATAGTAAATATTATATATTTTAACTTTAATTTGCTGCTTGTGAATAAGCACAAGTACAATACTTCGTTTGTCTCGTAAAAATTGATTTAGTTTGATTTTTTGATCAAATTAATTAATTTTAAAATTGATAATTAAGTAAATTTATTTATATTTTTGAACTTTCAAAATTCGGATGTTGTAGTAAATTAAACGTAAATTCTTATGTTATAATCTTTTTAACTATATTTAAAAGAAAATGAGATCAATTTGATTTTAAAATTTAAACTAAATTATTCTTTATGTGATTAAAGGAATATTTATTATAAATAATATAACAAAGAGTTATAAAATTTTATAATAATCAACTAATGTGACAATTTCATCTTAATCGTATCTTATATTAATATATGATCAGCGAAAATCCAACCCCGCGGTTTGACCAAAGATTAATAGCAGGAAAAGTCGCTAACATGCATGCATGTGTAAACATTAATTATTTTTCACACCTGAGTAGGTGGGTCTACCGGTCCATGCATTTACTTTTGTTTAAGTATCCTGGAGTATATTTTAACATAATAATACTCCAATGTTTTCCCTCATGTACTCCCTCCCTCCTAAATTAACTGTTTAATTTTGACTTTTTAAAATTATATTGATTATTTTTAAAACTAATTTTTGTACCATTTTTTCTAAAATATAAGTGAAGAGATTATAACCAAAAGAAAGTATAGATAATTTACTACTAATACCAATTTTTATAATGTTAAAAATATATTTAAATATGCTTAATTATTAATTTTAAAAATAGTCAATTTGACTAAAAAAGTCAAAATTGAGCAGTTAATTTGGGACAGAGAAAGTATCATTTTACATTAAGTCTACGCGGACAGGATTTTTGAGACATGAAAATTGGACATTTTTATATTTTAATGTTCAATTTTATTTTTTGTATTTATTTCAAACATATTTATACTATGAGTTTAAAAACAATTAGATAAAATCCAAAAAAATTATGTATAATTTGGATATGTATCAAAAAAAAAGATTATATGGGCTCATACAATCCTTTTTTGATATATATCCAAATTACACCTGATTGTTTTGGATTCTAACTATTTTTTTTTAAAATTCATAGTATAAATATGTTTGGAATAAATACCAAAAAAAAAAAAATTGACCATTGGAACATGAAAATGTCCAACTTTCATGTCCCAAAAATCTATCCGCGTAGAAGGACTCATCATTTTATTGAGTTGTATAAGTTTCTGAAGTTTTCTAAAGTGCTACAAATAATTTTAAATAAAATTATAAATGTCTACCAAACTACTAGACTACTAGTCTTAAGCATACTATATCTAACATAATGCTGCAAAATGAGCAAACAATTCGAACTTGATTAGTATTCACTCGACTAAAAGTTTGATTCGAGCTCAACTCGAAATATAAATGGTTCAAATATGAACAAATGTTAAAGTTTGATAAATTACTCGAAACTTTTCAAATTGCAATTTTCTATTGATACTCGGATCATATTCGTTCGAAAATTAAGTTCAAACTGCTGGGCTCGATTTGAGATCGTACTCGACTCGGTAGCGAAATAAGCTTCAATCAAATCTTATTTTATACTCGATAAATTTTATGAATTAAATTTAAATAACTCAATACTCGACTTGACTCAATTCATTTACGCTCTTAATCTAACCGGGCCAAACAATTTTGTCGGTAAGGCATCTACACTGGCGTTGATGGAGTAAAACTTCTTAATTTGGATGAATTTAGTCGATTGATGGGCTGGCTTTGATGTCTACAATTACCTAATAAAGTGCTTATTTTAATCAAAGCATTTAATTTGATCATATACATACCTAAACTCACTCACGTAAAACTCACAACTTTTTTTGGTGACACGACACCATATTTATGATTTTAGTAATTAATTGGTTGAAAATTATATCATACATTTATGCTTATTTCAGTTATGCTATTAAGAATGTTTATATTTGGTATATTTATATTAGTGATATTTATATTAGGTATATCTTGGCCAACAAACTCAATTATGTTTATATAAAGGATATTTACCTCATTGTGCTTGACACCATTCAATAAATTTGTCTTTATTTTTCTACGCTATTTTTTTCGCAAACATATATTCCCTCTGTTCCAAAATTAGAGATACATTTTAATTTTTTAGAGTTAATTCGTAAAATTCTAAAATTCAAAACTGATATGAAATTATTTAATTTTGATACAAACAAACAATTGTAAATTAATTATGAAGTATTACTAATTATAATGATCATATTTATTGTTTTCAAAACTTGAACGAAAAATTATATCAATTTTGAGTTTTAAGATTTTACAAATTGATTCTAAAAAGTCACTTGTGATTTACTCCCTCCATTATTCATCTTTCTTTTTTTATTTGTTCTAAAATTAGAGATACATTTTTATTTTAAGATATAAAATACCATAATATACTCAATTTATCCTTTTCTATATAATAGTTGAAACAAGGTTAAATTGTGGATTCATTGCTGACTTGGGTTCTAATAACCTAACCAAGTGCAGTTTGCCCGCCCCAAGTACAACAGCCTACTTATAGCCCTTCGTACGTAACAAGCTTTAAGGAGGCTTTTGAACCTTTTCCCTTTTCCTATTTAACCAGCTTTACAATCATTTTTATTTCCCTTTTCCTATTTAACCTTTACAATGAAATATTGAAAGTGGCCAAGTATGAATATGCCAATGTGTGTGTGTGTATATATATATATCTTTATATATATATATATATATATATATATATATATATATATATATAGTTGACATTTTTTGTATAGATGAAAACTCATATCCCACATTAAGTAGGAGCATGCACTAAAAGCATTATCATTAACCCTTTGAACTATACCTAGCATGTCACAAGCTAAGTGGAAAGGACCATAACTCCACCATCTTAGTGTTTCACGAGTTGCCTCTGCAAATTTCCCACTTGTTGCATTTTCTTTAGCACTTTATTCTTAAATTATTGCTTCCATATAGTTTGTACAAATGGAAGAAAAAAAAAACTTTTATTTTTGTCACACTGCCACACCAAAAAATCGTGCGATAATTCATAACATAGAAAAGGTGTCATCATTAACTAGAAAAAGGGAAAAAGTAATAAACAAAATTGGAAATAAAAATAAAAATATGCATGTTCTATGGATTGGCTTCACTCTGGGCCGAAATAATTATTAAAAGCACCATGCCACTAGAATACATATTCTTTCTAAAATAATTAAGGGCCATGTTTGGAACATAGAAATCGTGTAGGTGTAGGGAAAAGGTAGAATTTTTTTTTTCTATATGTAAGAATACAAATTGTCTTAATTAACATATATTTAATTATTTATACTTCTAAAAAAAGTAGTATTATAATCTAATTAACATATATTTAAGGAGATTATTTTATTTTCCTTTTCTTTTTTCACTTCATTTTCCGCAAATTTCCCAAGTGTTTTTTTACTTGTTTTTGACAAACCCTGAAACAAGATAAGGAAAAGTTCATTTCATCAAAAAGATGTGAATTAATGTATGATAGAGTTGAAATAATGCATACTCTATCCAAAAAGGAAATTCAAGTTACAAACTTTCATGATCTAAGTAAAAAAATAAAAAAAATCATAAAATCAAAAAATAATTGTTAGAGACATGTCACATCTCAAATCCAATTAGCATCTGTAGTCGAAACCAGCTCTCTATACAGAGAGAAGTCAAATTTCCAAAAAAGAGATAAATGATTCCATAGAGTGGAGAAAGAAATAAAGATTTAACCCTAAACTAAGACAAAACAAAATCCACAAAAGGTGAGAATAAACTTCACACAGAGAAAATAACAGTGAATTAAGAGACTAAGATAGTGTTTGATAAAACTGTTTAATCAGAATTCATTAAAATAGAGACTGTAAAAAATAGATGCTCTTTTTAAAACAGAATTTAAATGTAAAAGAGTTGTTTGATAGCTAGTATTTATTGTATGTCTGAATACAATATTTTACCCTTATATCAGTTTATACTAACTTAGGTGAAGATAAAAATATAATACATATTAAATAATTAATTCAAATAAAACCATCAACAATGTATAACTAGTAAAATATTTCAAGTCTAACTAATAAAACGTAATAATAATTATGACAATTTTATATAATTATTATAAAATATGGTGATGGTGATAGTGGGTGGTCAGCGGCAGTGGTAGTTGGCAATTTTATATAATTACTATAAAATATGGCGATGGTGATAGTGGGTGGTCAGCGGCGACGGTGGTGGTGGTGAAGTGAAGTAAAAAATTAAAAAATAAAATTAAAGTAGTGAGGGTAAAAGTGTAATGAGTAGTCTCTTTTTTAAAAAAAAAAAAAAAAAAAAACTTGTCTCATTCTCTTTTTTTTAAGAATCAAAAAGAGGTTGGATAATTTTTTATCAAAAAAGATTGCCTCTACGCGAAAAAAAGGTGAGTCCAAAAAAAATAAAAAGAAGTAATCAAACTGTAGCTAATAATACCAAAAATATTTAAGGGAGGATTTTTTTCAAAAGAGAAAAGAGATGCTAAATTTATTTCTTAGCTAAACATTTCCCAAGTTTTAGGCATAACCTAAAAGGAAAAAGAATATTAGTTTCATTTCTTTTAATTTGATATAATAGAGCTACTACCACAGCAACAACTTCAGATTCTGATACAACATAATTTGTACATGCAGCAGCAGCTAACTTGAAATAATCCACACAGTACCTACCCTTGAATTAAAATTTTAGATTATCAAAATAACCATTTAATCTCTAATAGGCACAGCCATCAATGTCCAGAGCATAGCCTATGTGTTGACTTAGGTCTTCATTTCTATACAAAATTACACTCATAAATATACATAATAGTAATATATATCTACACTAGTCTTCTTTTAATAAATCAAGTTTTTTGCACTTGATTGGGTGGACATTTGATTGAATCATTCAAGTAATGAGAATTATGAGCTACCTTCTTTGTTTTTCTGTTTCGTTCATGGCTCTAAGGAAATCTAATATGATACTACTTTTATCACATTGAATTAAATATAATCTACCCACTAGGATAAATAATACACCTTTTTAAATATCCAAATAATATATATATATATATATATATATATATATATATATATACACACACACACACACACTCATTCTTCACTTGCAATTAACTATGGATTAATTTCATTTTATATTGTATTGTGTTAGAGTTGATTAACTTAACAATGTTATTAGTGCAAAATGACTTCATTCTCTTCCCAATTGTTATTATGCGATTGGACTTATATCATCCCCATTAGTCTAATATAAGTATGGATCTCAAAGCATAATAATTAATCTTTAATTTGATGCTTATATTTTAGTCGAATACATTAAGAAATGTCGTTTAGTGATAGTAATACATATATATGTACTAGCTATATTAAAATAAAACATGAAAAATGTGCGTGTGACTCCTTTCCAAAAAATAAAAATAAAAATTAATGTGTGAAACTTTAGACATCCATCTCTAGTATAAAGTCACCATGTGGTTGTCCTCTTTATTATTACATTTTTTGACTAGAAATTAAGCCATGTGTTGCCTAATTTACTCCAATCTAAAATATAAGACTAGATTAATATTTAAAAAAATGAAAATGTAGGAAATAACTTATCCAGTGAGAGAGAGGTAGATAGATAGATAGAAATGATAGTAAAATGATACTCCCTCTATTTCAATAAAAGTGTAAGTGTCTTTTTAAAAGCAATTTTCAACAACTTTAAATTCAAAATTATATACTGAGTCAATTTGGTTATAGTTAATAACTTAATATTGTCATGGATATTGTATAGTACGTATTTAAAAAAGTACTATTAATTGTAAAATTTGTTATTTTTAATTTTTAAATAAATTCACTTCAATTATGTAAAATTTAAAATTTCACAGTTTTATAGTAGAGATAAACTTCAAAACTAACCATCAACTATATATAATCACAAAACAACCGAATTCCGTAAACAACATAGAGAAAAAATAAAGCTAAAAAATATCTTATCGAGACAATTATATATTGTTTTGGTAAAAATATGCTATTCAAACGCACATCTAGACAAATAGAAGCAAGAAGCAAGTTGACAAGCAATAACACCAAATGCACACCATAGTGAAAATATATGAATACACGTATTTTCAAATAATCGGTTATAGTGTTTGTTCAGCTACCACAAACGTTTATGGCGGTAGCGTTTACAGCGTTTAAACATCTAAAAAACGCACCGTACCAATTTTAGTGCGTGTATTTAAATAAGTTGCGTTTAAAATAAATTATTACTAGACGAACAAGATTTTCAAGTGTATTTAAACTTCCATACACTTTAACGCATCAAATGTAAACTCTACAAACGCTACAAACACTAATAATCAAAAACACACATTACACATCTGAGTGGGCCCATTGGGGTAAAGGATCCCTTTGGAAGAAATTGAGTATATAAATGCTAAATAAGAAAATTTATAGTTTTCAGAAACGGCAGCTATAATATATTTATATATAGTGATACTCTAATGTTTGTTTTCTATTTTTTTTATTTTTGCACCGAACGTGCAACATATAATACATATAGAGATGGTTTCTCTTTTCGATACTTATGTAATGACATAGTATTATTATATTAAACAACTCGTGCAATGCATGCCTTTTCTTTTTCTATTTTATTCTTCTTCTTTTTTTCCTTTTTCGTGGAAGCATGAGAGGGGTGCCTATATGAGCAAAGAAAAAAGTGGTACTCTTAACTTGAACTAAAAATGATATTTTACCTTTTAGTAGTACTATTAGATTATTAGTTAATGATTAGATAGAGATTATACACTGAGTATCGTGATTCGTTGGCTTTAATTTTGGACTTTTATTGCACTATAAATTTAATTAGTCAAAATTGAACAACGCCAAAATTCGAGTTTAAAGTCAAATAAAGATTTATACATGGGATATGTTGGGGCTGCAAAAAGAGATTATTTTGGACGTGTAACAATGTGATTTATTTTATTTTATTTTACATTCCTCTATTGACTTTTCTCAAAGGCATCAATTTTGATCATTTTCAACTTTTGCAAGTATGCTTATTATAAGATTAATAATATATTTGAGCCTAAAGTATAACGGAGTTACAATTGGGATTAAGGAATTTATTTCTAACTCACTTTCAAAATTAGTTTAAGTAAACATGATTAACCCTAAATAGTAGTTCGGTCAATTTCACAATCAAAACTACCGCGTGAGTTGTATTTGAGTAGTATTTAAATATTTTTATATAATTAAATTAAATAATATAAAATCAAATTACTCACATGGTCGGAGATTGTGACCATTCCAACTATTTCTTTCGTCGAATTTTCTATTAAGGTTGGTGTTAGGTACGTTTTGGTATTTGAAAATAGATATCGGACGAATTAAAACTTCGTAGTTCCAATTGTTTTTGTAAATGATTTGAGGATAAATTTTGAATTTAGATATGCTATTAAACGCTTATTGTAATAGCATATATGGAAGCAGGTTAAGCAGCGGCCTGATTGAACTTTTTTGTAGAACATATATGAGTTATTATTCATAATAAATTACATACTAAAATACTTATAAAATGAATAATACTTTCTCCGTTTCAAATTATAAGATTTATATTAACTTTTGAAAAGTCAATTTCAAATATTTTTAAATTCAAAATTGACATGAATTCATTTAGTTTATGTCAGTACAATTATGAATGTTATATACTACTTAAAAAGTATTACTAATTATAAAATTATTTATTTTAAAATTTTAAATGAATCATATCAATTTTAAATTTATAACTTTTAAAAAGTCAACAGTAATGGAGGAAATACTAATCTATTTTTTTAGGACACAGAAATTAGCTTCCCTGTTTTTTCTGATGTTTTTGACTTGAAACTTTTTCCTGCTATGAAAGCAATCAACCTACCTACTAGGTCCAAACGTGTGACAAATACCTCTTTTTTCTGTTAGGTAAGATGCTGATCTCCGTACAGTAATATTCTAGTTTTATGAAATTTTTATCCGTTTATATAATTTATTGTCAACGGTGATTTGCATTTCAAAAAATGGAATACATTAGCAATGTATAGATTATTAAAAAAAAAAAGTAAATGTATATGTGTTGTGTATATAAATTTTTTAATTACTTTATTTCACCTTCATGACTCTCTATGCGCGTTGAGGTTGGGGCTAAGGGTGACAATAGTATCGTATTAGGCGAATTCATGTCATGTCGAAATTCATGTATACACATGTTTATAACAAGAATTCATTTATGAATCTTATTCGTATCGAAAATTGATACGTGTTTAAAATGGTATTTATGACACGAATCCGTTTATGAATCATATTCGTGTCGTGTTATCGTGTCGTGTCGTGTCGAAAATTATCGTCCATAATTGAGACCGTATATATATGATCATATTTTAACCATTAGTTATCATGGTTTAAACGGTATAATATATATATATATATATATATATATATATATATATATTATACCATTTAAACCATAATAACTAATCATATGAAAATAACAGGCTCAAATGAAAACATGAAAAAACGTTAAAATGGTATAATATATATATATATATATATATATATATATATATATATATACACACACACACACAGTCCGTTTCTTCAACGGATCAGAAACGAATCGAGTTATAGCGACGGACAAAACAGTTGTTATAGCATGAACCGTCGTCATAGGTCTATAGCAACGGTTCACTATGACGACAGAACCGTTGTTATATCCATGTATAGCGACGATTTTGTCTGTCGCTATAGCCCGGTCTGTTTTTGATTTTCCATTGCTATATCCATGTATACCGACGGTTCATCCGTTTTTGCTCGCGCAATGTTTTTTTGTCACAACAATTTTTTCTCCTTTTATTTCTTTAAGTTTAGCTATATTATTATTTTATCTTTTATAATTAGAACTTTTTATATCTTCTTATTTAGTACTTTAAATTTCATAACATTTTTATTTCATTTTTGTGCTAATTACACACATAATGTGTGTCAAAGAAATTATAAGTAATAATTTGGCCCCAAATTGTATCCTCTGTGTGTGTGTGAATATTATCTTATGAAAAATGATATATATTATAAAAGTTTACGTTGACTTTTTGATTGCTAATTAGGTGGATAAGTATATATTAGTAATAACTTTTTTTTAAAAATGTGTAATTAGTGGGGTCTCCTTATAATTATTATCAATCTCATGTATTGATAAATTTCGCAATTGTAATTCGACATAAATTTATCACAATGCATAGTAGGAGTCTTATCTTATTGATTAACTTTTCTTTTTGGATCCTTGGAAAACATCCAAATTGTTTTCATTGGTTTATATATTTTAGACTCTTAACCCCATAAATTATAATTACACCATGGGAAAATATGCATTATTTATAAGTTAGACAAAACTTAAATATCGATAATTCATCAGCAAACAGAGAATTGATAAATAGTGATAAATTAATTATTAGTCATATATATACTTGAGCAATAAATAGTCTGCTTAAATACTTTGACTATGTCTAAATTCAATCCATCCTTTTGTCATGAGAGTGTTCCTCGTAATTTCCTGATTAAGAATTTAACTCGTTTTAAAGATTAGTCATTAAGATATAGGAAGGACTATGTTTTCCCATGAAAATTAGATATACATCATATATACATCATACGTACGTGAGGTGAAATATTATAAACATTTGGTAACTTTTTATTTTACTTTTTTGTGTGGTGGCTTGAGGTATACAATGAACTTAGCATATCTATTATGATATATAATAAGAAAAACGATTATATATTCATATTAGTTAAAGTTAGCTGGGTAATTTTGATCTATCAGAAGTTGACTGAGACAATGAATATTTTTTTTAAAAATTATTATTATAAAAAATATTAAAAATATTATTCAAAACTATAAGTATTAAAATTTATCTTACAAAAGCTAATAGAATTTCATTACGAAAAGGCATATTATCTTCTCTAACAATAATTTTGTGTGTGTTTGTTTTATGTGTTAGATTTATATACTGATCCTCTAAATCTTTTTAAAGGGCATAATATACAAGATTTATTTTGTTATTATGAGATTGTCAGTTAATTTTATATTCTCAAATTGTTTCAAAATAAGATCCATTATTAACTTTAATTTGTCTTTTAGTAATTTATGTAAAAATCATAAATTGGACATTCTGTTAGGGACAAAAGGAGCAGATATTCCAAAGAAAAAAGAAAAGAAAAGATTATTCCAATCAGAGATACTACATGCATGCATTTTAAATTTGCGAAAGTGATTTTTATACATGCATAAACTACAATCCTTGTAAGTACATCTGAATGGAATTAGTTTGTTGTTTAGTTTATGAAATGTCCTCGACTGGCTTGACCATGCCTTGAGCATTTTTTTATGATAATAATATTGAAATTGATTAATTTTATTTGATTATAAATTATATAATTTTTTTGTTAATTTAATTATAACTCTCGACAAAAGACCAAGAAAATAACTAAGAACAAAATTAAACGAGATTTTTGTTTTCCTCTAAAACATAGGAGTACGTATTAATTTTGAATTTTAGAATTTTAAACATTGACTTTAAAATATCTATTTTTGAAATAGGGGGAGAATATATGTATTACTTTACATTAAATTACCACAAGAATAAATATGGAAATTGTGGAACTGCGTTGTAGGTTATAACATGAACCACATTAATTAACTGGGTTAATTTTGCAGATTATAAATGAAGTAGTTTCCTTCCCAATCATATCCTTGCAGGGAATACAATACAAATTCTTTCTAAAATAATTAAGGGCCATGTTTGGAAATTAAAAATCGTGTAGGGAAAAGGTAGGAAAAAAAACTATATATGTAAGAATACAAAATTGTCTTAATTAACATACATTTAATTATTTATACTTCTAAAAAGAGTAGTATTATAATCTGATTAACATATATTTAATTAATTACATTATTTTGTTCTCCTTTTCTTTTCTTTTTTTTACTTCATTTTCCTCAAATTTCCCAAGTGTTTTTTGTTTTTTTTTTTGACAAACCCTGCAGGAAAAATTCATTCCATCAAAAAGATGCAAATTACATGTATGATATAGTTGAGAGGATACTTACTCTATTCAAAAATGAAACCTAAATTATAAACTTTCATGATTTAAGTAGAAAAATAAAAAACAATGAATAATTGTTGGAAATATGTTGCATCCCGAATTCAATCAACATTCGTAAACGAAATCAACTCTTATATAGAGAATTTAATCTTTCAAAAGGAGAAAAATGATTCCACAGAGTGGAAAAAGAAAGAAAAATCTAACACTAAAGTAAGAAAAAACAAAATCCCATAAAATAGAAAACAAACTCTACAAAGGGAGAAAATAATAATGAAAAAAGAGATTAATGATATCAAAAATATCTGGAGGAGGGTCTTTTTCAAAAGAGAAAAGAGGCTAATTATATTTCTTAGCTAAACATTTCCCAAAGTTTCCGTCTACAAAAAAGAATATATTTTTTTTCACTAAGAAAAATATTTTTATTAGTATCTCTAGAAATTACATGATTATATCTAGCAAAACACTTTCCTTTCTTTAAATTTGATATGACTTTTATCACATTGAATATAAACCACCTGCTATGATAACTAATACACCTTTTTAGATATCCAAATAATACTCATTCTTCACTTGCAATTAAATATGGAATAATATCATTTTATAATGGACCAATTTAATAGTATTGGGTAAGTAAGAGTCTATTCACTTAACAATGTTATTAGTGCAAAATGACTTCATTTTCTTCCCAAATGTTATTATCATATTATGTGATTGAACTATATCATCTCCATTAGTCTAATATAAGCATGTATCTCAAATCATAATAATTAGTGTTTAATTTGACTTATACGCGGTTTATTTTAATCGAAGGCATTAAACAATGCCATCTAGTGATTATAATACATATTTAATAAAAATCAACGTACGTGTGACAACTGACACGGTTAAATGTCACATCCTAGAACATAAATTTGTCATGTGATATTTTTATTTTATTATTATTTTCTTTTGTCAGCAAACCATGTGGTTGTTTAATTTTCTTTGTTCCGAATATAAGAGTAACTTAATAAATAAATATAAATGTAGTAAATAACTTATATAGTGAGAAGTGAGGCACTCACTTACAAATTTATACTTCAAAAAGTCATTTTTCATGTATTTTGAAAGAAATAAAAAATCATTTTGCTATGTGGAACGTAGAGACTAAATTTTTTTAAAATATATAAATGATAGTAAAATAATATTTCCTCAATTTCAAAATAATAATCTCAATTTGATTTTAATTAATATTATAAATTATTTAAAAAAATACAACTAATTATGAACATAAATATGAATACTTATACTTTCGGACAAATCAATTATAATAAGACCCGCAGAAATACGAGGGGGGGGGGGGGGAACCACTAGGTATATAAATGCTAAATAAGAAAATCTATAGTTTTCAGAAAAGGCACCTACCAACTTATTATATATATTTAATTTTTTATTGTTGCAATAAACGTGCAACATATAATATATATATATAGAGAGAGAGAGAGAGAGAGAGTTCTCAACACTTCTAATACTTATGTAATGACACAGTGTATATTAAACAACTTGTGTAATGCATGCCTTTGTTTTCTTTCTTTTTTTCGTGGAAGCAGCCTACATGGGCAAAGAAAAAAGGAACAGGATCCTCTCCATTTGATTTAAAATGGAGAGTCTCCATTTTGTTTAAAATAGAGAGTCTTCATTTTATTCTATTTCACCAATTATTGCATCATAATAATTTGATTAGTTATGATCCAAATATGTTAATAGATAGTTTATGATATTAAGATCAATCCTAAAAAAAAAAAAATCCGACATTTTTTCACCGTTAAAAGTCTAAAAGATTTTTTACCGTTGAATAAACAACTTGTGTAATGCATGCCTTTGTTTTCTTTCTTTTTTTCGTGGAAGCAGCCTACATGGGCAAAGAAAAAAGGAACAGGATCCTCTCCATTTGATTTAAAATGGAGAGTCTCCATTTTGTTTAAAATAGAGAGTCTTCATTTTACTCTATTTCATAAATTATTGCATCATAATAATTTGATTAGTTATGATCCAAATATGTTAATAGATAGTTTATGATATTAAGATCAATCCTAAAAAAAAAAAAATCCGACATTTTTTCACCGTTAAAAGTCTAAAAGATTTTTTACCGTTGAATTATTTATTTTTCAACGGTGAAAAATATTTTATACTTTTAACTGTGAAAAAATGTCGGATTACTTTTTTTGTTTTTTAGGATTGATCTTAATATCATAAACTATCTATTAACATATTTGGATCATTACTAACCAAATTATTATGATGCAATAATTGGTGAAATAAAGTGAAATAGAGACTCTCTATTTCGAATGAAATAGAGACTCTCTATTTCGAATGAAATGGAGAGGATCCTGTTCTAGAAAAAAGTGCTACTCTCAACAACCGAAAAAAATGATGTTTTGAATTTTATAATTAGATTAATGAAAGATTTGATAGAGACTAGGCACTGATTCACAGAATATCGTGATTCATTGACTTTAATTTCACTATAAATTTGATTTGTGAGTCACGCTTGAATTCGAATTTAAAGTCAAAATATTTATACATAGTATATGTAGGGTTGCAAAAAGAGATTATTTTCTTAGAAGTTATCGATTTTGATAATTTTCAACTTTTGCAATTATATTTAATATTAGCGGTAACTCGTGTCTCCGACACGAAAATTTTTTTGGAGAGGAAGAAAAAGGTAGAAGAAGAATGTATTGGGAATAGGGTTTGGAGAGGAAGAAAAAGGCAGAAAAAGAGGAAATAAAGAAGGAGAAAATAATGAACGGTCAGATTTATGTTAAACTTTGGATGACTCGGATGATTTATTAGATGAGCGGAAAATTCAAAATAATTTGTATTTTGTTAGATAGATTTCGTAATCTCATTTATATTAAATATAATTGAGATTACGAAATTAAAAATATCTCAACTTAGTTTTCAAAATAAGTCTAAATAAATAATATTAACTCTAAATATAATAATTTGGCGAATTTAACCATTAACAATATGTGAGCTAGCTATTTGAGTAGTATTTAAATATTTTTATACAGACAAACTAATTAGTAACATGCAGGCAAATTGTATATTCAGGGCAGTCGACCCTCCCGCTCATATTCAGGAACGACCCTGCTTAGATACCTAAGATATATAAGTTATCTTAAGTCACTTTTAATGCAACATAATTTGATCATTAACTTAATAATCTAACCGTACAAATATAATGAGCATGCAAAAATATGATATTTTATAAAATTTCATTTAATTTGAGGTATCAGAATATCATTTTTATAATTGTGTAAATAATTTGTATATAAGTATATATTAAGACAACTCTAATTTTAATAACTTCTATTGTTATAAAGTTGCTGATGTATAATTTTAAATCGAACGAAATTTTACATAATATCATATTTTTGCATGCTCATTACATTGGTACTGTTAGATTATTAGTGTTATATATATATATATATATATATATATATATATATATATATATATATCAGAGCCGGCCCTGGGTTTTCTAAGGCCCAGGGCAATTTTTTTCAATTGTGCCCCTTTGTACAAATTTAAAAAAAAAATTATCAACCAATTAATTTTATTAAAATTATAAAAATTTACAAAATATAAGAAAGAACACTTTGGGGTCTCATTAAAACCTGTTTGGGAAAAACCCAATGGGACAAAACCCCAAACGAAGGAAAAAGAGTACCCCCGAATTGTAAACATTACATTAAAAAACTCAAACTACATATTTGAGTCCACATGCTTCCTCCCAAATCTCCATAAGCATTTCTTGATTTGATCAATCTTCTTTTCATCCTCCACAATTAATCGAAGCCAAGAATCATCACATGTACCTACAAAATAAAAATAACAACGAAATCTGAACCACAAAACATCATTTAAAATGTCTTCTTGTTGCACTTTTAGATGCAAAATCATCAATTATACTATCATATTTAATGTTTTTTAACATATCCGTTTCAATGCATAATATCGCTAATCCATTTAGCCTATCTTGAGTCATGGTGGTCCGCAAGTAAGATTTCAATAATTTTAATTTAGAAAAACTTCTTTCAGCAGATGCCACAGTTACAGGTATAGTCAATAATACCCTATAAGCAACCATTACATTAGGAAACATATCCACACTCTTTACAAACTCAAGAATTTTAATGGATGTCCATGGTTTATGTGTTTCATATGCTTCTTTTGGTAACATCACTAGCAACACCTGTAATTTTGAAAATAAGTCTCTTGCATCAACATCAGAAACATCACCATGTTTTAAAGCATTTTCAAGATTCACACAAGAACTTTTCAACTCATTATCATCAAGCGAAGTCAACTTTGCGGCATCAAATAAGAACCCAAAAATAGATTCAAAACAATGCAATTGTTCAAACCTACTCTTCAATTCACCAAGAGCAATATCCACTATAACAAGAAAATAATCAGTTCTAAATGATTCTTCAGCTGATTGTTGTTCCCTATCACTATTGGAAACCTCGTCAAAATGTCTTTTTCTACAAACTTGACGCTTTTTCCGAAATACAGGCTCAATTTCCATATCAAGGGAAATTTCTTTAGCATCAATCATGGCAGAAACAAACCCATTTATTCTATAGTTTTTAAAAAATAAAAGAAGTCCTTCTAATTGTTTTACAGCAGCATCAAGACGCATGTCTTCAGATTGTAACTTTTTACTAACTAAGTTAATCTTATGCAAAATATCATGCCAAATAACCAAACTTAATATACATTTAGATTATATTATCAATTATCTACCTGTATCTGAAGAGAAAATTCCTCGAGCTAAATGGGTAGTAGAAAAACAAGATAATCTGCATAAGAATACATTAAAATTGTGATTAAATGAGTAAATGACCCTTAACAGTTAACACACTCTATTAATTAATCAAATGAAATCCAACCCAATTTGAAAAACAAACACTTAGACATATCACATAGATATATGCATACAGACATACAATATATTCATACAGAGTCCAAGTAAATGATGGGAAAAATTTAATACGTAATGTCATCAGTCTGTCAATCACCATATATTCTGTATATGTAGAAAAATAGAGTTTATAAACCATCAGAGCCGACATTAAACATCAATTTTCCTCAATTTCTATATCTCAGAACCAACTTAAAGAGGAGTGAGATTCTTCTGTGATTATACAGCAAAAAATATTAAATACCAATTCAATTAATGGGGATATTCTTATTCTTTCCAAGTTTTGATTGTGTCATAATAATCTTGATATGAAACTTCTCTTTTATTTATTCTATTTCCTTGTGAATGTTGGAGTGTTTGTACTAAATTCAGAAGCAATAAGTTCAATACATGTGATGTTAATCAGTAATCACATTGACGATAATAAATATTAAATAATAATAGTGAACTCACTTGTCACATAGACTGAGAAATCAAACTAATTTGAGAAACCCACTGAGCCGCCAAACTAATTTGAACAATTGAACAGCGAACTGAAACTCAAAGTCAAATGAATATGTCAATCTCAAAATCCAGCTCAATCAGTTAATCAAAAGAACAAATAAGTGAATAACACAATCAATGAGAAGAAATGTGTATGGAATCTTACGCAGAATTGCAGAAGAAGAGGGACAAAAAAGGGGATTCTCCTTGACTCCTTGGTGTGGCTGGCGGCTACTGTAGTGCAAGTGATTTGAAACCCTAAAACATTTCTTCTCTTGTTATGACTGTTGGGCTGATATTTTTTTTTGGGACATTTACATTTAGTAGTACATTTTTAGAAATAATTACAATAATGGTGCATAGATAAAATAATTACAAAACTAATACAATTTTCCATATTTATTTGCAATATTAGTGCAATTAGAATTCCTTAATTTAGGGGATAATATCAATTTCTCTCTCCTCCATTCTATCCCTTTAATTTAGTTTCCAAGCCAATTTTTTTGGATTGAAATTGTAGGATTTGTGGAGAGTGTCTACTTTGATTCGGAGGATTTGGGCAACACCACCGGCCAGTGGGACTTGTATGGATCTGATGCACCTTCACCATACAACCCTCTTCGGGGATATACTACAGATCGGACGCAGAGTTGATAAGCAGTGGTGAAAGTAAGAGTATATCAAGTAACAGCCAAGAAAAATACTTGTCAACATTCTTTTCTTGTCAATGGAGGTGGTGGCGGTGATTGTGTAATGCTAATTTATAGTCGTTTGAACCACCCAATCCCCATCGTATCCAAAAAAAAACACATAGTTCCAATCCATTGTTCACATGGAAGGATATCCTAAGGTATTTAGTCAAACTTTTATAAATAAATAAATAAAGATCAAACCTAAACATTTAAAAAAAATAAAATACCCATTCTCTCTCCCCTCCCTCCCTCCCACCGCCCCACCACCTCTCCCTGCCGCCCCCGCCCATCCGCCGCCCCCCGCCTCCCTCCTCCCTCCGCCTCCCTCTCTCTCTCCCGCCGCAAGGTAACCAAACATTCATAGCAAGGTAACCAAACATTAATAGTAAGGTAACCAAACATTCATACCAAGATAATTAAACCTTTATACCAAGGTAACCAATATTATGAATGGTTACCAACTCAACATTATACAGTAACCAAAATTAATCTAATTAGTAACCATATTTTTTTCATATTGCAGTTGGTAACCAAACATTCATAGCAAGGTAACCAAACATTCATACTAAGGTAATTAAACCTTTATACTAAGGTAACCAATATTATGAATGGTTACCAACTCAACATTATACAGTAACCAAAATTAATCTAATTAGTAACCATAATTTTTTCATATTGCAGTTGGTAACCAAACATTCATAGCAAGGTAACCAAACATTCATACCAAGGTAATTAAAAGTTATACCAAGGTAACCAATATTATGAATGGTTACCAACTCAACATTATACAGTAATCAAAATTAATCTAATTAGTAACCATAAATCTGAAACACACCCAAATCCATTTCAACTCATTAATTTAAACCTAAATAACCAAATACTTATACGACAGTAACAAACACACTAAATGGCCTTTAATTTAATTAAGTCATCTATATCTTTAGCTTAATTAATTAGGTGCATTAACATGAATAGCTGAGAACAAGCTATACAGTATGCTCCATTTGTTAGCATATATACACAGGTTTTGACACTAATTTATTAGGTAGCCTTCCTCATTACCAAACCTCTTGATTCTGATAGAATAGACAAATTAAGAAAATTAATTTATTTGTTAAATTTTTTGATATTTGAAATATTTCGAGAAACTAGCTAGCTACTTAGCTTCATTTGTCTAATCTGTTGTTACTTTCGAAACTTACGCCTTACCCAGGTTCTTTCCATTTCCTTTTAGAAACTTTGAAGATGGATGCATGGAAATTCGGTAGACTAATCTCTGATAGATCTAATTCGAATATATATGGCGGCGGGGAGAGGTGGCGGGCCGGTGAGAGGGAGGGAGGGGAGAGAGAGAATGAGTATTTTATTTTTAAAAAAAAAACTGATATTGAAACTAAATTAAAGGGATATAATGGAGGAGAGAGAAAGTGATATTATCCCCTAAATTAAGGAATCCTAATTGCACTAATATTGTAAATAAATATGAAAAAATGTAATAGTTTTGAAATTATTTTGTGGATGCACTTATCTTGTAATTATTTTCTAAATGTTGTATAGTATTGTAAAGAACCCTTTTTTTTGGCTGACTTTTAGTTGGACCTTCTTAAAAAACATAACGAGTCCAAACTAAATTTTGTGCCCCCCTTAGCTTTGGGCCCTGGGCGGTAGCCCTGGTAGCCCTGGCCCAGGGCCGGCTCTGATATATATATATATATATATATATATATATATATGCATTAGCAACATATATTAGCACCATATTATTAAAATATTCAAATGTATATGCATTTACAGTATATATAACTTTTTAATTACCTTATTTCATCTTTATGACTCCCCCGCGCGCTGAGGTTGGGGCTACATGTAATCATATTTTAACCAGCTGCGATTGAGACCGAGGTATTTTCATTTGAGCCTGTTATTTTCATCTGATTAATTATTATGGTTTTAATGGTAGGAAGTTTGGAATATTTATTTTAGCTTTTATAAAATTAGTAAAAATGGTCCATATATATTGTAAAGCCGCTTGAAGACGCTACACCGTCCCTAACCTCGCGCGATATCTTTGTGTCACAATAATTTTTTTTCCCTTTTATTCCTGTAAATTTAATTATATAAATTTTTACCATTTTTAATTAAAAGTTTTCATATCTTCTTACTTAATACTCTGAATTTTTTCAAGTTTTTATTTTATTCACATACTAATTACACAAGCAACATCACAAGGATTGTAAGCAATAATTTGGCCCAAAACTGTACCATTTGTGCGGATATTATCTTATTGCTTAGCTTTTTGTGTAACACCTCATGTCCCACATCGAAAGATAAGAGAAAAGTTTGTCTGCATATAAAGAATACCTTCAGTCCCGAGAAGATACTATTAGGCCCTTAATTTAAAGTCTTGTTTGTATGGATTTGATTCGATTCAATTCGGACTTGGGATTTGATCCAAGATTTGTTCTGGACTCGAGATTTGACCCGGGGTGTTACATTTTGTGGGAGTGTAAAACACCAGAATTTTTTTCATTGTTTTATATTATATATATATATATATATATATATATATATATATATATATATATCAATTTAGACTCTTTTAACCCCATAAATTATAATTACAACCGATGGGAAAATATGCATTTTTTATAAGTTAGACAAACCTTAAATATTTGATAATTAGTCAGCACACAGGAAAGTGATAAATAGTGATAAATTAATTGTTTGTCATATATTTGAGCAACAAATAATAGTGTTCTAAAAATTCCCGCCTATTAATCCCCTCTTAAACACTAGGTGGTCCTCTATTGCCTCGATTTGACTGGACGCTTAGACCCCCGCTTAGATAGAATTAGACATTTACTTTGAAACTCTACAATACTTGAAATGACTTTTTTAAACTTAAAAAAATTATTTTTTATGGTAATTTTCATGTAAAATTTTAAAAAATTATATCTAAATATACTTTGTACCGTATAACAAATATGTATAATAGAAAAATAAACAAATGAGATCGTTTAAAAAAACGTCTAATTCGCTTAAAAATACGCTTAGGCGGCCTAGGCGCTAAACGGGCTACGGCACTTTTAAAACACTAACAAATAGCCTCTCCTTAAATACTTTGACTAAATGTCTAAATTCAAGCCATCCTTTTGTCATGAGAGCGTTCCTTGTAATTCCTGAATATGAATAACTCGTTTTTAAGGATTGGTCACTAAGATATAGGAAGGACCATGTTTTCCCATGAAAATTTGGTACATTTGATACATCATATGTACGTACGTAAGGTGAATTATAAACATTTGGTAACTTTTTATTTTATTTTTTTGTGTCGTGGCTTGAGGTATACAATGAACTTGGCATATCTATTACGATATAAGAACGATTATTCATATTAGTTAAGTTACTTGGGTATTTTTGTTTGATCAGGACTCAGGAATTGATTCAGACAATAAATATTTTTAAAAAAATTATTATTATAAAAAATTCTGAAAATATTATTCAAAACTATAAACATTAAAATTTATTTTACAAAAGCAAATAGAGTTTCATTATTTCTATGATATACAATACTTATCAAATTGAAAAATCATGTTATCTTCTCTAACAATAATTTTGTGTGTGTGTGTGTGTTTATGTGTTAGATTCATATATTGGTTATCTAAATCTTTTTAAAGTGCATAATATACAAGATTAATTTTGTTATTATGAGATTGTTAGTTAATTTTATATTATCAAACTGTTAGTTAATTTTATATTATCAAAACTGTTTCAAAACAAACTTGTAACTCGTGCGAGATACGGGTTAGCTTTTAAAATCATATTTTTATGATAAGATATAATTTGAACATGAGAATGATTCATTACAATGAAAAACTTGAATCCACTAATAACTATAATTTTCTATTTAGCATGTCTATTATAAGTCGGTAACATATTACCTAAAATTGACTTTCATCGATAGTACTACAATATATGAATTGAAGAAAGAAACTTTTGTACCTTTTTGCTTTGTTGATATCACTGTTGCTATCATTATTATAAATTTTTGTTTAGATTGGACTAGAACATGCTCTTTTTTTCCCAGATATGTAATATAAAAATAAAAACATATTGTTATAGATATTTGTACCAAGTTATACTTTGTTCATTCTAAATTATACTAATCTTTTTCCATTCTTCTTGTCGTAAATACTCGCTTCTTCTTCTTCTTTTTTCCCTTAAGATTTATAGGGTTGTTTAAATAGTGTTGAATGTGTGAAGAGTAATAATAATCTATTGTCATTTAATACATAATTTGTATTTAATTTGTGAATGTATTTAAGAATGTAGAAGATTTGTGACGGTTGGTTTTAGGTGTATAATGTATCAAAGTTTTAATGACATTTTTTTTATTAAAATGTGTAAGTTGTTTTGGGTAGAATATTAAGAGTACCTATTTAAATACAATGATTATAAAATTAATGGCCAAATTACCTTAAGAAAATGACCAACCCAAATTAATTTAAAGGTAGATCTCTTATTCGGTTGTTATATACTTGTATTGATAAGATTTGTTATTAACTTTTATCTTTTTAAAAGTTGTTTGAATATTTTTAAATTCAAAATTGATATAAACTCCATTTAATTTTAATCTATATAATGATGTCTAACATTTTTTTCTTGTTGAGATTCCTGTACAAGTAGTGAAGAAAGAACTTTTGTTGGTTATAATAATAAGGTAAGATCCATGGACAAAGTCGAGAATATAGTAAACTATCTAAAAATGTCCCAAATATAATTAACTTTCAAAAAATCATTAATAATTTTTTTATTTTGGTACAATAAGAGCATTATATATGATATATATTGATAAAGGTTTGTGACAAAGGTATATATATTAACTCTCTAAACTTTTAAAGTGCATAATAATACAATATTGTGCTGTTATAAAACTATTAATTAGCTTTCGAGATGTGCACAAGTCGAATTGAAACCGAACATGGGCTACTCAGATTCAACTCGAAAGGTTAAATTCTTACTAGATTTCGACTCAAATTTGAAATGCATTTAAAAAACTCTACTCGGATTCGACTTGACTTAAATATTCATTACTTGAATTCGATCCGACTCGGATCAAATTATATTCAAACTACTCGCGATCTTCGAATTCAACTTTCCAAAATGTATTTGCATTTATAATACAAATAATTACAAATCAAACTTATTATTTCTCTTAGAAAATGAGAAAATAAAGTTATAATTATGAATGTTGTTAATAACCAATGAATGGCAAGTATTTTTTCTTGTGACTTTACAAATATTAAATAACAATTAAAAAGAAAAGTAAAAAAATAATAACTAAACTTTATTTTATATATATATATATATATATAGTATCATAGAATGTATTGAGTACTTATTCGAATATGTTTCAATCGCGTATGTATAGAACCATGATCGAGAATTCGAGTACTTTGTGTTAGGACAATTATATATTTTGATTTGATGATGATGAGATAATGTATATTTGTAACCAATAGCTTTTGTGAAGTCCTTAAAATAAAATCGATGTACAAGAACTTAGAATAAAAGATCAAATTTATTAGGTTGATGTATTGAGCTAAACGAATGTATAGACTATAAGAAATGAGACGATCGTAAAGTTGTTGAAACGATCATAGAGCATTCTAAGATCGCATAGTCTGCCAGAAATCGTAAAGCTAAATCAAAATCGCAGAGTCTGCATAGAGATCGTAGAGCTTAATGAAAATCGTAGAGTCTACAGAAAAATCATAAGGCAAACAAAAATCGTAGAGTCTGTCAAGAGATCGTAAAGCTTATTGAAGATCGTAATGCAAGACAAAGATCGTAGAACATGCTGAAGAACTTGCAGAATCGTAAAGTCAACCAAATTAGCAAAAATAAAAAATAAAAAAGTACTCTACGATCACCATGAAAGTCTACGATAATGAAAATCGTAGAGTACTTCAGTTCTGACAATGGACCGACAACGTTAAGGTTCGTAGAATGCAGATCCTAAAATAAGTTGCTGAATATTTGAAGTTTAAAAAGAAGATCAGATCGATGTGTGTCTAACAGCTAGTTTGCCGAAGTGACAGTAGCCCACGTGACTGCCATTGTACTAGTTTGATGTGACACATCATAGCCGGAAGCAAGCTGACACATTTACTCTTAAAGTCAACATCAGAGATCTTCTAGGATCGGAACATTAAATGAGCAACGACAACTTTTTAACGAAAAAATCTCGAGGATGTCTATATATAAGGCATGCAAATTCAATCCAAAATCAATCAAGAACAAGATCAAGATTTGAATTGCAGCACAACTTTGAAAACTTTACTTTACGAAATCAAGAACACCTTATTCTGCTACTAAGTCTTTCAAAAGCCAAGCATAACGTCACTTAGTAGCACCCCAAAAATATTACAAGAAAAACCTTCAATCGCGACCAATACTTTTAGCGATTGCATTTTCGATCTCTAATTGGAGTTAATAGAAACCGGCCACTGATGTAATTACCGCAAAAAAATTTGGCGCAATAGTTGTCGGGGAGGTTTATTGCGACTACTAACTATCAGCGATTGCACGCGGTCACTGATAAATCCACGTCATTAAAAACAGCGACCGCATGCGGTCGCTGATAGCGGTCACTGATGAATTTTAATATAATCAGAACCAGACAGTCGTTCTAGCTGCAGACGAAGGAAAGAAAGAAGAGGGAGAAGAGGGAGCCCACCCACCGCCGCCACCGATTAGGGATTTGAGAATTTTTCTTGGCCCTGTTTTCTCTCATTCCTCTAATATCTTTGGTAATCATTCATTCACTTTATTCTTTTTTCTCTATATATGTATATATCAATGTGAATGAATTGTATTATTTGTATTATTTTACTTTCTCAATATAAACTACCATGTCTTTGTTTCCATTTTGCTGGTTAATTAAAATGGTGGATTGATATGTATTTCTGAGTGTGATCTATTTTTCACTAAACCAAATATAACCTGGGTCCGTATAAGATTATTGCGAATAGTAATATTATTTTATCGGTGCTTCAGCATTGTGTTATTCTAAATATATTCTAGAGGATTATTTAATATGTACTCTCTTTGATTTTGTATACTCATGAGAATCGATGAATCATTTTCTTTTACATTGTGAGTTTATTAAGATGCCTTGGGCTGGTGGTTTTCGCTTTATTGGTTTTGTAACTTTAAATGGGTTATTGGTTGTTTTCCATTTTGTTATACTTTTGGCAAAATGTGATCTATCTGCGACTCTAATGTGTCTTTTATTGTTTTGTTGGCAAATTCTTTTGACTAAGGGCTTATTTCAATTGTTTGATTCTCTTCCTTGTACATGATTTTGGGTATGTTTCTATGTTAGATGCAGATTACAATTCATTCTTCTTGTATTTTTTTTTTTACATTTACCACATTTTCTTATCGCTTTAGCCCAATTCATAGTCTTACGATTTTCTTCCTATGTTTACACTAAAAAATAATATTTGTAGTTTTTTTTTTATATGTAGATGACAATATTTTGACCAACACTCATCTTTCTGTTATGGATAATGTTGAATCCTAATTCAATGCTTAGTTTCAAAACAAAGATAAATAATATAAGTAAATAATATAATATAAATAAATAATCAAAGAATAAAAGTAAAATAAAATAAAAACAAATAAAATAAAATAATACAAAATGAAATGAAATAAAATAAATAATATATCGAACTAAGTAGTATTTACTTAGTTTTTTAATAGTAAATAAAATAATAAAAATAAAATAAAATAAAACAAATAAAATAAAATAAAATAATACAAAATATAATAAATAATATAATGAACTAAGTAGTATTTACTTAGTTTTTCAATACTAAATAAAATAATATAAAAATAATACAAAATAAAATAAAATAAAATGAAATAAAACAAATAAAATAAAATAAATAATACAAAATAAAATCAAATTAAATAAAAAATAATATAATGAACTAAGTACTATTTACTTAGTTTCTCAATACTAAATAAAATAGTATAAATAAAATAAAAATAAAACAAATAAAATAAAATAATACAAAATTTAAAATAAAATAAAATAAATAATATAATGAAACTAAGTAGTATTTACTTAGTTTTTCAATACTAAATAAAATAATATAAAATAATACAAAATTAAATAACATAAAATGAAATAAAATAAATAAAATAAAATAAAATAAATAATACAAAATAAAATCAAATTAAAATAAAAAATAATATAATGAACTAAGTAGTATTTACTTAGTTTCTCAATACTAAATAAATAATATAAATAAAATAATCCAAAATAAAATAAAATAAAATAATATAATGAACTAAGTAGTATTTACTTAGTTTTTCAATACTAAATAAAATAATACAAAATTAAATAACATAATATGAAATAAAAACAAATAAAATAAAATAAATAAACCAAAATTAAATTAATTAAATAAAAGATATTTGTAATGAACTAAGTAGTATTTTCTTTGTTTCTCAATACTAAATAAAATTATATAAAATAATAAAAATATAACATGGTTATATATAGAGCTGGACTGTGAATGACATGGTTCATTATAACAGTCCAATAGATAAAGAGCTCAACCATATCTATAGAGCTAGTTCTTCCACCCCCCAAAGTTGTTAGTGCGTTGTAATAGAACTAAGGAAGTAACAGTCCAATAAATAGAGAGGAAGAGAGGGCTACAACTGGAACTGTAAGGGAGTGGAGCATCAATGGGCCACCATTCTGATAACCATTACTCATTATATTTTGGTTGCCTATCCCTTATATTAAGTTGTTCATTCTTTTCATTATAGTTTTAAACATATATGGCTGGGGCTGTGTTGTTGTTTGAACACCCTCGAACAACAACAACTTACAAGTATGTTGAAAATGGTTAATCATATACTTATAAGTATGCCCAAGTCATATGTTTACAAGTATACTTAAATGTTAATCATATGCTCATAAGTATGCTAAAGTCATATGCTTACAAGTATACTCAAGTCATATGTTTTACATAAAGATACATCTATATGTATTTATATGCATCACAAATGACATTGGGCTGAATTGTAAATCTCTAACAAGGGGAATACAATAATTCTTGTCTGCAGTAGGTACCGTGGAATCATGGAGCTTTATTCAGACCGTAGTTGGATGAGAATGCGAAAGTCAAGTGCCCAGATAGGTGCTACAACTGAATTTAGAACTGGTTGTTAAGTGTTTCTGGATTATGTGTATAGTCACTCGGAATGTGTGAATGGTTAGAACAAGATAAGATGCCCTTGTCTGAAGTGTAAGAATGTAAATTATATGGACGGAGACATGGTAAACTATCACTTACTTATTTTTGGGTTCATGAAAAATTACGAAGAATGCTGGTGGGCACATGGGCAGGGAAGAGATAGTGGCATCGCACAAGTACACATTCCGGGCAGCAGTATCCATCGTATGAATGAAATGGTTTATGATATTGTAGGGCCGAATTTTGATTGGGAACAAGGCAGAGAACAACCTATGAATTCTGATGCCAAAGCGTTCTTTAAGTTATTAGACGAGGGGTAGTGAGCCATTATGACATGGTTGCACCAAACACACTACATTGTCTATAGTTGCAATATTAATTTAACATCAAGGCTGATCACAAACATGAGCCATGAGTGTTTTGAGTCGCTTTTGAAGGTCATTAAGAGTATGTTACCTGACGGTAAAAAATTGCCCGATAACTAATACTATTGTAAGAAAATGGTAAAGAAGTTGGGTCTTGGATACCAAAAGATTGATGCATGTCTAAACGATTGCATGTTGTTTTATAAGGAAAATGAACATAAGACAAAGTGCATGTTTTGTGGCCATGATTGGTTTAGGCCTATTAAAGAGGGTGTGACTACAAAAAAGAACCAAATATACCTTTGAAGATATTTAAGGTATTTTTCAATTACACATCGGCTCAAAAGATTGTACATGTCTTCAAGAATAGCTGAACATATGACTTGGCATGCGAAATCTCCAACTAAAGATGGAGAACTTAACAATTCTCACAGGGATGGACAGGTTTGGAAAGATTTTAACTTAGCACATCCTAGGTTTGCATTGGAACCTAGAAATGTGAGGCTTGGGATTGTCCATTGATAGTTTCAACCCGTTCGGCCACTCAGTTGTTTCCGTACTCCTGTTGGCCAGTGATTGTAACTCCGTACAACTTGCCTCCTTGGATGTGTATGAAACAACCATACTTGTTTCTTTCACTCGTGATTCTTGGTCCCACGAGTCCTAAAAAAATCCTAGATGTGTACTTAAGACCTCTTAGAGACGAGTTGAAGGTATTGTGAGAGGATGGAGTACATACTTGGGATGTTTCCACGAAAATAAATTTCAACCTTAGGGCAGCGGTTATGTGGACTATAAGTGACTTTTCTTGCTTATGGTATGTTATCTAGATGGAGTACACACGGAAAATTGGCTTGTCTATATTGTATGAAGCATACAAAGTCTTTCAATCTATCAAATGGTCGAAAGCCATGCTGGTTTGATTGTCATCGTCGTTTCTTGCCGGTAGATCACCCGTTTTGAAGAAATAAAGAAAACTTCAAGAAAGAAAAAGTAGATAATGATACGCCTACACCACGACTGCCGGGGACGGAGATGCGTGGACTGTGTGATGAGATTTGTCGGTCATCTCATTTGGTAAGATTGTTGCCTTTAACATCATCGATGGGTTTGGAATATCTCATAATTGGGTTCGGAGAAGCATCTTTTGGGAACTGCCTTAATTGGTTCTACAAATTTGATTCGTCATAATCTAGATGTGTGATGCATATTGAGAAGAATGTGTTCGATTAATGTGTTTTAACACCATGATGAGTGTTGCGGGGCAAGGCGAAAGATAATGATAAAGCACGGTTGGACATGAAAGATATTTGTAGGCGTCCTGGATTTGAACTTTATGAATCTCCTAATGTAAGATGGTTAAACCGCATGCAAAGTACCACATTGTCCAAAAAATAGGTTAAAAATGTGTGCACATGGATAAAGTCTCTGAAACTACCAGATGGATATGCGTCAAACATTGCAAGGAGGGTTACAGGTGAAAAATTGCAAGGGATGAAGAGTCATGACTGTCATGTGTTCATGGAGAGACTCATGCCTATAGCATTTCAGGACTTCCTTGATAAAACCAATATGGGATGCTTTGACTGATGTTAGTCATTTCTTCAGAGACATATGTTCAAAAACATTAAATGAAAAGGACATGTCTATACTTAAGAAGAACATCATTGAGATCGCGTGTAAGCTTGAAAAAATATTCCCACCTGATTCTTTTGACTCTATAGAGCATTTGCAAATCCATTCTACCCTATAAAGCACCATGTTTAGTAGCCTAGTTTAATATAAATGGATGTACCCTTTCAAGAGGGTCATAGAAAACCTTAAGAGGAAGGTGAAAAAATAGAGCTTATGTCGAGGGGTCAATATGTGAAGCATATAGTTTCGATGAGATATCTACGTTTGTCTCAGACCTATTTTCCTAACGAAGTCTTAACAAAGGTCAATCGAGTCCCGAGACATGATGATGGGTGCACTGTTGAACTAAATGGCTGACTTTCTATAATTGGTTTACCAGGTCACGCTTATGGAAAAGGGAAGCGCATATTCCTCTTTAAGCAAAAATTTCATGCTGCACATACTTATATTCTTCTCAATTGCGAGGAAATTAATGAATTTGTGAGGTAAACATGTTAAAATTCATATTTATTGGACCTATCTCTTAACCTGCAATCTCATCTTTAATATATGTTAATGTTTATAAAATTATATAAATCATACGATGACGAGTTAAAAGCAAATCACCCGACATCACTAATAAAGATATTCAAGTTAGTCGTGATCAAAGGATTTGCACTTTGGCTAAAGGACAAAGTAAGTTAAATGAATTAAGCACAACATATATCGTGTTCAAGTATGAATTCATTTAAAAGAGATTTTTTATAGGCTCTTAATGGGGGAACGATTCCTCCAAATATACAAGTCCTAGCTATGGGCCCAGACAGGGACCAAGTCAGCCGCAATAGTTACATAAATAAATGGCTGTCAAGTTCATACAACGACATAATGCTCGCAGGTAAAAAGAACAACTAACACAGGAGTGTGTGTTCAAGAAGATTGTGACAATGAGCTTGGTCGTGCCTTTTATGGGGAGTTGGTAGGAAATCATCGAGTATTATCGTATAAGGGTACTTATGGGGGTTATATTAACTTGTTTCAAGTGGTCGTTGGTTTGATTCAGAAAAAAGGAATACATGTCAATAGACATGGAATCATTGATATTGATCTTCATACGTCCATGGACGTTAACGCATCATTTGTGTTACCAACTCAAACAGTACAAGTATACTACACTCCCTAGTCCTGTTAAGAAAAGGGATAAACCACCTGCAAATTGGCAAGTTATATTATTCAAACTCCCGCTCGCAGTCGTGTCCAAGTAGTAGACGGTGAGTTTTACTAAGAAGAGATGTTTCATAGACCTCCTATAATAAATGTGGAGGACAACAATGAATTACTACTTTTAGAGGGTGGAGATGAACTTAATGAATTGAATCCCGAGTCAGTACTTGTGCTAGATGACATTGATACTGAAGAGGAAGAGTTATTGACTCACACTGACACTGAATCTGAAGAAGATGATGTTATGAATCTCTTAATACATATACAAAATGATTCTGACTCAGACAACGATTTTCATTAACATGTATGTTTAGTTTTACTTGTATTACATATCCTTCTTATTTGGTGATTATAATAATTATATAAAATAACTATAAAATAAAAATTACCTATCACTTATCAGTCAATTATTTAAAATCAATATTACCTGTTATTATTATCATTTTATTTGTATATTTAATGTCATATAACTCGTAATAACATCCACCAATTTTTAGGCATACAGATGTCTTATGAAGTAGCGCAGAGAAAAAGCACGGCTTGAGTCGGGAGCCTAATCATGTCCCGAAGGCCCCGGCTAATATTTTGATACAGATTAAACCTCCTCCGGACAGCACGTACGTTATTTACCTATTATCTATAAGTATTTTATATTACCATTGTTTCGAAGAGAAACACTAATGTAAATTGCTTTAAATATTAAATTAAAATTACTTATTTTTAATGTAAAATTGTTATATATTTTAGTGACTTTTCAGATAACAAGATTGTCAAGTGCATTTCACAGCTTTATTTGCAGAACTGGCCTACGCCAGTGATTACGTGGGCAAGCACACCTCTCGCCCATAAGGATGCAGTTTGGTCTGAATTTCGAAGTATATTTTTTTTATTTCTGACATATAATATAATTAATGAACTAATATTGTTTATATAGTAGTGTTGGATTATGTTAATATCACCGTTTTAATATTATTATTGTTGTTTTACTTGTAGAAGTAGTGTATAGGTGGGACGAACGTGCATGCATTAGTTATTTAGGACACTGTATTTTTTTGGCAGAAAATGCGCCATCAGAACTAAAGACAATTTGGTAATAAAGAAAGACAAAAAGCCCTACATAATGTAGAGATGGATCATCCAGGATAGGGTGTGAGCAGTTCGTGCATGAGCATAGACCCTGGTGGTGCTGCACGCAACCCATATGGGCTGAGCTGAGATGTGTGACCAGTGGAGAGCTGAGAGCTGGGTCAAGAGACTCAAGACTGCTGCCTCGAAACAGAGCCTCAGGTGTACCTGAAGGCGACAAGGCAAAAGGCACATACAGGGGCGGCAATATCTCATAGTTACAACATATTGCTGCTTCATGGGTACGAATGAATAACAAATTTGTTGGTTTAATTATTTTTTATGTTAACAGTCCATGGTTATGTAGAATATCACATGTTTACATATTAATATGAGAGCATGTTTTGTAGAAGGCTCAGTCTTAGGGCCAGCCTATCCATTGGCTGGATGTGTATCTGGCCACAACCCGCGATAGTTTGCCTAAGGCTGTCCAGATAGCAGTAATAATTTTTTATTACTTTGATATGTTTATAAAATTTTACGTCATTCTTTATTTTAATCATTTTATATTTTATTTATAACTATTTAATTGTTAATCTACAAGTAATAAGACACCTATAAGAGTTTAATGAATGACCGTTATCCTGAAGGCACCCTGTGTCCGCCGATTGATCAGAAAATTGTGGGAAAGGGTGTCGGTTGTGAAGAAGAAACTATGTCAAAAGGTCAAGGGACAACGATGACGCCCGCCCTATCAGTGGCACAGGCAGCTCTGCTACCTAGTCTACACAGTCATTCGGGTCACCCAGCTTATCATACTCTTGCTGGCTGTGGTGAGAGCGATCTGTCGAGATCGTGATCTTCTTCGCATACTGGGCGGGCATCTGCAGTCTCTGAGCCCTGATGAAGTTAACAGAGGCAATGGTAGCAGCAGCACGACACGAAGGTGGCGACGAGGTAATCTTAGTACATATGCTCAAGTCAAAATAGTCTTAATATTATGTTTTCTAAATAATTTCTATTGTTTAGCTTTCCCTCGCTTTGCTTTTGTATAATACCAGTATCAACATATATATTCTATATGTAACATGTTTATTTTATTCGTTTGTTAATTACAGGGTCGTACTAAATTTGGGCGATGATATATGAAGAGCTAGGCTTTGTTTTCTACATATTTAAAGCCTTGTACTTTTATATTCATTCTATAGACAACTGTATATTAGTTAAAACATGACATTTGTATATATTTAATTTAGTTCATATTGGTTTTTTAATGTTTATATAGTTTATATTGGTGTTAGTTTTATGTGTTTGCATATGGATGGATTCTTATATATACTGTTGTGCATGTGTTTGGAATATAAAGCAAGGATGGATGTTTATATGGATATATATATTATACTGCTGGTGTGTTGGGTTATTTATAAGCAGGTACAATTTTTTTTTGGAAAATTCACAATATACAGCAAAAAAAAAAAAAATTTGGAAATTACGTCAACAGTCGACCGCTGATAGGGTATAATCTCTGCGACCGTTACATCGGTCGCAAGATAGACTTTTATTCTTATAAGTGAACTTACTTCTATATTGGTGATTCATATAATAATTAGTGACATGATTTGTTACTAAGTCCTAAGTGACCTATAAAGATAGTTTTTTGTGGACTGGTCTTAGTGGAGCTCTTCTGATCTTTAGTGATCAATTCTGTCAGGTCTGAATTGACTGAAAGAATATATTAAGTTGTATTCGGTTAAACTTAGTAAATAAGATTCTTAGTTGAATTGATCTAAGTAATCATCTCTATACCATTAATGGCATTTTCTACTACGAAGAGTAGAAGATTGGATTAGGAGATCTTTGTGCTCCAAACCCACCTATAAAATTTGTCTGTGCGCATTTAACATTTATACAGCATCGTATCTTTTATATCCTATTTGTGATCTTATATTATTAATACAGATGCAACTAAATTCAAAAGCTGAGAATTTCCCTTAAATCTGTAATAAGGGAAAAATTTTTCTTAAACTTAATATTTTCATCAGTGGCATCAATTAAAATATGTAACTTGCCTTGTAATATTATAATCTAGTAATACTATCCCTTAAAAAAATAAGTTATTTATAAAAGGATCTATTCAATCATCCCTTTCTAGATCTCTTAGTACCTTTGCAAAAATAACACATTTGAGTCCTAAACGAGATCGACTTATATTCTTACTTATAGTTTTTACTCATTATTTATTTGTGGTGGGCGTTATTTGGATCCATAATTTTATCAGAAAATTCCGAGTATCGCTCGATAATTATTTATCGATTCCAACCAGTGAGGCGAGCCTTTTGGGACCATTTGGGTTAATCGATTTAACATACCTATAATTAGTTAATGATAATAGTATTATACGAGCCGAAGTTTTGAATTATATTATGTTAGGAACTCAAGCTCGACTCGCTTAAGTTTAGCTCAAGATCACTTAAGCTCGACTCATTTAGAGTGTTGGTATCGTAGTGGTCACTTAAGCTCGACTCGTTTTATTATATATATTTAATTAATAAAAATAAATATTTTTGTATGATTTATATTTACAAAAAATATAAAAATAATATAATTCGTTTATAATATATTGTTAAATTATGATATTTATACTCAACTTTAGCTCGTCTTCGATCTATGAGACTCAATTTGAGGGCTCGACTTAAGCTTATAAACTCAACTATAATTATTATATAAACTAGTCGCAATTCAAATGAACATATTTGATCCCCTTATTAACTTAAAAAACCTCGGGTCAATGTTAATCGCTTAAACATTTAGTCGAATCTTAATGTTCAGGAAATCAAGGCGATCGAACTAGATCGATTCGTTTACGACCCTACAACAAAACTTTGACGTTTAAAAAACTATAATCAAAATGCCATGAGAAAATGAAAAATTGGTGGCCTTGTCACATAACCCACCAACCTAAACTTGATAATTAGATCAGGGCCAAAACGAAATAATATTTCGGTAATAAAATAATCTATAATTTTATTAATAACTGAAATGATAAAAATGACAAAATCATTAATTAAAAAAAGTGCATTTTATAAACTTAATAATTTGAGTATGAATAAGCCACAAGATTATCTCTCTTTGATATTGTTTATTCATTAATTGTTAATGCTAGGTCAACAATAAAGATGGGGGATTGTGCTTTTAATGATATTATGTTGTAGGGCTGGTTTTTGGCCCATATAAGGGGCAAAAAACCATATCTTGAATCAAAATTTATTATACTAAAAATCTTCCCCCGTATAGCGATATATATTGGGGTAGTAGTTTGAAGACCAACAAGATAAGAATAACAAATTAAATATGGTATAAAGAAAAAAGAGGATTGATAAAATAATAGATTAAATTTACTTTCTAACAATTCTTTTCTTGCTATTTGCAATTTTTTTTTATATAATAATAACTTAATATGTTAATTAAAAATTATATTACTATTTTACCCTTATATAACATTACATTTACATTATAAAAACCTAAATGCAATAGGAATAATTGTAGTATTTTAATATTAGAGATAAATTTTTTGATAAGAAATTGACAAATTTATATACTATTTATCTCCTATAAAAATTCTCCACAAATAAGACATCATCTCTTTTACTAAATTTCTCTACAAACTTCCTTTCAAAACTCAGCAAACACCAGTGTAACTGTATGGTCCTTTCCATCGTCGGTTGTTGTGTAGATCCTTATCCATTTATCAGCTGTTGTGGGCAATCGATTATAGCTCATGCTATTTATTGTCTTACAAATAGTCGCCTCTTAATCTTTATACACTAAATTCTCATCTGCCTCCCGCTTGTGGGCATAAAGGGATAAATTATTTTCATCTCTCAAATTACAACTCTTAATAAATTCATATGAGTTATATTTCTGATAAGTATATATCGATATAAACATATTGTATATACGGTTCTATGTATTTGAACAGATCTAGGGCGTGATGTATATAATAATATTATGTAACAATAGAAAGAAATCTTTTTGTTAATAAAATTAATATTGCAGAATTGGTGTTAAATCTGTTTATTTATATCCCCTCCGTGTTTGCACCCAAAAAAGAAATATTCCTTCTAGTTATATTACTTTATAAAAGTCTCAAAATAAAGATATTTTCAACCTTAAAATTTTGATAAGTTGTTTAGTTGGTAAACTTTTTATAGAAGTAATCATAATTTTTCATATGTCTGTACTGTAGAAAATTAAATTGAAATTTTTAATTAATTTTGAATTTTATAAAGAATAATCTCAATTTGACTTAAAGAATATAATAATCCTATATTGTTTGAGGTACCGGAGGGAGTGTTAAATTACATGAGATTTTGGTAACTGCATAAAATTATTGCTACTATTTTTAGGAACCACACTTACACTTATTACTCCCTTCCAAATTACTTTTTCATAACATTTTTTTATTGCTCAACATTATAGAAGTAAGTCCATTGATTTTAGTCTAAGTGATATGAATCCTTCTATGTATTGTGGTTTATCATGTCACCACTCCTGCATTTCTGTCTAATTGTCGGGGATATGTAATATAGAACAAGATCAAATTGGTCCTTGACAGTCGTAGATTTTAAGAAATCTATCTTATTGCAGTGGGATGGAGGAGAGTTTACGGATATTGGTTTATATTTAATCAATTGGAAAAATTAGAAGAAATATTAC